>ML790117.1:277763-302340 GCA_009831015.1 Picea engelmannii | reverse complement strand
CAAACTGATTCACTCCACACCATATTACCCACAGGGTAATGGTTTAGCAGAGTCCTCCAACAAAAGTCTGATAAGAATCATCAAAAGACTGTTGGAAGACAACAAAAGGGCTTGGAACTCGAAGCTGAAATTCGCCCTATGGGATGATCGGGTGACTACAAAGAGGTCTATAGGTACGTCTCCTTTCCAGTTGGTGTACGGAGCAGAAGCTGTCTTTCCTTCTCAGCTGGCCATTCCTGTAGAAAAATTCCTCCAGGACTGCCAAGAGGAGCCTAATGACATGATCAGAAGAATTCATCAGCTGGTGGAAGTCCAGTAGACCAGAGAGCAGGTAGTGGACAGAATTCAGAATCAACAGCGAAGGATCAAGCAGGTTTTCGACAAGAAGGCCAAGAAGGAGGAATTTTGGAAGGGAGACCTGGTGCTGAAGTGGGACGCTCCTAAGGAAGACAAGGGAAAGCACGGTAAATTTGAAGCCCTTTGGATTGGGCCATTCAGAATCTCTGAAGCCTTCTCAAATAACACATATCGACTGTGAGATTTGGAAGGTGAAGAAGTTTTCAGCAGCCCAGTAAATGGGCATTTTCTAAAAAAAAAATTTGTCTGAGCCTTCAATGGCTCCTATTTTCTGTAAATATTGTTTTTTTGTTCTTCGTTTATTTTTATTGTATCAGTTTAGTAAGGGACTCCATAGCCCAACTGCAAGGCACTGAAGCTGCAAAATTAGTCCTTAGAGCATCACAGGGACGACTCTATCCCCCATGGAGCCTAATGTTAGTAACATTTTTTGCCTTTAGGACTGGGGTACATAGGTCTGCAAGTTGCCCTAGGAGCACCCAAGCACAGGACATAAAAGAAATCTGCTTAGGGCCTAAGTCAAGCAAGCGAGCCTGATCATGGACAAGGGATGCGGCGAAAGCTCCGCAGGAGGGCTTCATCGGAAATCCTGGGAGCGAGAGTTTTACGCATTTCAGAAACACGATTCGCGATTTCCTGATCGGCGTGAACAACTGTCAATCATGGAGGACACGCGTCAGGCCATCGTAGAATTGGAGTTTCTGGAGGCATGAAACTCTTACATGAATGAATCGCGATACGCGATTTCCCGACTAAATCTGAGTTGTCTATCAGTAGAGACATGTGGCGAGAGATCTCACAAAATCGGGGATCGGTGATTAGTGAATCTGGAGAACTTGTGTGTCGAGACATCAAAAACGCCAAAATCCTGACAGAGGTTCGGCTCAGGTCACATAAGAGGTGGTCGTATGGATTATAGTATAGCCGGGAGGGCTAACCCATGCACGCGCTCATCGGAGAATCGGTGATCGAGAATTCAAAGGGTCAAGAACTCTTAACAGCAGGAATCGCGAAACCCCGATCCCCGATACAGAGTCAGGGATGACCATGGTCAGGTGTTGAAGGCCGTGAAGAGATTGGAAAGGACCTGTAGACCGGGTTGTTGCAGCAGTGTTTCCCAAGGGAATTCAAGGAGACATTAGGCTCAGCGGAAAAGGATAAGGAAGGTAGGTAAAGTCTCGCGTCACCCATTTATTGCAGATTATGGAGGTTCCGGCTGAAGTTTACCCAGGAGGGTCCCTTTGTACCAATTCTCTGCAGAAAGGTCACACCGAGTCTTCAACTCACCAAGAGAGCCTGAGCACGCCAATTCAAACATTAAAAGAGGCTGGGCTTCCTCCTAGCGCGAGCCATGCTGAATTGAAGAAGCATATGACAGAGGTCCAGAGGACAGATTTGATTGAAGAAGCGACCCCTCATTAAAAGTCCTGAGATACTATCGCCAGGCAGATTTTGGCTGAAGTATATGTAGGGATTTTTGCCATTTTGTAATGATCGATGGTAGCGCTGAGCTCCCGACTGTAATGCTTTAATTGTTATTCTAGCTTCCAGCTTATGTATCTGTAAATGAGATTTCTTGCTTTATGACAGACAATTCTCCTTTTTCATCTAATTTCATCTCATGCTAGGGAGTTCGTGATTGACTGAGTCATACGAATTGTTGTAGTTCTGTTGTGATAAATGATTTATCATTCCGTTACTGCATTCTCTGGTCTTTTGCATTTGAATATAAGCTGATCTTGTGTTTAAATKTCTTCCTCTAYARCCTGTTAGAAWCTTTTTGTTTGTAACAGACCTTTGCATTGTTCYGATAMAAGTCTTCCWCCCTACTCACCCTTACTACAACTCACTGTCTGGAGTTATTCAAGACCTCACTTGCTCGTGTATATCTGGCCTGGTTTCAGAGTTGGAACCACATCGTTGAGTTTATCTCCATTTGATCACCAAATTTAACCACCGTGACATTAAACTGATGGGTGTCGGGCTCTGCTCCTGATAGCAATCTGGGAGTGACTTCCGATGCTAACAGACAGTGCATAAATAAGGGGAGGGGGATGTAACACCCCTAATACCAAGCCCATGTTGTAAATGTGAATATGTTTTATAGGTTGGTGAGTCAGGTTATTATAAGCCAGAAGGCTTACGTGATTATTATGCCAAAGAGCCTAGATGCTAAAGGCCAATGAGCCTATTTTTGTATATGTAAACACTCATATCATTAATAAAAATACATCATTGTGTGTAGACCAACCACGATAAAAGATTATGGGGGACTAAAATCCACTAGGAATGGAAAGGGGCTAAGATAGAGGGCTTATCTCTAAGGGAATATTATATTATTATTCCTAAAGTCTAAGGCATGGATAAATATTATGATATCCTAAGTTCTTATGAGAAAGAGAAATGAAATACAAGTGGAGAGAAACTAGCTCCTGGAGGGCCATGTGTCATCAAGGGAACATGCAAATAAATGTGGGGAAATTAGCCCATTTCAGACACACTCAACGATTCTCCCCAGTCACCCTCGCATTTTCACGATTTACCAATCTATCATTGTTTCAACACGTCCGAACTAGTGACTCTAGCATTCGACCTCTGTAACCCTGAAGTTGTACATGGTACCTTGCCCAAGCTAGTATGGTTCCTTAACCGAACTATGTTGTTGACCATCAACCGCACCATTCTTGTTATGGGAAACACCATGTTCCTTGCCTGAGCATGGTTGTTTCCATCCCATGTTCCATAATATGTTTTATGTTGCTTCCTTCACCTAAGCATGTACCTGGTTGACTAGAGAGTTGGATTGAAGAAGTGGGTTGTCAGGCCCATGGGATTGAAAAGGCAGGTTGTCAAGCCTGTGAGAAACTCTCTCCAAGTGAGAGAATTTTTGGGAATTTATTTCCTGAGGGAGCCCAACTGGAGCTACATTTCTCTGAGACTTCTTGTTCGTCCTATTGTTGAAAGCTTGGAAGGGAGGTGGGGTAGCCGAAGGAATGTTGAGCAGAGAAGGGGCACGCTTCCTAGGGTGGGACAAGCATGTGGGGAATGAGATTTTTTAGGTTGATAGTTTGAGTAGGCACTTGGGATGTAATCCTTCTTGTTGAATGTGTAGCTTCAGCCTGGTTAGAAACCCCTTTACCCGGGTGGAGTTTAGTCCCAGCATGGGGGTGACCCACTGCTGAGAGTTATGAGTAGTGTGGTCTAAGGATGGGAGGCTCATGGAAGGTCTGCACGCAGTCGGTGGGAATATATTAAAAGATAAGTATCAATTGTGTGTGAATTACATGATGTGTATTTATACATGCTTTTATGTTATGGGTTTTTCTTATGTATGTTGCATGTATACTTTTATTGTTGTTTCCGCATGATTATGTGTAGTTTCAGAATATATCTGTCTATTTAAATTTATATAAATATATACATTGGGAATAATATTTTTATGTGGCATAGCTCAACAGTATAAGGATGGGGATGCTACAATATATTAGAGGATGGATACTTTGTTGTACTAGCAAACCTAGTAACATGAAGCAAGGTCTATACCATCCCTTACCTATACCAACTCTACCTTGGGAAAGTATTTCCATGGATTTTGTGGGAGGTTTACCAACAACCAGGAAGGGACATGGCTATTTATTTGTGGTATTTGATAGGTTCAGTAAAATGTGCATTCTCATGCATTGTAAAAATTCCATCAAGGGACAGGAATCAACAAGCTTGTTCTTTGAATAGGTCTAGGTGCACTTTGGGATCCCAAGGAGCATAATCTCATATAGGGACACCAGATTTCTCAGTGCCTTCTAGACTACATTGTGGAAGAAGATGGAAAATAAGCTCAAGAGGTCTACAACATTCCATCCACAGAAAAATGGGCAGACTGAATTTGTCAACAGGACTTTAGTGCATCTTTTGAGGGGTTACAATCAGAAGAATCCAAATACCTCGGATGAAAATATGATCTATATACAATGGTATTATAAAAAAGTAGTCCACACTTCTACTGGTAAGTCACCTTTTAAAACTTGATTTGGATATTTTCCACCTTCACCTTAGATGTTGTATATGGATAGGAAGGAGGAGTGACGGAGGACCTCATAGGAGATGCATTAAAAGTAGAAAAAAATGTTGATAAGATCAGACAAATCCATTTGCAAGTACAAGAAAAGTTGAAGAAGTCATGGGAAAAGTACAAGGCTAGACATGACCAACACAGAGCATAGAGAACATTTAGAGTGGAAGACAATTATAGTTACAGTTTAATAAGGAAAGACTATTGATTCCTCGTAAGAAGATCAAGGTTATTTTGTATGGTCACTTTGAGGCATTGGAAAATTTGGGAGATAATTCCTACAGACTCAGTCTACCCCCATACATGCCCATTTACTCAGTAGTGAATGTGGAGAATCTCAAACTCTATGAGCCTTCCATATTGGATCAAGAGGAGGAGTAGGTCCTACCTTCCATAGAGGACTTAGCACCAGATGCTCAGGACGAGTTGGTAGAAGACACAATTTTGCAGAAGAGGTCCATAACTATAATACAGGGGCAGCATGACCTTTGGCATATTATGTTGAAAGGAAAACATCCAAGAAAAGAAAAATGGTACTCCAAGGAGAAGGTAGAGGAAAACTTTCCTCACCTCATTCAGTAAATATTTTGGGGACCAAAATCCTCCCTAAATGGAGAGGTACAATCTGAATTTTATCATTATATTATTCTTCATCTATGTTGATGATTTATGGGTAAAAACATTGGAGGAATCAACTTGTAGAGCCATTTTAGCGACTAGTCCAAATTTGGAAATTTGGGTCCAACAAAACCATCTAAAATATTATGGAGCCATTTTGAGATATCAAATGACATTTGTTTATGGTCCAAACCTCACTATGGATCTGATTTCTATATTCTACACACCGAGGCCTTTCTGATGGTGCAAAAATTACCTCAATCAAAGTTCATATGCGAAAATTATGCCTCCCGCAAGTTGACCTACCATATTGATCACCATGGTGTGAGTGGATACCATGTCAACCTCCATTAATTAAACGTGTGGGGATAGCCACGTACTGGATTCTAAGAGAATTCTGGAATGTACAAATCCGATCACTAATTGAGGGTTGAGGAAGTCAATTCCCTAACCCTAGACTACTATCAAGCTATGTTAAACATTGGGTCGCTAAGAGAAGAAGGGGTTCCATTCTATGTTATTGTATTTTGTTCCATAATAGAGTAGAACAACTAGGAGTGAGAAATTAGAGATAATAATAGAGGAGGTTAATGTTATGTAGTAGTCTAATAGGCCACGGGTCTCAAGTATCTCCATAGAGAGTGCCTTCTCCTTTGTACTTGCATTATTTCCATACCAGAGAAAAAAGAGTAGAGCAACCTCACCTTCTAGCTGGATTTTCTCCCGTAAGGGTTTCCCAGAGAAAATATTTGTGTTGCTTTGTGGATGGTGTGTGATTGTATTTTATTGTTCTCTATTTTCCACATTTTATCTATTTCATGCATAAGCAGAAAATTAGTAACTAAAGATTCTAGAATCTAAAGGAATTTAACCTTCATAGTGTAGATTTCAGTTTTATTTATCAGATATGTTGTGACGAACTATTCCAATGGAATATCCACATAAGTTTATAGATCAACATGGTTGTATGCACTCTAACACATCATATCCTCAATGTGTTTATTAATGCAAATGCATTTTAGTTATTTGTTTTCTTGTTTTTATCAATATTCTCAAGCTCTAACTATCCCTACAAGTTAGCTTTCTCAATCTAGAGAAAAAGATAAAAAAACAACAAGAGAGGTTCCAAGGGATTCTCCCTTATGATTCCTCTTCAAAACCTAAGTTTTATAGCCCAGATTATCTATTCCATAACATTTCTTTACTCTTAAGTAGTATAGTCAAGTCCTACTTGAATTTTCGTCACCGAGAGCTACCCTTATTGATGCAGTTTGCATTTATCATAGCAAGGGCAGTTTCACAATATCATTTATAGTTCCATCTTATCAAGCACATGCATTTAATCATTTATTAATATTTTCCAATAGGTTCACCTAGACGTATTATCTTAACAAGAATGATCTAGGGGAACCCTCCCCTTGCACTTTTGTGTATAAATTGTTTCAACCAATGTTGCAAAGATATAACAAAAATCTTCTTGATAACATTCTAAGACATACATGATCTTCATGTACATACTTTTACATTATCCTTCACAACTCTGTTGTCCTAACAAAACCTTCTTGTAGTCCACCCATGTGAAACTATGTTACCATGCAACTTATTTGGTGCAATGGGTTTGATCCAATCAGAATACTTAGTGATTAATTGGCCCATACTTACCTTGCAATAGCTACCACAATTTTCAAGAAGATCTCATTTGATAAGTCTAATGGCCTCTTATTAGTAATCGAGGTCACTTTTGTGCAATTCCTGCACCCTATTCATATACATCAGTCTCCTATCTTATCGAAGTGTCATTCAACATTATCATCCAAGCACTGCACTAGCAATTCTATAGTGTCATTTCCAATGATTTGACAATAGCCTCAACATAGACTTAAAATCGATTTATCTTTTGAAAGCTTCACGATTAAACCAATGGCGATTCTCACAGGAATACTCATAAGTATGTTTATTTCTCTCACAAGATAACCAATGACAAAAGAATCCCTATCATATATCAAGTCATACACAACACTCCTTCTCACTTTTTGTGTGAACACTTTATACCAAATATTTCTGAGGAGTGGTTTACAACCCACTCATAGAACTATTCCAATCAATACAACCTTTGAGATAGATTCAAATGTACAGCAATAGCATTACCCAAGATACAACAATCTCTATTTATTTCTCCATAGACATACTCATGCAAGCTCTCACATTAGGATCCCTGCATTCATATCATCCATCCAAACAATGTAGACAATGCTCCTTGCAATCATTTGTGTGTGTGTGTTAGCATGTATGTGTGTATGTGCATCACCCACACATGTTCCTCATCACTCATACATTCCCATTCATGCATGTATGATTCCTCATACTTTCTAGGAGTTCGCATGATCCCTTTGTTGGAGCCGCCCTTGTTTTTACCTTTCAAAACATTTTCAATTTTTGAAACTTGAAATCTAAGATTGATTTTCTTGTTCATTCCGAGATCTTAAAACTCTAAAATCTTGTCACCTGAACATAAATGTTTTCTACTTTCAAAACAGACCATTTTCGCAAGTATGTTTTCTCTTTTGTTTCATTTCGGGGTCTCGCAGGTCGGATACTTTAAACCTTGAAGTTTACACTTCCCGATTCACGAAACGACGAAATCATTTTCAATTTCCGCCCAAGACATTAACTAGGGTAAATCTTGTGACTCATGAGTGGAAGTTGTCAGGAGTTCGCGTCTCAGCATTCGTCAAACCCAAGTTTCTGTTCTTACAACCCCGAGAGCCGAGAACGCGATAATTCTTGCGATAACCTTGGTCAAGGATTAAAGGTCAAAAAACTAACCATGGTTAAATTTGGTGCTCGGCATTTCGCCACTCGTCACTTTCTTTCATAAAGTTAAGGTGTCTAAAACCCCGACTCACGAGGTAGCGACATGATTATGGAAAGATTAATTAGTAACCTAATCTAAGATTTTCTTCCTGTATTTTGAGCCTTAATTATCGCCACATCGCGATATCGCGACTCGACATACCATTCTCCCAAAAATCTATCTTCGAACTTCCGAGTCGTGATATGGCGAATAAATTAATTATGCAATTAATAACGCTCCAAACCATGATTACTATTAATTGAATCCAAGTCGGCCCTCGCAGTCTCGCGAGTTGAAGAGTCAAAATATTAAAAAGAAATTCACGATGTAGCGAACAGCGAGAAAATTATTTAAGTTGCTAAGATTTGAAATTTTAAAAATAAAACGAGATGCGTCCCATCCCGCGCATCGAGGTTTGCGCATTTCCCAAAGTACCTGCTTGCTCTCCATACCCCGACTGCCTATCAAGCCGCCGAACATTGATGACATTAATGAAGAATTAGGGTAAATCCACGAATAAACAAGATCGGATTTACGCAATAAATTGTTTCTAATTGCGATTTGACAGACTTAATTCGAATAGTACAGAGTTTTCAAATATATACGGGAGTTTCATTTTATTTTAACATTTCTCATAAGCGCACAGAGCTCACCTTTCTCCTAGTGAACTAATCTCTGCATGTATATAGAGGTCTATCGCAGAAGAGAAAAAACACAGGTTTCAGACATGGCTCCAAGGAGAGCAGCGAAGGCAAATATTGAGGTTGCAAGGCAAGGCCCGAATAATGTCTCCGACACTTTGCCCCGGAGCGACGGTTCAGTCCCTAGCTGGTCGTTCGTTTCAGATATTCTACAATCTGAGTTGGTAAATTACTCAGACTCCGATGACAATGATAACGAAAAGGATGACTTGAACACTAAATACAAGATAGTTGTTCAGTATGGAATGCACCGGGTTGCAACCAGACCACGGTTGTTGCCATATTACGACATGATCCGATGGGCATTGGACCACATAGACCTACCCACCAGAACTATCGTAAATGATCAACAGGCCACGGTCGAGACTTTTAGACCAGAGCATATCCAAACTATGTACAAGCTCCCAGCAACATCTGAATACACATATAACGTTGAATTCCTGGAGGGATTCAAAAAGAAGGAATGCACTAAGTTTGACAAAACCATGCTCGATTTGATAAAAGATTGGGTTTCGCGCTCTGCAAAATTCAGAGTAAAATATCAAGGCATCTATTCAATTGCTTCGTTGGAGCCACAATATATGTATGTGGTGATGATGACATGTCGACTGTTTGGAAAGGAGGATACAACGCATTTCTACGTTGCCTGGGTACCTCTCATATTTCGGGTAGCAGAAGGTTGCTAATTTAATTGGGCAAATATACTCTTGGACAGTCTTTTCAACCGGGTCACCGATTACCGAGAGTAGAAAGAAAGTGGAAGACCATCCTCTTTTTTCATGTCTGCGTATATCATGGACGCGATATGTTCTATGACTCCATTCCCTTTGATGAACTGGGCTTGGAGTCTAGCCCAAGAAAATCATGTACATGAGTACCACGACAAACTGTGGGAAGGTAAAGCAGACAAATTTATTTATGAAGTTTTCAACTGGGTGATGGTGCCCCTGCACATCACCCTTTTTGGTCGTTCGCCACCTCGCATCTTGGATAGCATTGCTGCAAATCTGAGTGGCATCGCGAACTGGTACGTAGAAGCAGATTTTTCCTACTTCAGAGTGTTCGGAGCTGTTGTTCCCCCTCTTGTGCTACCACTTTTCATCCCTGACAAGCTGGCATGTCGCGAGATTGCCCGAAAAACAGTGATCGACGAAGTAAGTAAAGAGCTCAAAGCATCATCGAAGAAGGTATGGCCGTTTTTCCCCGTTCGGCTAAATTCTTATTCTTTATTGGATTTTGGACATGCTAAAGCTGAGGCTACAACCTTAGAAGACTTGAGTTTGGTCTCTACTGAGTATAAAAATCATGATCCTCAGAAAATTGTAAGCACCCATTTGTCAAATTGTGGGTTGAAGAAGTTTGAACATGAGTGTTCACCCTCGGATGATATTTTCCGAGGGGCAAGGTCTTATGGGGAAGTGCTAGTTCGGATCAGATCTTTAGCACCCGAGGACATGGCCTCTGTTTTAAAGTTTCAGGAGCATAGAAAAAGATGTCTCCCCGTTGTGCTGGGAGGTTTGGGTCTTTCCGAGGAAAAAGGGAAGGATGATGAAACTTCTGAGAGGCAAATTTCTAACCCCGAAAAACATCAGGAAGGGGAGCATGAGAATAATCCCGAAATAGAACAAGGGATTACAGACCCGCCCAAGGAACATAGCCCAGAGGTGGAAGTAAGAAACACAGACCCGCCAGAAATTCAGAATCCAGAAACTGAGACGATGACCTCTGATCCTCCGAAGGAGTAGGACTCACTCGTCACACCAGGAAAGGCGGCGAAGCAAATCAGGGAACCCATCACTTCTGTCACCCCTTTGTAGTCGACGCAAGGGAATATAGAAGAGGGATGGATTTTTGGTGAGGAGCTAATTCCTATCAGAGCGGAAGAGCTTCCCCCAAATGAGTTCTTTTTTGACAAAAAGAGGAAAGCAGTTGTGAAAAGGGAGTTCTACCAGGATGAAGGATCAACAGCTAAAAAATTCAAAGTGATGACAGATGGAAAGAATAAAAAGAGTGAGGAATTCGCCACAGAGATCGCATGGACGCTAGGAGTGTATGCGTCGACAAATCAATTCTCGGTCGGGATGTTGAAAAATCATCTCAAAAGAAAGAATAGCCTTATCAAGACACTCGAAGCCCAAGTAGCTTCGGCCGCAGAAAGCGCTAAGAGTCAGGCGAGTGGAGAAATAGAACTAGCCTGATTGGCTGATCAAAAGGAAATTGAAGTCCTCAAAACCAAGTTGGAACAAGTGAATTCAGTGATCCGAGACGGTCGGGTATAGGCAAGTCAACAGAGGAGTATGATCACAGGGTTACAGGCTCAGTTAGAGGTTGCTGAAAGCAAAATGATCGACATCGAGGGGTTTAAATCCTGAGCGATTGATATCAGGGGCAGGATCTCTTCTGTACAACAAAGTCTGTTAGACAAATTGAGGGTGATCCGATAAGATTGCGTGTTAATGCATCATATTTCAGAAAATCTGACTGTCAAAGAAAGGAACGCAGAGGCTGCTCGGGTTGCTTTTCAAGAGGCGGTGATAGCTACCAACAACAGGTTTTCGACAGATTCTCCAAGACTCACCATCGTTGAACAAACAAGAGGAAATATTCTGTTAAAGGATTGGGAACATAATATTACCTTAAGCAGGGAACAGGCTCAAAAAGTAACCAATTCATTACAAGAAGCCTTCAATGCCATAGATGGTGAGCTGCTAGGAATGGAGAATGGAGGTGACTCAGAGACGCTAAGGCAAATGAATGTAGATTAGATCTCCCTCGATCTAAAGGAAAATAATGAAAGAGATTCGGTGCATATCTCTAAGATGGACAGGGTAGATATGGCTCAAGTTGATAAACATTTGATTCAATCGAGCACACAACTCAGCGCTCTTCACATCATTGATGCACAAATAGGTGATAAACTTCCACAGTTGGCTCGAGAGTGCTATTTCACCGAGGCCAGCTGTCAAGCAGAGCCTTCACAGCTTGTATCCCAGTTCGTGGACAAATGTATCATATGTACCGAATCCACGCAAAGATAAGCACCTGTCACCTTTTGAAAATAGAGTAGAAGAGATGGAGTGATTTCGCTCCTCCCATCTGTCAATAAGAGCCTTCACAGCTTGTATCCCAGTTCGTGGACAAATGTATCATATGCACCGAATCACGCGAAGGCAAGCACCTAGCACTTTTTGAAAATAGAGTAGGAGGGAAAATTTGTATAAACAGATCACAAAAAGAAGGGAACAGGAGATGGCATTTTTGGAGACTGATTGTAATAGAGTCTTTTCTGCATTTTGAGAAGTTAATACAAGAAAATTTGAAGACTCCCAATTCCGTCCCGACTGTGTTACAAGTTTTTTTTCTTGATGTTTCATGTTTCATTTTATTTTACTTTTCATAATTGATGTATATCGCTATACTTTAGTACGACCACTACTATAGCGAAGGGATTTCATATTTCTGTAATTGGTTATTGTCTTTCCTCTGCACCAGCTATCAGCGGGTGTAAGACCAATTTGCATTTACAGAATTATATATTCGTTTACACTATGTCAATTATTTCTACACTAATTTCTTCTTCTGTGTATGTGTGAGTTTTCTATTGTCAGGAACCTTACGCTATCTACAGCTAAATGTTTTTCTCTCACCCCCCCATCTTTTTACCAAAAAAAATAATACAGTTATGGGAAAGGGCCTTCAGTTTGCATCCCTATTTTGTTCTTCATGGAAAAATTTCTCTTTATTTCGACCAAATTGAAACAACGTTGAAATCTCTCTTTAAATCTTTTCTTACTGGTAATGATACTCAATGACCGTTCCTACAGCAACTCAACCGAACATTGAACCCGGACTATCTAATCAAACACATATTGCTCTAAATCTTTTTGATACAATCCTTAAAACCACTAACACCTGGGAAGAACTTGAACGTTCATGGGCAGTCATTGAGCAAGATATTACTACCCAGGAACAGTTGGAATCTAGACAACGAGAACGTAGAAATCTTCATTAGTTTCCTATACCGAAGGTTAGTGTAATTCTTTATCAACCTTTAACATACTTTCGGATGCCTTGACACTGTACTTTTAAGCCTTAAGTACAGACTCAGGAACAACATCTTATTGGCGTCGTTGCCGAGGAACGAAGTTACAAAATCTTTTCCCTGGGAAAACGACAAACTATTTCGTTGATAATGTTACTCTTTAATAGTGAACATAGAGTACACACAGTTTTAATGCTTTAAAAAAAAAAAAAAAATCTTTCACTTGGCGACTCCACTGAAACACAAATTGGCGTCTGGTAGAAAGCATACCAGATAGAACCCGGATGGCAAGCTGATCACGCCTGTAAATGATCCTGAAAAAATTTTAAAAGCGAGAGGCACGTCTGAGGCAACCGCTACTGTTCATAAGCCCAAAAACCCACTTTTAAAGACTAAATGCCCTTCAGAACCTCCTACTTCCTACAGCCCTCTATCTGATACCAGAGATCTGAAAACAAACTGCTCTAAATTTAGGAGTGAGATCCATCAGACTTTCCCATCTATAAGCAAGGGAAAAGGTCCTTTAGAAAGATCGTTGTCATTTGACATACCAACCTTTCTTCAACAGAACTTTCCAGTTTCACCTGATTCGAAAGAGTGTGTTACACCCTCATTTCCTACTCCCAAGTCAATGGCAGGTGTCGGAGGAGGAGGTGGAGGACAACCGAATGTCCCTCCTCCCAAATTATTTGCAAAAGTAGCAGTGATATACGCTCCCCTAGTTTTACCCGTTCACCTCCATGATTTACCTGACAACTACATCAAAAATATTCCTAAGTTCACTGGGGAGGGAGATCTAACCGCAGCTGAGCATATAAATTTTTTTGATCAGTTCGCAGACATCTGTGGTATTGAGCACGAAGATGTTTATTCGAGACTTCTTGTACAAACCTTTAAAGGACAGGTCTGAACTTGGTTTAGGAGCCTTCCTGCAGCTTCTATTCGGACATATGATGCATTGGAAGATACTTTCCTCAGACAATGGGGAGAGAAGAAAGATCACTTATATTACCTTACCGAGTTTGGGTCTCTAAAGAAAAAGAACTCAGAAACAGTTATGGAATTTATTTTGAGATTTAAAAAACTGTATAATAAAATTCCAGCCGCTGTTAAACCTTCCGAACCCTCAACCAAAGTAACCTTTGCAGGAGCTTTCGAACCTGACTTTGCTCTAATTTTGTGAGAAAGAAGAGGAGACACCCTAAATAGAATACAAGACGATGTTGTCGAAATAGAATCTAATATGATGGCTTCAGGCAAGTTAAAGGCTAAAGTAGAAACAATCAACTGAGAAAATAGACGCTATAGGGAATCAGTGGGTCCTTCGGGGTCAAATAGATATACTGATGACATAGTAGATGATATGGCCCGAATAATTAAAGAACTGTCTAACAAAATCTCTAGGATGGAGTTGGATCAGGCTAAAGATGATTCTTCTAACAAAAGGGACTTCAGGAGAAACCCAAATCCCCAAAATCAACAGAGGCAAATAAAGAATGAAGATAAAAAAATACAAGCTCCACTAAAAAACGAAAATTTTATAGGAGCAAATGACCTCCAAGATTTCGGAGATTCGGAAGATGAAGTCGCGTGTTTCGGTGATGAATTTTCCCAGTCATTTTTAACCAGGGAAGACTATGAGAAATATGTAAATACCTCTCAACCTTCTAATCACGATGAAGAAGGTGATCATCCCGACCTCTGCATATCTCTATCAAAAACAGAAATGATAGCGGTTGATTTTCAACCCAAATACAATCTAAGATCAAAAAATAAGACCACCTCAACTGACCAACATAAAAGAATCATTCAAAGGGGTCAAGCTCATGAACCTCCTTTGGAAGAAACATTGTTACCCAGCGATAAAATCAAGATAGCAAAAACTTAAGAGTCCGACGTGAAAAAATTTGAAACCCAAACAAAAGAAACTGAACCAGTAGATAAAGTTATATCTTCGGCTAAGATCACGAGTGATAAAGAAGTCCAGAAAAATAAGTCAGAAAGGAAAATCTCAGAAGTATTAACCAAAGAAACAGACAAGGTGAATTTATCTTTCAATTTCGAAAATGAATTAAATAAAATTAAGATACCGATTCCTTTGGTAGAATTAGCAAAAAACCTCACTTATCGGAAGCAAATCGCCAAAATAATGGGTGTCTATGAGTCAGAAAGTCACTCTGATGTTATCAAGCTAGAAGACGATAGACCTAACATCACCTTCGGTCCTCATTTTGAAGGTTCTAAAGATAACGTCGCTCCTTTCTACATCACCCTGAATATACATGATCTGTTACTGCATAACTGTATGTTAGACTCCGGGGCTTCACATAATGTTATGCCCAAAATTATAATGGAGAGGCTGGGCCTCCAAATCACCAAACCCTATGGATATATATACTCTTTCGATTTGAGAAAGGTTAAATGTATGGGGATGATAAAAGATCTGGTTGTTACCCTGGCTCAGGTCCCGGTCAAGAGTATCTTGATGGATGTGGTTATTGCAGATATTCCTCCCAAATATGGTATGTTGTTATCCAGATCATGGGGAGCCAAGTTGGGGGTTTCTCTACAATTGGACATGTCATATGCCACAATTCCTATATTCGGTGGTCAGTTTACCCAGTTGTACAGAGAAACAAGATTGGCATATACTGTCAATGATCCTCAGAATCCAAATAACTTTCCCATCTACGTTGCAGATCAAGATCTAGGAAATTGCATATTGTCTTTTGATGATGGTTTAGATGGGTGTCCAGAAGAACTTGATATGAAGCAAGAAGAGCTTATCCCCTTGACTGAAGAACTATGCAAAAGTGGTATCTGGAAAATGTACTTCAATGGCGCTTCGTCTTCCGAAGGAGCTGGTGCTGGCATACTTTTAGTAGCGCCTGAAGGTAATTTTATTGTTCCTTTCTCATATCGCTTGCAGTGGGATATAGATTACACCAATAACGTATGTGAGTATGAAGCATTAATCTTAGGTTTAGAGGCTGCAAAGAAGTTAAATATAAAAAACTTGGAGGTTTACGGTGACACTGAATTGATAGTAAAACAAGTAAACCGACAATACCAAGCCAAGCATCCCAGACTAAGAACATACATAAATTGTTCTTGGGATTTGATGGAGAATTTTTTCTCATCTATAAAAGTCCATTTTATTCCTCGCACAGAGAATCTACATGCCGACGCATTGGCTAAGGCAGCCTCAACCTTTTCTCGTCCCACGAACGTTAAACTGAAATATCATATTGAAATCAGATATAAACCCTCTATACCCGACAATGTCAGACTCTGGTAGATCTTTGAAGATGACGAACAAATTCAGAGATTTCTTATGGCAATAGGTGAGGTCTCTGAAACTCATCCAGACCAAGAAAACCAAAATGACCCGATGTGGATTATGCAAGAGGGTGAGGATCCTGAAACCTTTCGAGATAAAATAGCGGATCATCGCATGTTGGTCCTGAAAAACAACCAGATCCTGAAAGGCTTAATTCCTTTAGAAAGACTCTTCGATCAGAACGACATACCTATGAAATCCACTTTGTAGCCCCAACCAGAAGAAGTGGAGGATTGCGACATAGGAACTGAAAAAGAAGCCATGATAGTAAAGATATCTAAATTCCTCCCTCCCAAGGTAAAAGACCAATACAAAGACCTACTCAAATAGTATACAGATGTTTTCGCCTGGTCCTATGAAGAACTTCGAACGTATGATACTTTCGTAACTGAGCACAAGATACCGTTGAAGCCCGAGGTCAAGCCTTTTAGGCAAAAACTTAGGCAATTTAACCCCATTTTGTTGCCCATCATTGAAAAGGAAGTTAAGAAGCTTTTAGATGCGAAAATAATTGTACCTCTAAGGTACTCAGATTGGGTGGCAAATTTAGTCCCTGTCAGAAAAAAGAACGGAGAAATCAGACTATGTGTGGATTTTCTGAACTTGAACAGGTCCTCTCTTAAGGATAATTATCCGCTCCCCAAAATGGACCACGTCCTGGAAAGGGTAGTTGGAGCAAATCGAATGTCTATGATAGATGGGTTTTCTGGGTAAAAACAAATCGCCATGAACGAGCTAGACAAAGAAAAAACCACCTTCACCACACCATGGGGTACATTCATGTATGATAAAATTCCTTTTGGTTTGATGAATGTAGGGGCTACATTCCAGTGCACTATGGACATCTCTTTCGTCGGAGAAAGAGACAAGTTCGTGGTAATCTACCTTGACGATTTAACGGTTTTCTCTAAAACCGATGAAGAACATTTGATCCATTTAAAACAAACTTTCGAAAAATGCTGCAGGTATGGCCTATCTTTGAACCCAAAGAAATCACATTTCGCTATGCAGGAAGGTAAGCTTCTGGGGCATATCGTATCTAAAGACGAAATCAGGATTGATCCTAAGAGGATTGAAGCAATACAAACTATCAGGATTCCTAGGAACATAAAAGAAATTCAATCTTTCTTAGGTACAATAATTTTTTTACAAAGGTTTATACCTAATTTTGCTGAGATTGTCAAATTGATCACAGAAATGATGAAAAAGGATAGCAGAGTAAATTGGACAATCGAGGCTAAAGCGTCGTTCGAGCATATTAAAAAAGTCATCAGTGGATCACCTGTGTTAGCAAGCCCAGATTACTTGAGAGATTTCCTCATCTTCTCATTTGCTTCTGAACATACTATCGCAGCGGTGTTGCTACAAAAATATGATGAAGGTTTTGAACGCCAGATCGCGTTTTTTAGCAAGAGTCTTAGAGACGCTGAACTAAAATATGATATAATAGAAAAATAGGCATACACAATGGTGAAAGTGCTTAAATCATTCAGAACTTATGTTCTGCATTCAAAAATTATCGCGTACGTACCAACCAGTGCTGTGAAAGATATATTGGTACAGCCAGATAGTGATGGAAAACGAGGGCACTGGCTCGCTAAAATACAAGAATTTGATCTGGAAGTCAAGCCTACTAAATTGATAAAGGGGCAGGGTCTGGCCAAACTCTTGGCTGAGTCAAACCTTAGGGCTCTTGACATCAATTGCCTACAAGGGGAAGACAGAGACACACATTTGCAAGAGCCGGATGACCAGACACATCCAAGCAAGGTTGAAGAAAAATTCATGTCGTCGGGATGGTATAAAGATATAGTTTTCTATTTGTTAAACTTGAAATGTCCAGATGGACTACAACCAGCCAAATGCAGAACTTTAAAACTCCATATTGTAAAACATTGCATCTCTGAAAATCAACTATATTGGAAGGATCCACTCGGGTTCTTACTAGTCTGTTTGGTTGAGTCGGAAACTCCACGGGTTATAGAATAATTTCATGAAGGAATCTGTGGAGGACACCATGCGTGGAGAGCCACGACCTACAAGATCCTGAGGGCCGGATACTATTGGCCAAAACTATTTTCGGACGTCAATGCCAAAGTACGTGCCTGTTACTCATGTCAAATATTCGCTGGTAAGTAGAAACTCCCTGCGCTACCACTCGTTCCAGTCAAAACTGAAGCCCCATTTCAACAATGGGGATTAGACTTCATAGGGGAAATTAATCCCCATTCCAGTGCTCAGCATAAGTGGATCTTAACAACCACATATTATTTTACAAAGTGGGTGGAAGCAATTCCAACCAAAAGGGCAACAGACTCGGTGGTGATCGACTTCTTGGAAGATAACATCTTGTCGAGATTCGGGTGTCCCCGGAAGATTGTTACCGACAACGCCCAGGCTTTCAAATCCATGGCTATGATCAATTTTTTCCAGAAGTACAGTATCGTTCTCGGCCATTCCACTGCTTATTACCCTCAGGGAAACGGGCTGGCCAAATCATCTAACAAGAGCCTGGTAAATGTAATAAAAAAAGTACTGAATGAAAACAAAAGGTCCTGGCATGTGCATTTGAAGTACGCGTTGTGGGAAAACTGCATCAACACTAAAATATCTATCGGCATTTTGCCATTTCAGATAGTCTATGGGACTGAGGCGGTTCTTCCTATAAACTTAGCGTTGCCAGTGATGAAATTATGGCAGGATTAGAACGAAGAACCCAATCCCGTAACCAGGAGAATTAACCAGTTGATCGAGGTTCAACAGCACAGAGTGAAGGTTGATGAGAAAATGCAGAAATACCAGGACGATATGAAAGCATTGTTCGACATCAAGGCAAAGAACAAAGAATTCCTCCCAGGTGATTTAGTGTTAAGATGGGATATGAGAAGGGAAGAGGCCGCAAAGCATGGCAAATTTGATCACCTTTGGTATGGACCATTCAGGGTCTCGGCTCCAGAAGGAAAGAATTCCTTTCTTCTGGAAAATATTGATGGAGAAGTTCTCAGCACCCCGATCAACGGGCGGTATCTAAAGCACTACATGACGTAACAGTCATCATATATATATATATATATATATATATATATATATATAATAAATTTTTATGTATATATATTTGTAAATAAATAAATTTTGTTGAGTTTTTGTACTTTTAATTTTTGGTTTTCGTTCCTAAACTCTCAACACATTTTCAATAAAATTTGCATTTGTTTTTACAGGATTCCAGCTGCAGACGAAACTAGCTCAAAAAATTAAGGTGCAGGTCGGTGTTGGAGATAGAACAACATAAAACAGGTGATACTTAAGATATTTCATAAGCTCATAGAGAAAGTGAAAAGAAAAGATAGAGGTGAGCTTTCTAAATACACAGGTCATGAGAGGCTATTTAAGCAAACTAAGGTAACTTTTTTCAAAATTGCAATATAAAGGGTTAGATAACAAGAATATTTTTAATTTCATAATCTTCAAATAAAATAATTTGAATGAATACATTAAACCTAAAACAGTCAGTCATAATTTTTGTTCCTAAATATATTCGAAAATCAGTCCCGAACTGTGGTGACCTTTTGTATATTAAGCCATTGAATTGTTGCCTTGTTTTTTGTCTATCTTTGGGCCTAACTTTTAGTGAGTCACTATCTTCCCCAGTCTTTGTGAAGGAGTAAAAGTTTTTCGTTTTAAACCTCAGGGATTTCGAAACAGATCTTAATAAGAAAGTTGGTCTTCACAACTACTCAATCTTCTGCTAAGCCAAGGAACATTTATAGCGATCCTAACATTCCTAGGTTTTTCAACAGCGTCGAAAAAATCAAAGCTTGCTTGAACAGGATGTCCCTTAAAAATTTTATTATTCTCCCCTGTCTCCCTAGGAACGAAGGTCTTGTGAGGGTTAAAGGAAGGTTGATACCGAGTAATCAAAATAAGATTGACAGACCTCTGATAAAAAATATTACACAGATCTCAGCCCCGATATAAACTGATTGCTCCCATCTTCGTGTTTTAAAAGTAAATACTAAGATAGGTGGTGAAAGGAAATTCAGAAATGATTGCCCCCACCTAGTCCATTAAGATGATGAAAGGAAATTCAGAAATGATTTCCCTCATCTTAGCGTTTAAACACATAAATATTTTCCGAAGTGGTGAAAAGAAATTCAGTGAAAAAGGGGTCAGACAACTTCACCGGGGTACTGAACAGGCTCGCTGGCAGTGAAGCAATGTCTGAGAGATTTGTAAGGATGTTACACATAAATATCAATCTACTCCGATAACCAACACTTTCTGAAAGCCTGATCATTTCCCCAAATTCCGATGGGACTTCCCTATTTAAAATTGCAAAATAACATTCTTTTAATGCAAGATGAGAATCGTAAGATCTGTTGAACATCCTAGGGTCGTTTTGACTATCTTAAAGCATCCCCAAAGTTAGTATGATAAAGGGAAGGTTGTGAAAGTGATTTCAGCTGTGTTTGGAAAGAGTATCTGAGTTCAAAACAAAGATCCCCCCCCCCCTTTTCTATCTTTTTCCTTGAATGTTTCTGTTGATTTTAGCCTGTGACTCCATTTACCCAATATTGGCACCTGGTATACTATTCTTCCTGCCTCACGGGGAAGCGGGATCCCTAGTTGAAGCCTATGTTGGAGCTGCCCTTGTTTTTACCTTCCAAAAAATTTTCAATTTTTGAAACTTGAAATCTAAGATTGATTTTCTTGTTCCTTCCGAGATCTTAAAACTCTAAAATCTTGTCGCCTGAACATAAATGTTTTCTACTTTCAAAACAGATCCATTTTCGCAAGTATATTTTCTCTTTTGTTTCATTTCGGGGTCTCGCAGGTCGGATACTTTAAACCTTGAAGTTTACACTTCCCGAGTCACGAAACGGCGAAATCATTTTCAATTTCCACCCAAGACATTAACTAGGGTAAATCTTGTGACTCGTGAGTGGAATTTGTCGGGAGTTCGCGTCTCGACATTCGTCAAACCCAAGTTTCTGTTCTTACAACCCCGAGAGTCGAGAACGCGATAATTCTTGTGATAACCTTGGTCAAGGATTAAAGGTCAAAAAACTAACCATGGTTAAATTTGGTGCTTGGCATTTCGCCACTCATCACTTTCTTTCATAAAGTTAAGGTGTCTAAAACCCCAACTCATGAGGTTGCGACATGATTATGGCAAGATTAATTAGTAACCTAATCTAATATTTTCTTCCCGTATTTTGAGCCTTAATTATCACCACATCGCGATATCGCGACTCGGCATACCATTCTCCCAAAAATCTGTCTTCGAACTTCCGAGTCACGATATGGCGAATAAATTAATTATGCAATTAATAACACTCCAAACCATGATTACTATTAATTGAATCCAAGTCAGCCCTCGCAATCTCGCGAGTTGAAGAGTCAAAATATTAAAAAGAAATTCACGATGCAACGAACAGCGAGAAAATTATTTAAGTTGCTAAGATTTGAAATTTTAAAAATAAAACGAGATGCGTCCCGTCCCGCGCATCGAGGTTTGTGCATTTCCCAAAGTACCTGCTTGCTCTCCATACCCCGACTGCTTGTCAAGCCGCCGAACATTGATGACATTAATGAAGAATTAGGGTAAATCCACGAATAAACAAGATCATATTTACGCAATAAATTGTTTCTAATTGCGATTTGACAGACTTAATTCAAATAGTACAGAGTTTTCAAATATATACGGGAGTTTCATTTTATTTTTAACATTTCTCATAAGCGCACGGAGCTCACCTTTCTCCTAGTGAACTAATCTCTGCATGTATATACAGGTCTATCGCAGAAGAGCGAAAACACAGGTTTCAGACATGGCTCCAAGGAGAGCAGCGAAGGCGAATATTGAGGTTGCAGGGCAAGGCCCAGATAATGTCTCCGACACTTCGCCCCAGAGCGGTGGTTCAGTCCCTAGCTGGTCGTTCGTTTCAGATATTCTACAATCTGAGTTGGTAAATTACTCAGACTCCGATGACAATGATAATGAAAAGGATGACCTGAACACTAAATACAAGATAGTTGTTCAGTCTGGAATGCACCGGGTTGCAACCAGACCACGGTTGTTGCCATATTACAACATGATTCAATGGGCGTTGGACCACATAGACCTACCCACCATAACTATCGTAAATGATCAACGGGCCACAGTCGGGACTTTTAGACCAGATCATATCCAAACTATGTACAAGCTCCCAGCAACATATGAATACACATATAACGCTGAATTCCTGGAGGGATTCAAAAATAAGGAATGCACTGAGTTTGACAAAACCATGCCTGGTTTGATAAAAGATTGGGTTTCGCGCTCTGTGAAATTCAGAGTAAATGACCAAGGCATCTATTCAATTGCTTCGCTGGAGCCACAGTATATGTATGTGGTGATGATGACGTGCCGACTGTTTGGAAAGGAGGATACAACACATTTCTACGTTGCTTGGGTACCTCTCATATTTCGGGTAGCAGAAGGTTGCTCATTTAATTGGGCAAAGATAATCTCGGACAGTCTTTTCAACCGGGTCACCGATTATCAAGAGCAAAAAGAAAGTGGAAGACCATCCTCTTTTTTCATGTCTGCGTATATCATGGACGCGATATGTTCTATGACTCCATTCCCTTTGATGAACTGGGCTTGGAGTCCAGCCCAAGAAAATCCTGTACACGAGTACCATGACAAACTGTGGGAAGGTAAAGCAGACAAATTTATTTATGAATCTTTCAACTGGGTGATGGTGCCCCTGCACATCGCCCTTTTTGGTCGTTCGCCACCTCGCATCTCGGATAGCATTGCTGCAAATCTGAGTGGTATCGCGGACTGGTATGTAGAAGCGGAGTTTTCCTACTTCAGAGTGTTCGGAGCTATTGTTCCCCCTCTTGTGCTACCACTGTTCATCCCCGACAAGCCGGCATGTCACGAGATTGCCCGACAAACAGTGATCGGCGGAGTGAGTAAAGAGCTCAAAGCATCATCGAAGAAGGTATGCTCATTTTTCCCCGTTCGGCTAAATTCTTATTCTTTATTGGATTTTGGACATGTTAAAGCTGAGGCTACAACCTTAGAAGACTTGAGTTTGGTCTCTATTGAGTATAAAAAGCATGATCCTCAGAAAATTGTAAGCACCCATTTGTCAAATTGTGGGTTGAAGAAGTTTGAACACGAGTGTTCACCCTCGGATGATATTTTCCGACGGGCGAGGTCCTATGGGGAAGTGCTAGTTCAGATCAGATCTTTAGCACCCGAGGACATGGCCTCTGTGTTAAAGTTTTAGGAGCATAGAAAAAGATGTCTCCCCGTTGTGCTGGGAGGTTTGGGTCTTTCCGAGGAAAAAGGGAAGGATGTTGAAACTTCTGAGAGGCAAATTTCTAACCCCGAAAAACATCAGGAAGGGGAGCATGAGAATAATCTCGAAACAAAACAAGAGACTACAGACCCGCCCAAGGAACATAGCCCAGAGGTGGAAGTAAGAAACACAGACCCGCCAGAAATTCAGAATCCAGAAACTGAGATGATGACCTCAGATCCTCCGAAGGAGTAGGACTCACTCGTCACACCAGGAAAGGCGGCGAAGCAAATCAGGCAACCCATCACTTCTGTCACCCCTTTGTAGTCGACACAAGGGAATATAGAAGAGGGATGGATTTTCGGTGAGGAGCTAATGCTTATCAGAGCGGAAGAGCTTCCCCCAAATGAGTTCTTTTTTGACAAAAAGAGGAAAGCAGTCGTGAAAAGGGAGTTCTACCAGGATGAAGGATCAATAGCTAAAAAATTCAAAGTGATGACAGATGGAAAGAATAAAAAGAGTGATGAATTCACCACAGAGATCGTAGGGACGCTAGGAGCGTATGCGTCGGAAAATCAATTCTCGGTCGGGATGTTGAAAAATAAACTCAAAAGAAAGAATCGCCTTATCAAGACACTCGAAGCCTGAGTAGCTTCGGCCGCAGAAAGCGCTAAGAGTCAGGCGAGTGGAGAAATAGAACTAGCCCGATTGGCTGATCAAAAGGAAATTGAAGTCCTCAAAACCAAGTTGGAACAAGCGAATTCAGTGATCCGAGATGGTCGGGTACATGCAAGTCAGCAGAGGAGTATGATCACAGGGTTACAGGCTCAGTTAGAGGTTGTTGAAAGAAAAATGATCGACGTCGAGGGGTTTAAATCCAGAGCGATTGATATCAGGGGCAGGATCTCTTCTGTACAACAAAGTTTGTTAGACAAAGTGGGGGTGATCCGAGAATATTGCGTGTTAATGCATCATATTTCAGAAAATATGACTGTCAAAGAAAGGAACGCAGAGGCTGCTCGGGTCGCTTTTCAAGAGGTGGTGATAGCTACCAACAACAGGTTTTCGACAGATTCTCCAGGACTCACCATCGTTGAACAAACAAGAGGAAATATTTTGTTAAAGGATTGGGAACATAATATTATCTTAAGCAAGTTACAGGCTCAAAAAGTAACCAATTCATTACAAGAAGCCTTCAATGCCATAGATGGCGAGCTGCTAGGAATGGAGAATGGAGGTGACTCAGAGACGCTAAGGCAAATGAATGTAGATCAGATCTCCCTCGATCTAAAGGAAAAGAATGAAAG
>ML790117.1:260842-277699 GCA_009831015.1 Picea engelmannii | reverse complement strand
CAAATAGGTGATAAACTTCCACAGTTGGCTCGAGAGTGCTATTTCGCCGAGGCTAGCTGTCAAGCAGAGCCTTCACAGCTTGTATCCCAGTTTGTGGACAAATGTATCATATGTACCGAATCCACGCAAAGACAAGCACCTGGAACCTTTTGAAAATAGAGTAGAAGAGATGGAGTGATTTCGCTCCTCCCAGCTGTCAAGCAAAGCCTTCACAGCTTGTATCCCAGTTCGTGGACAAATGTATCAAATGCACCGAATCACGTGAAGGCAAGCATTTGGCATTTTTTGAAAATAGAGTAGGAGGGAAAATTTGTATAAATAGATCACAAAAAGAAGGGAACAGGAGATGGACCTTTTTGCAGACTGATTGTAATAGAGTATTTTCTGCATTTTGAGAAGTTAATACAAGCAAATTTGAAGACTCCCAATTCTGTCCCGACTGTGTTACAAGTTTGTTTTCTTGATGTTTCATGTTTCATTTCATTTTACTTTTCATAATTGATGTATATCGCTATACTTTTGTATGACCACTACTATAGCGAAGGGATTTCATATTTATGTAATTGGTTATTGTCTTTCCTCTGCACCAGCTATCAACGGGTGTAAGACCAATTTGCATTTACAGAATTATATATTCGTTTACACTATGTCAATTATTTCTACACTAATTTCCTCTTCTATGTATGTGTGAGTTTTCTATTGTCAGGAACCTTACGCTATCTACAGCTAAATGTTTTTCTCTCACCCCCACATCTTTTTACCAAAAAAAATAATACATTTACGGGAAAGGGCCTTCAGTTTGCATCCCTATTTTGTTCTTCATGCAAAAATTTCTCTTTATTTCGACCAAATTGAAACATCGTTGAAATCTCTCTTTAAATATTTTCTTACTGGTAATGATACTCAATGACCGTTCCTACAGCAACTCAACCGAACATTGAACCCGGACTATCTAATCAAACACATATTTCTCTAAATCTTTTTGATACAATCCTTAAAACCGCTAACACCCGGGAAGAACTTGAACGTTCATGGGAAGTCATTGAGCAAGATATTACTACCCAGGAATAGTTGGAAGCTAGACAACGAGAACGTAGAAATATTCATTAGTTTCCTATACCGAAGGTTAGTGTAATCCTTTATCAACCTTTAACATACTTTCGGATGCCTTGACACTGTACTTTTAAGCCTTAAGTACAGACTCAAGAACAACACCCTTCATAAGCCTTTCAATAGTCATCCTCTTGTCTTGGTCCACTGCATGAGGTTTTCCACCGCATATAACCATGTCATCAACATATTCAACCATTCTTAGTCACAATCACAATCATGATTACATCAACTATCATGCCAATCATAAAGTACATGCCCACAACAATTATTTAACTTAGAAACATTATAGATAAGCCCTAACATGGCTATATGCACTCTACCACATCATCTCCTCAATGTGTTTATTAATGCAAATGCATTTTAGTTATTTTTTTTCTTTTTTTTATCAATATTATGAAGCTTTAACTATCCCTACGCATTAGCTTTCTCATTCTAGAGAAAAAGATCACAAACAACATGAGAGGTGCCAAGGGATTCTCCCTTCCAATTCCTTTGCAAAACATGGGTTTTACATCCCAGTTGATCTATTCCACAACCTTTCTCTTATAGTAAACAATATAGTCAAGTCCACCTTGACTTTTCTTCACCGAGAGTCACCCTTATTGATGCAATATGTATTTATCATAGCAAGGGCAGTTTCACAAGATCATTTAGAGTTCCATCTTATCAAGAACATCAGTTTAATCATTTATTAATATTTCCCAATAGGCTCACCCATTCGTATTATCTTAACAAGAATGATCCAGGCGAACTCTCCCCCTTGCACTTCCATGCATAAATTGTTTCGACCAATGTTGCCAAGATATAACAAAATTCTACTTGATAAAAATCTAAGACATACATGATATTCATATACATATTTTTGCATTATCCTTCACAAATTTTTTCTCCTAACAGATACTTCTTGTAGTCCACCCATGTGCAACTATGTTAGCATGTGACTTCTTTGGTGCAATGCCTCTGATCCAATCAAAATACTCAACAATTAATTGGCCCATACTTACCCTGCAATAGCTACCGTAATTTTCAAGAAGATCTCATATGATAAGTCTGATGGAATCTTATCAATAATTTAGGTCACTTTTGTGCAATGTCTACACCCTATTCATATATATCATTCCCCTATATTACTGAAGGACCATTCAACATTAGCATCCAAGTACTGCACTAGCAATTCTATAGTGTCATTTCCCATGATTTGACAACAACCTCAACATAGAATTAAAATTAATTTATCTTTTGAAAGCTTCACCACTAATCCAATGGAAATTCTCATAGGAATACTCATAAGTATGTTTCTTTCTCTCACAAGATAACCAATGATAAAAGAATACATGTTGTGTATCACATCATACGCAACACTCCTTCTCACTTGTTGTTATGTGAGCACTTTATACCAACTCTTTCCAAGGAGTGATTTACAACCCACTCAGAGAACCATGCCAATTAATAAAACCATCAAGATAGATTCAAATGTGCAACATTAGCATTACCCAAGATGCAACAATCAATATTTATTTCTCCATATACACACTCATACAAACTCTCACATCAAAAGCCCTACAATCACATCATGCATCCAAACAATGTATCCAATGCTCCCTACAATCATTTGGGTACATTTGTACACACACACACACACACACACACACACACACACATATTAGCATGTATGAATGTATGCATCTATGTGCATCAATGACATGTTTTCCTCGTCACTCATACATTCCCATTCAATCTTATGACCAACCTCTTTCACAAGAGTTCACATTCATTCATATCACAGTTTCTAAAGACATAATCATCTCCATATGGCTCTTCCTTCAAGAGAGCATCCTCTTGCATACTTTCTCTATGATAATTTCATGCAACATAACTTCCCATTTGAGATCAACCAGGTAGTGTTAGCACTACCCAAATATAGCCAACAAGTTCTTTTCATTGCTCTAGAATTGATCTTATTCATGAATTCATAGGAAAGCACTCTGATAATATTACAAATATTACTAGACAATAATTTAATAGCCTTTTTATCTAACAATTTGTATGCTATTATACCCTATTTTGGGTATCATGGCTAAATCTTAGTAGCAATACATTATACCACCCAATAAGGCTATTTTATTTTATTGAATCAAGAGTAGCAAGGTTCTCTACATCCCAGTATGGGGGAGATGTTGAGGTGTTATCATTATGTTACGTTATGTTATGTTAGATAAAGATACATTATAAATAAATAAAGTCGACTCAATTCAAAAAATAACAATAATAAAAATAAAGTCCTCTCAATTAAAAAAACAAGTACACACACAATGTAAAACTTGACATGGAATGAAATAATAAAGAAAAAATTACACCTTAAGAAATTGGATCCATCTCAATTCTTGGTAGATCTGGGTTTAAGATGGATCTATGCAAGTTTAAACTCTTTCTCGATAGTTATATGAAAAATCCTTCTTTGTATTCATTTATGACACTAGGGGTGATGGGTGTCTAAGAAAAACCATCCTAGGTCAATGGATTGTACTTTCAAGCACCTGCTTTAAAATTTCATACAAGGAATAAGGTTAAGCCTCATCCCTCAGTAGGGTCCTTCTCCTTCTAGGTACCTAATCCATCTGACATCAACCATTAGGCTCAACAATTCACGAGGTTTCACACATATAATTTTCCAAGGGTGTACATCTCTAGTGACCTCCTTCACATAAATTCACAATATCAAGGGGAGATTCATCATAAAAATACTATCCAATCATGGTTATAATATTTACCTTACCATTATTATTTCTCAATTCTTAGTGAAATTTCAATAAATTGCAAATATGGTCATGGCCATATTACTGACATCCAAATAGTCATTCCTCATATTTCTTCCATCACAAGATAGATGGACAGACCATAACACATTTCAAAAATAATGATGAATTCCTCCACCACAAGGAACTTGGTCATACATGTTCTAACCTTTACCAAAGAAGCAATTATCATCACCAGAGACTACCAAACCATATTTTAAAGTAATACTAGAAATTTTCAAGATATCAAGTCCATCCATCACTTGAACTTATATAGATTCTAGTGTTGTACCCAATGCTCTACCCCTGGCCTATGTAGATCCTAAATTTATGACTTCATGGTCTATCTCTGGTCCTTCCAAGCCTCATGTTTGAACCACTGCTCTAAGTCCTCACTCCTTATTTTAACTTGACATTCCATTTTATTCTTAATCTTTTTTACTGAACCCATATAGCTCTTTTGTTGTAACTCAGCTTTGGTTCCAATCCCATAGTAGTCCAGTGTTTGAACTCTTATTTCATACCACTTTGTAACATACCCAACCCCCTAAGTAGCATTAAAGAGGTGGTCTATTTAATATTTTATCTCTTACACACAATTCTAAATTCACTTCTAAGATCACAATGGAATTCTACTCATTGAGAGATTTCCAACGACTATACTCTTGCTCAATTATGAGCTCTGAGAACAATATCATGGCCTTCTAAAGTTTCTTAAATATTTCTCTCTCTTGCCACATCATCATGTGTACGACTCCACACATTCCAGGTGACATGGCATCATACGGTCATACATCTACAAAGGTACAAATGACCCCTTAGTTCAGATTTATCGAGGCATTATGCCTCCTATGTTTTTTCGCAACTAAGAAACTTTCCTTTGATGCATTGTGTTGCATCCTTAAAAACTTCATATCGCATCTGAATAATTTTGTCGTGTAACATATCGCATATGGGAAAATGTCCTCCCTTGAGACAATGTCTCTCTCTCTTTCTCTCTCATCAAGGAAAGTTTTACTTCAAGCGACATATCGCACGAAGTTTATCTTCGTGAGATAGGTCACATTGCATGAAAATTTTATTGATCGCAACATGGGTAATTTATGTTGGACACGGTGGTATGGTATTGTCAGTGATGTCAACAGAGTGCAGGTGATGAGATCAAAGCTCAGGAGAGATAATGCAGTAGGTCGCATAGAAGCCTGAGCCTACACAGAAGAATCCCTTGTAAAGGATCAAGTTTCAACAATTGTTAGATTAGTTCAGGATCTATCTTGATCGTCAGATAGAATCAAGTGGAAGGACATGATAAGAAGTCTTGAAACCTATGAAATCATGAAGTAAATGTCGATCATCATATCTCATGGAGAAAATTCGAGTCAGTTCTCAGTCGTTGGATCAAGCAAGAGATAGAAAGCTTCGGTACTTTGTAGCTTCACCATTTCAGGGATTACTAGAAACAAGTAAGAATCCACGAAATCCCAAAGTCACGAAATAACGCTAATCGTTGACCAAGAAGGAGCTTCAGATTTTTTCCCAGCCGTTAGATCAATACTTTATCTAGAGTTAAGCATTGACCATCGATCTAGAATGGAAATGTTGAACCATCAGATCACACTAAAGAAAAGAGTGGTCAACTTCGACACTGACCACTTCGGAGAAAAGTAGTCTAAAACATGTAAGTTTACCTGAAGTCACGATTTGATGTTAGTTGTTGATCTAAGATCCATAGGAATAACTTTCAATCATTCGATCGAGTACAGTGGAAGGATAGCGGAAGGAGTACTAACAACTGATAGCAAGCAGTCACTAGAGCTTTATGACTTATTCAGCAGGTAAACCTCTGGAGGGATTGAACTACTTCAGAGTTCGAGTATCCTGAAGTTCCTAAGTCAGGAATAACTGAATACCCAGAGAGTGGGAGCTCCTTTGTGCATAAGTCTATGGTCCCAGCTCTTGGACATGTGAAGGTTACCAAGTAGAAAGTGTTGATACACCCTTCGACGGAATTTGCTCTAGAAGAGTTGGAAGATTGCAAAGGTCAGAGTCCCGAAACGTCGAAGTCCCGAAGTGAATGAGAACTATCCATCTCAATGTGCAAATAAAACGTGATCATCAATATTGATAAGTGATTAAGCACTCATTTGGCTTAGCACTTAGTCACTACCTATGGTCATATGGAATAGAGCTCTTGAAAGTGCGTTTGTGTGAATTTTAACATACAAAGGAAGAATTGTTTCCTCTGTCAGGAAGGAACTTTGAACTAGATAGGATCTTGATTTTGTCTTGATTGATATTAAGTAATACAATACGTCCAAGGCATTGGAAATCTAATCGAAAAGCTCAAATATGATCTATTGGAGGACTGGGGATGAAGCAAAAGCTTAAGAATGAAATAAAAAGGCATGGGATCAAGTTTAAAGAAATCGATCCATACCTGTGATCGATTTATGAAAATCCCTCTTACTAAATTGAAAATATTTCACGATAATGTGTGAATAATAATAGAGGAAGATATTAATTCTAAAAAAGGCACATTTTATTATTGTTAATTTAAATGAAGAGGTGAAATGGTTCAAACAAAGGGACAAAATGATTCAACGCTCACACCAATTGGAAGACTATATAAGCAAGAAAGAACAGTGAAGAAGAAAGGGTCTCTGTAGTCTAGATCAGAAGATCAAAAGTAGAAGTAGATTCCAAGAAGAAAACCGATGATACTTATGTAGTGAGGGTGGAAGGGAGGAGCAAGGAAGGATTCATATCCTTTACTAAGTAAAGTGTGAAAACAAGGGAGTCAGTGCTTCCTAGGGTTGGTGCCTTGAAAAACAAGGTAGTTGGTGCTACCTAGGGTTGGTGCCCTAAAGACAAGGGAGTTGGTGCTTCCTAAAGTTGGTGCCCTAAAACAAGGGAGTTGGTGTTTCCTAGCGTTGATGCCCTAAAACAAGGGAGTTGGTGCTTCCTAGGGTTGGTGCCCTGAAGAAGGGGATTTTTGTCTCCAAGATTTGGTGCTCTAAAGAGGATTGGTATCCTTCACAATGTCATACTACTATTTATAAAGCCTTGTTATTCTTGTTAATTATATTTATATAATTGATTTTAAATACAATTCCATTGATAATCTATTGTGATAATTAATAAAATAACAAAGTAATTATTGATTGTTTAAAAAGGTAATATTGATTCACCCCCCCTCTCATTATTCCAAGAATTGGTATCACATCAAGTACCTTGAGCATAGTCTAATAATTGGAAGGTAGATCCTGAAAGAAATGGATTAGCAAGAGGGAATGTATTCCAACATAGCACCATTGTTTAACAAAGGTGGTTATGCTCTATGGAAAATAAGAATCAAAAGCTACATGTTGGCTCTTGGTTTTGATGTTTGGAAATCTTTTGTAGATGGTTACACTGCACCAGCTACTCCACCCACAGATACTGCAGGAAAGAAGATTTGCAATGACAACTCAAGAGCAGTCAATGCCATTCTAGGAGGATTAAAAAAATCCTATATTTGTGAAGGTAATGCATTGTAAGTCGGCTAAGGAGATCTGGGACAAATTAGAGGTTGTATATGAAGGAGATAGAAAATTCAAGGAATCCAAACTACAAACCTACAGAGCTCTGTTTCAAAATTTGAAGATGAAAGAAGAAGAGAACATCGTTGAATACCTTCATAGGATAGATGAAGTAGTTAACTCAATCAGAGCAGTAGGATAAGAACTTACAGATAAACCTATTGTACAAAATATCTTAAGGTCATTACCTATGAGATATGATGCCAAGATTTCCACGATTGAAGATAGACCAGAACTCGACAAACTCACAATAGATCAGTCCCATGGAATTCTTACAGCATATGAGATGAGAACAGGGAACATAAAACTATCAAAAGGAGAAAAAACCTTTCTGGCATTTAAAACAAAGATGAGGCAGGAGAAAAAAAACCAATGAAGAGTTATCAGATATATCTGATGAAGAAATTTCCAACTTCATGAAGAAAATCAAGAAAGGGACTGAGAAATACAAAGGAAATATTCCTACAATATGTTTCAATTGTGGAAAAATTGCACACTTTTCCAATAAATGTCCCTATCCTAAGCAGGAGGAAAGTGATGATGAAATAACCTTCAAAGATCAGAAAAAAAGAAAAAACAAAGATAAAAGTAAATTCTACAAGAAGAAGAAAACTTTCTTTACCCAAGAAGACATTAGCTCATCTGAAGAAAGTGAAGACTAGGAGCTAGAGATTCTATTTATGGGAATGAAAACTCAAGATGATAATAATTTGGAAGATGAAGAAGAAGTGAACCTCAAGGAAGAATTCATTTGTGCAATTGAAGAACTAAGAAAATATAAAAATCAAAATAAGTTACTAAGGGAACAACTTCTAAAGATTGAAGAAGCTACTAGACCAAGAGGAAAGGAGGTTTCCAAAAACATTAGTGAGTCACAACAATTGATTATCAAGTTAAAAACTCAACTCCAAGAAACCAAAAGAAAATAAGAATTCTTGAATAAAGAACTCAATGAAAAACAACAAATATGCAAGATATTGGAGGATGAAATAGTTCAACTAAAAAGAAAACTAGAAAAATAAGATATTCAGTCTAAGTTTGAAAACAACTCAAAAATCCTGAACAACATTCTTAGTAGTCAGAGATCATCAAATGATAAGATGGGACTAGGATGTGATCCCTCTACAGAATAGGAGAATGAAAAAATCATCTATGTAGATGTTCTTAAGAACTCCATAAGAAGAAAGAAAAATAAGACAAGAACAATACCATTGAAAACTATCCCAAATAAACATAAATATGCACTTCCTACTAAAGAAAAATATGATGAGAAGAATAGAATCATCATAAGTAATCCCTCTAACAGAAATCAATATATCTTCCTTGGTTATTGTTATTCCTGCAAAAATTTTGGACATAAAGCAATGCATTGTGAAGCTTACAGAAAGTACAATCCAAGAAATGTTCAAAGATATGAAAATAATAAGGATAATGTAGAAAGAAGAAATTATAACTCATTCTCTCCCTTACAAGACTACAATGTTGAATGTTACAAATGTAACAATTATGGTCATAAAGCTAGTGAATGTAGATTGTCAAAATATGACAAAAGGATAAATATTCCCAACAATCAAAAAGTATGGAAGAAAAAACAAATAAGGAAAACAGAGTGCAATGTATCCCTTTATGCGAGAAACCAAGGATGTCAGTGGTATATAGACAGTAGATGTTCCAAACACATGACTGGAGATCAAAGAAAATTTCTCAAGTTAAAAAAGAAAGGAAAAGGAAAAGTAACCTTTGGAGATAATATGTCAGCCAAAATACTAGGAAAAGGCATTGTCAGTCTAGGGAATAACAAGACCAAAGCAAAAGATGTACTTCTGGTAGAAAATCTCAAGCCTAATATCCTAAGTGTAATTCAGACATGTGATCGGTCACATACTTACTTTTGATTCTAAAAAATGTGAGATCAGAAAAAAGGATACCGGAAATCTAGTAGCAATTGCACCAAGAACATCTAGCAAGGTGTACATCCTTGATGTAGATGAAGGAGAAAAATGTTGTTTAAGTCAAGAAAATGAAATTTGGATATGGCATAGAAGGTTGGGACATTTAATCTTTGACAAATTAATAAAAGCCAACAAGAAGGAGGTAGTAAGGGATCTACCAAAAGTTATTAAGCCTTCAGATCTTATTTGTAAACATTGTCAAATAGGGAAGAAAACAAGAGTTACTTTCAAAACAAAAGAGCATTCCACAACAAAACCATTAGAAATTATTCACATGGATCTATGTGGACCTACCATAACTAAAATTATTTGTGGTGAACATTATTTTATTTTGATCATTGATGATTACACAAGAATGACCTGGGTATTCTTTCTAAAAGAAAAATCATAAGCCTTTGAGAAGTTTAAAACATACAAAGCCCTTGTAGAGAATGAAACAGATCTCAAAATTAAATTTTTGAGATCATACAATAGAGGGGAATTCACCTCTAAATATTTCATTCAATTCTTTGAAAATCATGGTATCAAAAGATAGTTTTCAGCTCCCAGGACTCCTCAATAGAATGGAGTGGTGGAAAGGAAAAGCAGAAAATTTCAAGAAGCTGCAAAAACCATTTTAAATGAAGCCAGGCTTCCAGACAAATTCTTGAGAGATGCAATCTACACAAAAGTTCACATACTTAATCGAGCTCAGTTGAGACCCAACCATGACAAAACACCTTTTGAACTATAGTTTGGCAAAACAACATCTGTTAAACACTTTAGAATTTTTGGAAGTAAATGTTACATCAATAATGATGAAGATAATTTAGGAATGTTTGATCCAAGATCTATGGAGGCATATTTTTAGGTTATTCACCTAATAAGAAAGCATACATATGTTATAATCTTAGACTACTAAATATAGTGGAAAGTGCCAATGTAAAGATAGATGATCTAAAACTAGAGAAGAGCATATCCAAGACATATCAAAAATTGATAAAGAATCTCAGCAAGAAGATTATGATAATGAAACACATGAAAATGAACCATATATTGATGAATAAGACAATGAAGAAACGCCCTTGCCAAAAGCTCCATCGAAAAAAGTTCAAAAGAATCATCATGAGAGTCATATCGTTGAAGATAAAAATGCAAAAGTATAAACAAGAAGGAAACTCACATTTGACTCAAAACATGCAATGTTGTCTATGATAGAACCTAAATCACTTAAAGAATCCATCAAAAGTAAAAACTGGACAAAGGTGATGAATGAATAAGTTGACCAGATAGAGAGGAACCAAATTTGGGAATTAGTTCCAAGACCTAAGGACAAGAATGTGGTAGGAACTAAGTGGATATTCAAAAACAAACTAAATGAAAATGGGGAGATTATGAAGAAAAAATCCAAATTAGTCTGTGTTAGATCAATATTTGATCTAGAATTAAGCGTTGACCATCGATCTAGAATGGAAATGTTGAACCGCTAGATCACACTAAAGGAAAGAAGGTGGTCAACTTTGATGCTGACCACTTTGATGAAAAGGAGTCTGAAACATGTAAGTTTACCTAAAAGACGAAGCCCCGAAGTCACAAATTGATGTCAGTTGTTGATATAAGATCCACCGAAATATATTTCTATCGTTTAATCGAGTACAGTGGAAGGATAGTTGAAGGAGTACTAAAAACCGATAGCAAGTAGTCACTACATATTTATGACTTATTTGGCAGGTAAACCTTCGAAGGGATTGAACTACAAATTTTGAGTATCCCAGAGTCCCAGAGTTACAAATAGTTGAATACCCGGAGACAGGGAGCTCCTTTTTTCCTAATTCTATGGTCCTAACTCATGGACATGTGAATATTACCAAGCAGGGAGTGTTGGTACACCCTTCGACGAAATTTTCTCCAGAAGAGTTGGAATACTGCAAAGGTCGGAGTCCCGAAACGTCGAAGTCCCGAAGTGAATGAGAATCGTTCATATCAATGTGAAAATAAAATGTGATCGCCAATCTTGATAAGTGATTAAGCACTTCTTTGGCTTAGTTCTTAGCCATTGTATATGGTCATATGGAATAGAGGTCCTAAAAGTGTGTTTGTGTGAATTTTAACATACATAGGAAGATTTGTTTCCTCTGTCATGAAGGAACTTTGAACTAGATAGGATCTGGATTCTATCCGGATTGATATTAAGTAATGCAATACATCCCAGGAATTGGAAAGCTAATCGAAAAGCTCAAATACAATCTATTGGAGAACTGGGGATGCAATAAAAGCTTAATAATGAAATAAAAAGGCATGGGATCAAGTTAAAAGAAATCGATCCATACCTGTGATCAATTTATGAAAATCCCTCTTACTAAATTGAAAATATTTCACGATAATGTGTGAATAATAATAGAGGAAATGAAGAGGTGTAATGGTTCAAACAAAGGGACACAATGCTTCAATGCTCACATCAGTTAGAAGACTATATAAGCAATAAAGAATGGTGAAGAAGAAAGGGTCTTTGTAGTCCAGATCAGAAGATCAAAAGTAAAAGAAGAGTCTAAGAAGAAAAACTAATGATACTTATGCAGTGAGGGTGGAAGGGAGGAGAAAGGAAGGATTCATATCCTTTACTAAGTATAGTTTGAAAAAAAGGGAGTTGGTACTTCCTAGGGTTGGCGCCTTGAAAAACAAGGGAGTTGGTGCTTCCTACAGTTGGTTCCCTAAAGACAAGGGAGTTGGTGCTTCCTAGGGTTGGTGCCCTAAAACAAGGGAGTTGGTGCTTGATAGGGTTGGTGCCCTAAAGAAGGGGATTTTTGTCTCCAAGAGTTGTTGCTCTAAAGAGGATTGGTGTCCTTCACAATCTTAGACTACTCTTTATAAAGCCTTGTTATTCTTGTTAACTATATTTATATAATTGAGTTTAAATACAAGTCCATTGATAATCTATTGTGATGATTAATAAAATAACAAAGTATTTACTAATTGTTTAAANCAGTATTCCAACACTTTCTCCTCTTCCTTACTCCTTATATTTTCCTATTTTTCCTTGTCGCATCCTCAAACTTTTTCCACCTTGCAACAACCCTATCTCATCCCCAAAAGGTTTTCTCTTGACGATGTTTCGCAAGATCCCCATATTTCTTGTGCCATGTCGCATCTTTTGAAAAGTTCCCTTCATGCGGTGGCGCCGCTTTATCCTTTCCTATCACATCGAATGAAACTTTTGTTTCTGATGGTGTTTCATGCCAATAGGAAACTTCTCACGCTGCGAAAAGGATCTCTTCCTTCCCTCTCTTCTTATATTCCTTGTATTTCTTTCCTCTCCCTTCTTCCCTGGTCTCACCCTTGAAGTTTTTCATTTATGTGATGTATCACATCGCAAAAAAGTGTGGCGCAATATGTTGCACCCTTAAATATGTCTTCATGCGACATGGCTTGTTGGCCCTTGACCAAGTTTCGGGAGCACTTGGTCATATTTGACCATTTTTGGGACTTCGACAGCCATCTAAGGAGGGGCACAAGATGGAGTGGATATCATGGGATCTCAGCCCACTTTTGGGTCCATTTTGGGCTTTTGGGAATATGTAACGGGATTGGGATATTGGCCCATGGGTTTTACCCATGCTTAGGCCTATTTTGTATGTATAAATAGTAAGCTAGTGAGTTAAAGGATAGATCGGTATCTATGTGATATAGGCTACGTGCCAAGTGCGATCTGTGTGATCAAGGGGTTATGCATTCTATAGGCTTGCAGAGCTTAGTGCAAGTCCCTGTGTGGATATATTGAAGGATTTGTGTTGTAAGGAAAGGAAGAAGGATCTAGTGAGTTGTGCAGATCTTTTGTCCTGTGCGCAGTACGGTTTGATGGCTTTGTGCTTGTAACCACTTGGCTGACGATAATAAAGAAGAAGAGTTGGTGGATGTATCCCCAGGGTGGGGGTGAACCACGTAAATATGTGTGTTATTCTTTGTGCTTTGAATCAATGTGCTTATCTCTGCTTTTGCTAAGTTCTTTGATATATTTAGATAGATCTATTTATGCTTTGTGCTTATTAGATGTGTATGAATAGTAGGCATGATATGTATGAAGATGCTTAGTGTTGATCTACTGGATCTGATCTGTTTTACTATTGCTAAGTATTAAGATACCTTAGATCTAAGTGAATGTCGTGATGCTGTGTGCTATTTGCATAGTATAATAAGGGTTGAAGATTGACGAATGATCGATGCTAAGTGCTCTGTAAGCGATATAATCACAGATCTGTGTCCTAGCTAAGGTTGCAGACACCTGAGTCTTGCAACCACCCCTGCTTGTACCTCGGGTGAGACTTCATCTGCTTCGCAGGTGTTGCCAAAAGGGTCAGTAGTTAGGGTTTTGTTGGTTCTCTCTTGTAGCATTGAACCTTGGGTCTGCCCCTGTGCCAACAAATGGTTATGTTGTCGGGACCTAAAACTATGATTGTTGGGAACTGAGGAAGAAGAAGCTTTGTGCAAAGATTCATCCTGAAACTGTGGAAGCTCTGTGTGTGGATTTGTGCCCTAGTGCGCAGTATTCCACTTGATCTGAAAAGCTCTGTGCTAAATAAAGAAGGTCAAATCTGAAGAAAAGAAGCAAGATCTGAACACTTTGTGCTCTAAGAAAAAGTGGAAATTTCTAAAGAAAAGAGGTCAGATCTGTAGAAAAGAGGTAAGATCTGTAATCTCTATGCTCTAATAAAGGTAATAATAGTTAAAAGTTCTTAGATTTGGAAGCTTTGTGCTCTGAAGAAGTAAGATAAGTGAAATGTTTTGTTTCTAAGGTATGGATCTAGGTATGTTTAATAGAGTTTATCCTAGTTTGAAAACTGGGGCACTGATAGATGAAACAAGGTTTGATATGAGTAGATCTGATAAGAATAGTGATAGATATGTTATACCTATGCATAGAAAGAATGTTTGGACTAACAAATTGATGCAAGATCCTAGAAATAATTTTTTGCAGGTTAGATACCATGATCCTAGTGTGCAGTACAGAAGAGGTTGGGCGTCATTTAAAAGAAAGAGAGGATTAACCCTATGTTACAGTTGCAGAAAACTAGGCCATCTAGCTAAGTAATGCCCTGGTGGAAGATCTAGTTGTCTTTTTTGCAAATCTACGGACCATGAGGTATTGGATTGCCCTAGAATGATCGTTAGGCTGGAAGAAATAAATCTGAATTAGGAAAACCCTAAGGAAAATCTAGAAGAGGTAGAACCCCAGCAAGAATTAGAGAAGGTATTGATACACATGAAAGAGACAATGAATGACCACCGATATGTTAGACTATCAGAGATTTTCAAAGAAAAAGAATGCATTGAAGCAAGAATAGGAGACTTTGACATTGACTCTGTCCTTGATGAAGAGACACAAGTGAACATTATGCCAGAAAGAACTTGGGAAGTTATAGGGAAGCCTGCTATGATCCCTTCATTAGGAGGAATAGGACTATTCAAAGGAAAACTGATGATGTTATGTGGAAAGCTCGCTCAGATACCTATGACAGTCAATGGAACTTCAACAAATGAAGACTTTGAGATTATTAAATTCATTGAAGACAGTGCCCCATTTACTATGTTACTTGGAAAACCTTGGATTGGAAGAGTTCAAGCCAGAAAGAAGGAAGAAGAAGAGGTTTTAGAACAACAGATACAAGAGTTAAAAAATTTCATGACCAGAAGGATCGCGCAGTTGATTGAAGAACAAGAGAACAGATCGAAGCTACCTAACACTAGAAGCCCATATGTCAAAGCTACAGGAATTTCGAAAGACATACAGAAGGATGAAATTTCTACCCAAGATAAAGAAGAAGTGATACACCTGAATCCTAGGAAAGAATCTTAGTAGCGCGAAGTGACTACATCCAAGGAAAATAAGAATCGAAATGGGAAAAAAACCACTGAGATGAAGCTCATGGGGAAAAAGGATAGGAATATAAGTAAGAAGAGGGCTAAGATTGAAAAGTTATAGTAGGTTCCAGAGGGTACCTTGCAGAAAGAAACTTTGCGGAATTGGAGCTTCGTCAGGATATCAGAACAATGACATAGGGCACTTCGCCATGGTGAAGCAATATAGTTGTTGGAGGTCGATATATCCATTCGACTGCCACTCTGAACGGGTCGGAACACATTGATGGCCCATCACCAGACCATCGGACTGCTCCATAATGGATAGAACAAGAATTAATGAGGCTCATACCCGTTACAAAGTAAATCGTTACCAAGATTGCCTATTTATCTCGTCGCGCCATGCATGAAGAACATTTTTTCCAACTAGGAATTTGAAGCCCACATACTAGAAATTGTATAGAGTGATCATCGCACCCTTGTTGTTCATTCCTGTGCAGTGTCTAAGATAATTGTAACCCCGATATTAACCCCTAGCACGTATGTCCGAAGAGCTTAGCACACTTGAAGAATCTGCAAAGGAAGTACTTGTTGATCTCAGAACCGAGAAAGTCATGTCAGAAAGAAGGATGTTTGCAGGTGTGCAAGCATCATCAACAGGAGGAGTCCAAGCTTCTCCATCGACTGCTCATGGAGAAGGAACTTCCAGAATCACGATAGAGATGAGAATGAAGCATAAAGACGATATCATGAATGCCAAGATGATTTCGAGCATTCTACCTGCCTACCTACCCCCTCTAAGCGGTGCCATCAACTGGGATAGTGTACCCAGAGATTTTGTCTATGATTTGGTCATGACGTACCTCCTGAAAGGGATACGCACAGTTCGCGTCGACCAGGATAAGCTCGTAGCCTTGAAGTTTAGTGACTTCAACCTTGGAGATCGGAAAGCTTAGAACATGCTTGCCCCACATAAGTACTTGACCAGGACCAAAGGAAATAATTTGAAGATTATCCCGCAACGATGGACTGTTTATGGATAAATCTGTAAGTGCGGACACAAACCGATCTCCCTAGATCCACCTGGATCTAGAACAAAACATGACATAATAGGATGCTTTCCTTAAGTTTTAAATATTGAATTTACTAAGAGGCAAGAATAAGTAACATACCTTATAATTGCTTCCTATAGTCTCTGTTTCTCCCGCTTCACTCCAGTGCTCTTGTGTAGTCAATATCAAAACAACACAAACCAACCAAAATGATAGTGATAGCATAAACTCAATATAAACCTATGTATGTGATCAAGGAATCATACAATAAAACATAACAAGCTTTATAGGAAAGAATCATATTACTGTATCATATTAAATGTGAAAGAGAGATTACAACCGTTGCCTTGATGTCGTAAGGTCCCTTCCAACTGTCCTTCATTCCCCACACCCTTCTTGCTCCAAGGATTCTGAAACCATAGATCTGATAGCTGCTCACAATCTATCTTGACAAAGAAAACCACAAGCTCAAGCTCACAAAAGCTAACCAAAAGCCATGAACCCCTTCTCCATGAGAGCTCCTCTCCTTTTATAA
>ML790117.1:201885-231751 GCA_009831015.1 Picea engelmannii | reverse complement strand
TCACAATATCCAACACTTTATTCTTAGCAAGGATGAGGTCAATCCTTGTCTTCCATGCTCTGAAGTTAGAGGCTCCATCTAGCTTGTTCTCAGACTTCATAGAATTCATCATGGCTTGCTTGACTTGGTCAAACCCTAGATTTTACTAGAAATTCAAACTTCATGTCTTGGCCTTCTGAGAGTACTAGGAGATGCACTGGGCTAGGGTGCACTGATCTATCCAGAGATTAGGTAAATCTCACCACTTAAGGCACCTCAACAAGAGGTTTAGGGTTTCTTCAACTGCTTCTGCTGGTAACCCTAGCTGCAGTGCTTTTGGAAGCTGCTCCTGCTAGTAACCCTAGCGGCAGTTCCTCAACGAGCTCAATATCTAGCGGCTATGTTTCCTTCCAGCATTATAGGATGACTCAAGGGGTGTGGGCCCATAACCTGTTAGAATATAGAATATGGTGTGCTCATTTTACCATTGACAATACCCTCGTCACCCAACCACAGGTCGAAGCCTCCCTCCAAGCACCTTAACCTTGACCTGAGCATTCCTCCGGAAGCAAACCCTAGGCTAGATAGCAAAACAAAGAGTAGCGCATCAATCCCCAAGGATAGCACATCACAAAATATTGATCAGATGTTCCAAACCCTAGCCAAGAGATATCTAAGCCAATAATGAAACTAGTTGATGTTGCAGCTGCACCTGTAACCCTCCTCCAAACCTGTGCACCAGACTGCAACTACAGTGCGCACCAACTGGGAAAACTGCAGTCCTGAGATGTGTCAAATGAGAACTGGTGCCCTGTATTTATAGTAATCCTACCAGTTTACTGGGGATGACTTCTCTTTCTGTGTATGTGTCTGTTCAGTATATTATTATTAATTCTGGCCGACTTCTTCTCTTGGAGGCTAATAGCCTAATATAAATTTTCTTCTTGAGCCGACAAGGCTTCTAGGGTTATTAGCCAACTCATTAGGGTTTCTCTTGCTTCCTGAAGTCTTCTATTCTCGTCAGGTTCACACGTGGGGGTAAATACCTCCCGCAGCTACCATAATATTAACAGGAGATAGGTGACAACAATCAAAGAGACAAAAATACAACAAACTACTAATTTTTCAGGAATTTGTTGGAAGTCATTAATAAATGTCTCCACCTCATTGCATGAGGCCTTTTCTGGAGCTAAATCTTAGGTGCATGTGTCCCTTGAAATCTAACAGATCCTTTAGAAGTCAGTCGAACCCTCCTTCACATGTGGCAATCTCCCAACAAAGAAAATATCAAAAGCGTGACTACTACAGGAAATTAGGCAGTGCCGCTGTAAAACAGTTGGGTAGCGCCACTTCTATGTCTGATATCTCTCAAACCATAACATATTTTGAAACACTGAGAGAGGTTTTTGTTATTTGGTATGCTATGAACAAAAACCTCCTCCAATTTTCAAGAATAACTTTTCAATTGTTCAGAATCCAAGTTTCAAGTTAGTCACTAAAAACTAGTAAAATAACTCTGCACAATTTGTTTTTTGCCAGAAATATTAGGTAGCGCCTGTAGGTAGTGCCACTTATGTTGCGTTTGTGTGCAGGTTTAGATAGCAATGTAAAAACGCAGTGCCTTCAATATTGAATGTGTGTAGAGAAGTCGGTGGTCTTTTATAATGTCGAACCCATTGTGTTTAGGTGTCTTGGCAGTATAGTAGGTTGTGCACTTTACCACTGAGGGAGTTAACACTTCAGCAAAAACCCAAAAATATGATAGTTAGGCCTCTTCTAGCTGCAAATTCATGTGCTAACATAGGCTCCATGGGGGATAGAGTCCTCCCTGTGAGGCTCTAAGAACTCTTGTAGTTTCAGTGCCTTATCCTAGGATTGCTCCCAACCTTTAACCTCTACAATCTGCTTTGAGCTGTGACCTTCAACTGAAAATAAATGCAAATGAAAACTGAAACTAACAAAAATGATGAAAATGATGCTTGTTCGGCAAGCTTATTGCACACACCTACTCTAATTATTGGGAAAATGAAGCATTCAAGTTAAACAACCAATGAAGCCATTTCATCATTTTTTCAACTATTTGAAGCTTTGAAATGTGCTTCTTTAAGCACCAGAGATAATTCTTACTTGAAGGCACGTCAAAGAAACATTTGGCAATACAATTTCCATTGAATAAATCAATGAGCCTAGGCCCACTTTCTTCTTGTAGACAAGCTGCAAATGGATACTGAAAAAAATCATCAATACTTGCCCCCACGACATTGCTTTGTGTAAAAAGGAAAAGTGTTTCATTAGGTCCTTCCTCCACTGTGCTTGGTTGTTGTATGGCTTGCTGATTTTATGATTCATCCTCAATACATATGGCCTTGGTCCACTCTTGGTCATCAGGTGTATTAGGAAAAATGCTTAGAGATGCTTGTCTTTCTTTAATTTCAACCTTTATCATCTGATCACATGGCATTTGATCTTGGTTGCTTGATGAAACTGAGCTTGTGTCTTCAATAGGAATAGGGGGTTGATAGGGCAATTCATCACAATTAGAAGTGCTTGGGAAACTACATTCTTCTATCTTATCTTCTGATTGTGAGGAATATTCATCATAGCTTGGCTTATGGTCCCAATTTCTCAGTTTTTTACCTTCTAAAATTAGATTATCATCTTCTCCTTCTTTTTTAGCAACAAAAATATGGCATGAGGGTTGAAACAAGCTATTGTTGCTTTGATGGGAAGGGTACTTTTATGATATAAGGTCTTCAACGGATTTTTCATGAAAATCATCTTCATAATCATCATACAAAGGTGAATCAATGACCATTTGACTATTAATGGCTGAGGGGATTAGTATAATAGTTGGGATAGTTGGTTGTTCAGTGAAAACATCCTCATAGTCATAAAAACTTGGCAAATCATGGCACACTAGTTCATTAACAATAGGAGGGATTACAACAACAACTAGTAAGCTATGAATTTGTTCATGACAAGCTGTAACATTTTTCTCATGATGAAATAAATCTGAACCTAAGATGACCTCTTGACTTAAAGAATCGAGAAAAGGAGGAGAAAGGGAAATGATGGATTATCCATATTGATCATTCTCTTGGGGACCTAGATTTTGACATGAATGATGCATTTGTTCTTCAAATTTAGGAAAAGCATTATGAAACTCATCATCTAAGTCCTGCTCTCTATAATCATCCCCTTCATCATCACTACTAGAGGAATCACTTGTTGAATCTTGAATATATGATGCATACCCCTCACAACAATTCTCAAAAAGTCTTTCAGTTGGATAAATTATCTTGCAATGAGAATAAAAAACATCATGAAAGTCCTTCAAAGAGGAAATACTAGAAGCAGAGAGTGTTCTATACCATTGCCTCGCATCACCTTCCAATGAATACATGAACATTTTCATCAATATATCTTCATGATGGATGTCAAGTTGCTGCATCAAAGCATGAAATTCATGAACATGCTCAAAAGGGTTGTCATCATCACCTTCATAAAATCTGGGCAAAAGATCTTGCCATTCATCAATTTGAGGCACAAGATGTGCATAACCATCTATGGCTGAGAAATTGAGTGGGGAAAACCTCCTGGCCAGGATAGCCTTCATAGCCATTTAATTTTTCTCATCCCCAGCGGAGTCGCCAACATATTCTGAACAATGGAGTCGCCATGGTGAATGTGCAGTCTTGAAGGTGTCCAACTTTAGTCACCATCTAAAGTTGGAGCTGTGCAATATCGTTCTTCCCAGGGAGCTTTTCAATCTGCTCAAATCCATCCCCCACAATGACACCAATTATGTTATCAATCCAAGAGTCACTCCCAGACTGCAAATGAGAGTAATCTTGGTAACATAGAAATGTAAATGGATTAAAATAGTTTGAATAGGCGGATCAATAAGAGGAGAGTAAAAAGGAGGGCATCATACTATTGAAAATAAATTCCATTGGGCATGGAGTCATAACATCCTACAAATCAAAGACAATCAAGCTGCCTACCAAACAAAAGGCTTATGCAAATATGGATAGAATAATAGAAGGTAAACAAAGAGAAGAATAACCACATAACAAAGATCCTTTCTGTAATATATATTGAAGAGTGATTGAACAATAAACTGTGATTAACAAGCAATTACCACAAATCCTTTAAATCTCATGAATTCGTTAACCAAAGGCATCTTTTGATCTTCAAAATCTTTAAATATTATTCAAGCAAGATGAAAATCTCAATTTTTCAAAATGTGTTATGGTTTGAGAGATATCAGACATAGAAGTGGCGCTACCCAACTATTTTACAACGGTGCTGCCTAATTTCCTGTAGCGGTCACGGTTTTGATATTCGCCTTATTGGGAAGTTGCCACATGCCAAGGAGGGTTCGAATGACTTCTCAAGGATCAGTTAGATGTCAAGGGACACATGTACCTAAGATTTAGCTCCAACAAAGGCCTCATGCAATGAGGTGGAGACATTTTATTAATGACTTCCAACAAATCCCTGAAATTTAGCAGTTTGTTGGATTTTTGTCTCTTTGATTGTTTCCACCTATCTCCAAGGCTTAGAATCCAATGGAGGAGATGGGATTCGACCTCCTTAGTTCATTTGGACACTATTTTCTATTTAAAGAAGGAAATATCTCTTGGAGAAAGGGGTTGTATTCATGATCCAAGAGGGGAGAGAGCTAGAGGAGCAGTTTATTTGCTCAATTGTAAGCCCGAGGGCCTGTTGTAATTAGCATTTCTGCCATTAGATATTCATGAGAGTTTCTTATTAGACTTTGTGTTCTTTGTTATCATTCTATCTTGTCATCTTGCTTGAATAATATTTACAGATTTTGAAGATCAAAAGCTGCCTTTGATTAACGAATTCATGAGCTACAAAGGATTTGTGGTAATTGCTTGTTAATCACGGTTTATTGTTCAATCACTCTTCAATCTATATTACAAAAAGGATCTTTGTTATGTGGTTATTCTTCTCTTTTTTTATCTTCTATTCTTCTATCCATCTTTGCATAAGCCTTTTATCTGGTAGGCAGCTTGATTTCCTTTGATCTGTAAGATGTTATGACTCCATGCCCAATGGAATGTATTTGCAGCAGTCTGATGCCCTCCTTTTTAATCTCCTCTTGTTGATCCACCTATTCAAACTATTTTAATCCATTTACATTTCTATGTTACCAAGCTTACTCTCATTTGAAATCTGGGAGTGACTCTTGGATTGATAACATAGAACTCTTGTATTTGCAGTGCCTTATCCTAGGGCTGCTCCCAACCTTTAACCTCTGCAATCTTCTTTGATATGTGACCTTCAACTGAAACTAAATGAAAATGAAAATTGAAACTGACAAAAATTATGAAAATGATGCTTGTTCAGCAAGCTTATTACACACACCTACTCTAATTATTGGGAAAATGAAGCATTCAAGTTACATGAAACAACTAATGAAGCCATTTCATCATTTTTTCAATTGTTTGAAGCTTTGAAATGTGATTCCTTAAGCACCAGAGATAATTCTTACTTGAAGGCATGTCAAAGAAACATTTGGCAATACACTTTCCATTGAAGAAATCAATGAGACTAGGCCCACTTTCTGCTTGCAGACGGGCTGCAAATGGATCCTGAAAAACATCATCAATACTTGCCCCTATGACATTGCTTTGTGTAAAAAGGAAAAGTATTGCATTAGGTCCTTCCTCCATTGTGCTTGGTTGTTGTATGGAGTGTTGATTTTCTTATTCATCCTCAATGCATATGGCCTTGGTCCACTCCTGGTCATGAGGTGTATTAGGAAAAAGGCTTAGTGATGCTTGTCTTTCTTTAATTTCAACCTTTATCATCTGATCACATGGCATTTGATCTTGGCTGCTTGATGAAACTGAGCTTGTGTCTTCAAGAGGAATAGGGGGTTGATAGGGCAATTCATCACAATTAGAAGTGCTTGGGAAACCACATTCTTCTATCTTATCTTCTGATTGTGAGGGATATTCATCATAGCTTGGCTTATGGTCCTAATTTCTCAGTTTTTTACCTTCTAAACTTAGATTATCATCTTCTCCTTCTTTTTCAACAACAAAAATATGACATGAGGGTTGAAACAAACTATTGTTGCTTTGATGGGAAGGGTACTTTTATGATATAAGGTATTCAAAATATTGTTCATGAAAATCATCTTCATAATCATCATACAAAGGCGAATCAATGACCATTTGACTATTAATGGCTGAGGGGATTAGTACAATAGCTGGGACAGTTGGTTGTTCAGTGAAAACATCCTCATAGTCATCAAAACTTAGAAAATCATGGCACACTGGTTCATTAACAATAGGAGGGATTACAACATCAACTGGTAATTCTTTCATGACAAGCTACAACATTATTCTCATGATGGAATAAATATGAACCTAAGATGACCTCTTGATTTAAATAATCGAGAAAATGAGGAGAAAGGGAAATGATGGATTGTCCATATTGATCATTCTCTTGGGGACCTAGATTTTGACATGAATGATGCATTTGTTCTTCATATTTAGGAAAAGCATTATGAAACTCATCATCTAAGTCCTGCTCTCTATAATCATTCCCTTCGTCATCACTACTAGAGGAATCACTTGTTGAATCTTGAATATATGATGCATACCCCTCACAACAATTCTCAAAAAGTCTTTCAGCTGGATAAATTATCTTGCAATGAGAATAAAAAACATCATAAAAGTCCTTCAAAGAGGAAATACTAGAAGCAGGGAGTGTTCTATACCATTGCCTCGCATTGCCTCCCCATGAATACATGAACATTTTCATCAATATATCTTCATGATGGATGTCAAGCTGCTGCATCAAAGCATGAAATTCATGAACATGCTCAAAAGGGTTGTCATCATCACCTTCATAAAATATGGGCAACAAATCTTTCCATTCATCAATTTGAGGCACAAGATGTGGATAACCATCTATGGCTGATAAATTGAGTGGGGCAAACCTCTTGGCCACGATAGCCTTCATAGCCATTTGATTTTTCTCATCCCCAGTGGAGTCACCAACATATTCTGAACAATGGATTCGCCATGGTGAATGTGTAGTCTTGAAGGTGTCCAACTTCAATCACCATCTAAAGCTAGAGCTATGCAATGTCGTTCTTCCCAGGGAGCTTTTCAATCTGCTCAAATCTGTCCCCGACAACGACACCAATTATGTTATCAATCCAAGAGTCACTCCCAGACTGCAAAGGAGAGTAATCTTGGTAACATAGAAATGTAAATGGATTAAAATAGTTTGAATAGGTGGATCGGCAAGAGGAGATTAAAAAGGAGGGCATCAGACTGCTGCAAATAAATTCCATTGGGCATGGAGTCATAACATCCTACAGATCAAAGGAAATCAAGCTTCCTACCAGACAAAAGGCTTATGCAAATATGGATAGAAGAATAGAAGGTAAAAAAAGAGAGGAATAACCACATAACATAGATCCTTTCTGTAATATAGATTGAAGAGTGATTGAACAATAAACTGTGATTAACAAACAATTACCACAAATCCTTTGCAACTCATGAATTCATTAACCAAAGGCATCTTTTGATCTTCAAAATCTGTAAATATTATTCAAGAAAGATGACAATATAGAATGATAACAAAGAACAGAAAGTATGATAAGAAAATCTCATGAATATCTAATGGCGGAAATGCTAATTACAACAGGCCCTCGGGCTTACAATTGAGAAAATAAACTGCTCCTCTAGCTCTCTCCCCTCTTGGATCATGAATCCAACCCCTTTATCCAAGAGATATTTCCTTATTTAAATAGACAATAGCATCCAAATGAACTAAGGAGGTCGAATCCCATCTCCTCCATTGGATTCTAAGCCTTGGAGATAGGTGGCAACAATCAAAGAGACAAAAATCCAACAAACTGCTAATTTTCAGGAATTTGTTGGAAGTCATTAATAAAATGTCTCCACCTCATTGCATGAGGCCTTTGCTGGAGATAAATATTAGGTGCAGGTGTCCCTTGACATATAACTGATCCTTTTGAAAGTCATTCAAACCCTCCTTGACATGTTCCAACCTCCCAACAAGGCGAATATCAAAATCGTGACCGCTACAGGAAATTAAGCAGTGTCATTGTAAAACAGTTGGGTAGCGCCACTTCTATGTCTGATATCTCTCAAACCATAACACATTTTGAAAAAATGAGAGAGGTTTTTGTTATTTAGCATGTTATGAACAAAACCCTTCTCCAGTTTTCAAAAATACATTTGCAATTGTTCATAATCCAAGTTTCAATTTAGTCACTAAAAACTGGTAAAATAACTCTGCACAATTAGTTTTCTGCCAGAAATATTAGGTAGCGCCACTTATGTTGTACCTATGTGCAGGTTTAGGTAGCAATGTCAAAATGCAACACCTTCAATATTGAACGTGTGCAGAGCATTTGGTTGTATTTTATAATGTTGAACCCATTGTGTTTAGGTGTCTTGGCAGTATAGTAGGTTGTGCACTTTACCACTGAGGGAGTTAACACTTTAGCAAAAACCCAAAACTTTGATAGTTAGGCCTCTTCTAGCTACAAATTATTGTGCTAACACCACTGATCCAGGTTTTAAGAGAAGAACGAAATGAATACAGATTATTAACAGGTGCTTAACATAGAATAACAGAGATACAGTAAAACTGGTTTTTTATTCAATAATGAAATAAGCTGAAACTGTAAAATGCAGCGGAAACAAGCTTGCTAGAATGGTGGCGGCTTATCTCTAAGAAGAGATGTGACGGTTGCGCTCATTAGCAAGAAGATTATTACAATGAGGCTCTGAAGGCCTTTTTACCATAAGAAGGAATGCCAAAAACCCTAGACATCCAAAAACCTAACCTTAGGAGATGAAGCGCCAAAATTCATGTGGGCCCCGTTTGGGTAAGTTAGTACATCAACTTCCCGGGGTTGTAACTTTTGCATACGATCTCCATTTTAGGCGTATGATAGACTGTTGGAAAAGTATCATCGAGGAGATTCATTTTAGACACAATATGGAATAAAATTTCATATTGCAAACCTATTTTCCCAAAGAAACATCGTTTAGGGCCTCAAAACGACTCCGGAAGTGAAAACTGCTAAAAATAGGAGATTGGCAAAATTGCCAGAAAACTATTTTGATCCAATTGGAAAAGGTGGGTGGCCACCGATATCCACCTAGATCAATCCTCCCGCCTTAGGAATAAATGGTCTCCATTGCATTGAGGTCCCCCATCAGATGAGGAATTTTTTGTTGAATTTGGCCTCGGGTGAGCCACTTGCCTTGGTGCAGGAGTTTCCCTGCTTTGACAACTTGATAAAGTTGGATCCTTTGCTATTGAGTGCCCTTGATATGTGTGTCCACAATCTGATCATTGAATTCCTATTGTATGCAATCAGAGTTGAGCTATGTTGGTTTCAGTTGTTCTGCTACTTCTTAGGTGTCCAATAATGGTGGGAAATAAGGGCGAAGGAGATCCACATTGAACACTGGGTGCAGGCCAAGGAAAGGAGGAATGTTGAGCTCAAAAGAATTATCCCCCATGACCTTGGTGATGGTGTATGGACAATAATGGAGTCGAAAAATCTTCCTATGGGGTCCTGTAAGGCATTCTTTCTGCAAGTGCAATCAAACTTTTTTGCCCACCTGAAACTTATGTGGCACCTGATGTTGATCATGGTGTTGTTTGTACTTGTCATTGGACTTCTGTAGGATATCCTGAACCTGTTGGCGAATGTGCTAGATCCGCTCAATGAATCGGGTGGCTTTGTCAGCTTCAGTTGGAGCAGGATATGAGTCAGTCGAGGTGACCGCAAGGGGAAGTGCAACATCTATGGGACCCAACCCCACCTGAAAGGGGATGTGGTCAGTTGAGCTATGCAGGGCTCGATTGTAGCTATGATGGACATAGAGAAGGCTCTCATCCCATCTGTGAGGTTGCTTTGAATTATACATGCCAAGGATATGCACAATCATTCGATTTACGACCTCGGTTTGGCCATCTGTCTGGGGGTGGAAGGTTGTGGATTTGGTGAGCTTGGTGTCCAGCAGTGACCAGAGGATCGACCGGAATGTGCTGAGAAATCGACTATCCTGATCTGAGACAATGGTTTGTGGGAGTCCAAAATGTACCTAGACTCGTTCAAATAATAGCTTGGTAGTGGCCTCTGTTGTGATGCTCTTCTTGCAGGCAACTAGAATTTCCATCATAGAAAAATGATCAACAACCACAAAAACATAGTCCTTTCCCTGCTTGGTGGATGGGAGGCCCGACATGTAGTCCATTGAGATGGATTCCCATGGCCTGTCAGGAGTAGGAAGAGGGGTGTACAGGCCCTGTTTCTTAGTGTTCGGTTTGGAAATAGCGCATGCAGTGCAGGACCTAATATACTTGCTGACCTCCTGTCAAAGTTTCAGCGAGTAGAAATGTTTTTTCGATGGCGAAGTCTTTTCGATGTTGAAGTGTCCTTCCACTGAATGTAGTGGGATTCCTAGATCAGCTTTGCTCACTCGCTTGATGGAACACAGATATGGCCCAGACGACACAACAACCCATCCTGAAGATGGAAATTATCGACAACTACGTTTGCACCCAACATTTGGCAGGTGGTGGCGAAGTCCGAGTCTGTCTCATAGAGTTGGGGCCATCTAGAGGTCTCATGGCCGCAAGAGTCTAGAACCATGGTGAGTGTTGCGGCTGGTGGTTTGTTGAGGCAATCAACGATGAGATTGGTGCTTCATGTTTTATACTTGATGTTGAGGTGGAATTGTTGCAAGTATGTGGACCACTTTTGATGGCGATCATTATGCAATTTTCCTTGTGTCTGCATGAACTGCGGTGGCTTATGATCAATGTGGATGATTGTCTCCTTCCCAAGAATGTAATGTCTCCACTGGCGGCATGCTTGCACAATGGAGTACATTGTTTTGTCATAAGTAGGGTACTTACGAACAACATCGGATAGTGTCTCACTATGATAGGCCACGGGGTGGCCGTGCTGAGTGAGAACGGTGCCCACATCATAGTCTGAAGCATTTGTCTCGATCTCAAAGAGATGTTGCAGGCCTGGTAGTTAAAGTACTAGGGATGAGCACAAGTGTTGCTTCAAATCATCGAATGCTTGTTGTTGGGACCAGCCCCACACAAATTTTTCCTTACCACCACCCCTGGTTATTTTCCTGAGGGCCCATGCAATATGGGACACGAACCTACCGTAGAAATTGGCAAGGCCTAAGAAGATTTGAAGCTCAGTGAGTGTGGTTGGGGTTGGTTGGTCACGGATGACTTGGATGTTGGATGGATCCACATGTACGCCATGTTGATCAATGATGTAGCCTAGGTAATGGACCTTATTCACACTGAAGAAGCATTTTTCCAAGTTGGCGTATAGCTTGTGTTGTCGCAGGGTGTGCAGAACCTGCTAAATATGTTGCAAGTGTTTGGTCCAAGTCTTGTTGTAAATGAGAATGTCATCGAGATACACCATTACAAAAGTGTTGGTGAATGGTCGCAGGATATTGTCCATCATCCTCATGAAAGTGGCCAGATCATTTTTCAAACCAAAGGGCATGACCAACCATTCAAAAAGGCCTTTCTTTGACTTAAAGGTGGTCTTCCATACATTTGTTTGTTCTATCGGGACCTGGTGGTATTCAGACTTCAGATCAATCTTACTGAAGTATTTCTTCCCCGTGAATTGATCAAGGAGGTCGTCGATTTAGGGAATCGGGTACCAGTTTCTGACTATGATTTTATTCAAAGTCTGGTAATCAATACAGAGTCACTAGGTTCCTTCTTTCTTCTGTATCAGCACGATTGGTCTCCCGCAAGGTGATGAGATGGGACGGATGTGCCCCTTGTGGAGCAGTTATTGGATTTGTCGCTTGATCTCCTCATTCTCTAACAAAGAGCACCAATAGACTGGCCCATTGGGTAGCGGTGCGTCGAGGGTCAGATCGATGTGGTTCTTAACCTGGCAGTGTAGAGGTACCCCAGTAGGTGAGGAGAAGATATCTGAGTATTCTTCCATGACCTTATCTACTTGCTTCTGTTGTGTGGAGAGGTCGGTCGTAGAGACCCTAGATATGGCTGTGATTTTTCACTTATTCTGAGAGTGAATCAAGAAGAAGACAAACTTCCCTTTCTGCGAGATGACTTTCCTGCATTTCTTAGCAGAGATCAAGGAAATAGAACTAGGTGGGACTGCCTCGGGTATCCTATACAATTTCCTGTTCAAAGTAATAATAGCACTACGAGGTCTAGACTCATATACATCATGACGTTTCCATAAATATGGTTGGCCCAAAAGAAAATCACAAACTTTGAGAGGAGAAACATCACACAATACCTCGTCTTTGAAGGGCTTGATGTTGTATGATAGTCGGCAATGTTGGCTAGCACAGAGATCGATTCCTTGGAGGAGCCATCCAATGGTGTAGGGTTGTGGGTGCGGCGTTGTTGGCAGGGTCAGCCGCTTGATGACCTCTGTTGACATGAGGTTCTTTTGGCTACCATTATCAATGATGAAGTGTGGCAGGGTGCCTTTTACCCAATTCTATGAATGGAAGAAACGCTCTCCTTCTTCTAGCTCATCTGGTTCACCAGGCTGGAACTTGGTGGTAGCAACGGTGGCACTGGGTTCCACGTCAATGATCCATCTTTCCCTTTCTGGTTCTGGCTCAGAGTCAGAATCCGCATTTGATTCAAAGGCTTTCACTTCGGCCACCAGTGATTGATTTGAGCGACAATCAACAGTGTTATGCCAAGGGCTCTTATGGAAGTCGCACCACTTCCCCGTATCTTTCTTTGTCTTTCCGGTGTCCTTCTTTACTTGCAGCTTTGATTGGTTGTCCTAATACTATCCATCTTTTCTCTTTCCTTTTTTCTTGTGGGTTGGGGCCGCCCTTTCCTAGATTTTGTTGTGAGGGGTTCCCAGGCCCAAATTGCCGCGTGTTTTGTTTGAGCTTATGCTCGATTTTGACGGCATATCGGTAGGCCACGCCCAAGGATGAGATGTCCAAAAATTCCATTTTGGTCTGGATGTATCTATACAGAGCAACGCAATACTTGAGCACCAGATGCCGCTCTGAATATTTGATACCCATCTTGGTGTGCAAGGTATGGAAGGTATTTGTGAAATCTGGCACTGCTTGGTCTCTTTCTTGCCGTAGTGTGGTCCATCAAGTCGTCATAAATTCCGATAGGGTAGTATTGTTCCTTAATAGCATCCTTAAAGGATTCCCAGGTGGTTGTGACTGTAAATAATGAGGTTTCCTCTGTTTCCTTTTTCTCACATAAAGTTTCCCACCAATCTTTGACATGGGGAACGGCTTTGAGGAGCGCAAAAGTAATATTTTCTCTATTTGAAAAGTTATGGACAGAAAAATACCCTTCTAGCAGATTCAACCACTTGTCTACAGCATCTGCGTCTATATGACCTTCAAACATAGGAATATAGAAGTTTATTTGTACCTTGAAGGGGGCGGTGCCTCCGCTTGAAGAATATGTGTCGCTTGTTGGTAGTCATCGAAGGACTTGCGCGAAACTATCCATCATCGTGTTCCTTTGTTGCGTGAGGGCTTCCTCAATCAAGAGTTTGAAATGATCTCATGTCTCTTCATCTTTATTTTCTCCTGCCATGAGAGGTCGCTTGGGCATGCGAGATATTTTGTTCTCAAGAGAAACAAGCTCAAGACCCAACTCTTTGTACTCCGACCTCGTTGGGGACATGCATTAAGATGAAAAGGAGAAGACCGCTCTGATACCATTGATCCAGATTTTATGAGAAGAACGAAATGAATACATATTACTAACAGGTGCTTAACATAGAATAACAAAGATACAGTAAAACTGGTTTTCTATTCAATAATGAAATAAGTTGAAACTGTAAAATGCAACAGAAACAAGCTTGCTAGAATGGTGGTGGCTTATCTCTGAGAAGATATGTGACGGCTACGCTCATTCGCAAGAAGATTATTACAATGAATCTTTGAAGGCATTTTTACCATAAGCAGGGATGCCAAAAACCCTAGACATCCAAAAACCTAACCCTAGGAGATGAAGCGTCAAAAGTCATGTGGGCCCCGTTTGGGTAAGTTAGTACATCAACTTCTTGGGGTCGTAACTTTTGCATACGATCTTCGTTTTAGGCGTATGATATCCTGTTGGAAACGTATCGTCGAGGAGATTCATTTTAGGCACAATATGGAAGAAACTTGCATATTGCAAACTTGGTTTCCCAAAAAACATCGTTTAGGGCCTCAAAACGGCTCCGGGAGTGAAAACTACTAAAAATAGTAAATTACCAAAATTGCCAGAAAAATGTTTTGAGCCAATTGGAAAAGGTGGGTGGCCATTGATATCCACTTGGATCAATCCTCCCTCCTTAGGAAGAAATGGTCTCCATTGCGTTGAGGTCCCCCATCAAATGAGGAAATTTCTGTTGAATTTAGCCCCAGGTGAGCCACTTCCCTTAGTGCAGGAGTTGCCCTGCTTTGATGACTCGATAAATATGGATCCTTTGTCATCGAGTGCCCTTGATATGTGTGTCCACAATGTGATCATTGGATGCCTGTTGTATGCAATCATGGTTGATTTTTGTTGGTGTCGGTTGTTCTGCTACTTCTTAGGTGTCCAATAATGGTGGGAAATAAGGGCAAAGGAGATCCATATTGAACACTGGGTGCAGGCCAAGGAAAGGAGGACTGTTGAGCTCAAAAGCACTATCCCCCACAGCCTTGGTGATGGTGTATGGCCCATAACAGAGTGGGTGAAGCTTCTGATGGGGTCCTGTAAGGCGTTCTTTCTGCAAGTGCAACCAAACTTTGTCACCCACCTGAAACTTATGTGGCACCCGATGTTGATCATGGAGTTGTTTGTACTTGTCATTGGACTTCTATAGGATATCCTTAACCTATTGGTGGATGTGTTGGATCTGCTCAATGAACCAAGTGGCTTTGTCAACTTCAGTTGGAGCAGGAGATGAGTCGGTTGAGGTGACTGCAAGAGGAAGTGCAACATCTATGGGACCCAATGGTTGGAATCCCAACCCCACCTGAAAGGGGTTGTGGTCGGTTGAGCTATGAAGGGCTCAGTTGTAGCTATGATGGACATAGGAAAGTCTCTCATCCCATGTGTGAGATTTCTTTGAATTATACATGCGAAGGATATGCTAAATCATTCGATTTACGACCTCGGTTGGGTCGTCTGTCTAGGGGTGGAAGGTCGTGGATTTGGTGAGCTTGATGTCTAGCAGTGACTAGAGGCTCGACCATAATGTGATGAGAAATCAATTGTCCCGATCTGAGACAATGGTTTGTGGGAGTCCAAAATATACCCAGACTCGTTCAAAGAAGAGTTTGGCAGTGGCCTCTACTATGATGCTCTTCTTACAGGCAACCAGAATCACCATCTTAGAAAAATGATCAACAACCGCAAAAACACAGTCATTTCCCTACTTGGTGGATGGGAGGCCCGACATGTAGTCCATTGAGATGGATTCCCATGGCCTGTTAGGAGTAGGAAGAGGGGTGTACATGCCTTGTTTCTTAGTGGTCGGTTTGGCAATAGTGCAGGCAGTGCAGGACCTGATATACTTATTGACCTCCTGTCGAATTTTTGCCCAGTAGAAATGTTTCTGTAGCATCTCCATTGTCTTTTCGACGTCGAAGTGTCCTGCCACCCGACTGTAGTGGGCTTCCCATATCATCTTCTCTCACTCGCTTGATGGAACACAGATATGGCCCAGACGACACAGCAACCCATCCTGAATATGGAAATTATCGAAAACTACGTTTCCACCCAACATTTGGTAGGCGGTGGCAAAGTTCGGGTCTATCTCATAGAGTTGGGGCCATCCAGAGGTCTCATGGCTGCAAGATTCTAGAAATGTGGTGAGTTTTGCGACTGGCGGTCTACTGAGGCAATCAATGATGCGATTGGTGCTTCTTATTTTATACTAGATGTTGAGGTGGAATTGCTGCAAGTATGTGGAACACTTTTGATGTCGATCATTCTGTAATTATCCTTGTGTTTGCATGAACTGCAGTGGGTTATGATCAGTGTGGATGATTGTCTCCTTCCCAAGAATGTAATGTCTCCACTGGCGACAGGTTTGGACAATGGAGTACATTTCTTTTTCGTAAGTAGGGTACTTACGGACAACATCAGATAGTGTCTCACTATGATAGGCCACATGGTGGTCGTGGTGAGTGAGAACGATTCCCACAGCATAGACTGAAGTATCTGTCTCGATCTCAAAGGGATGTTCCAGGTTTGGTAGTCAAAGTACTGGGGATGAGCACAAGCGTTGCTTCAAATCATCAAACACTTGTTGTTGGGACTGTCCCCATGCAAATTTCACCTTACCACCACCCCTGGTTATTTGGTTGAGGGCCCATGCAATATCGTAGAATCCCAACACGAACCTGCGGTAGAAATTGGCAAGGCCTAAGAAGCTCCGAAGCTCAGTGAGTGTGGTTGGGGCTGGCTAGTCACGAATTACTTGGATCTTGGCTGGATCCACATGTACGCCATGTTGATCAATGATGTATCCTAGGTAATGGACCATGTCCATGCCAAAGGAGTATTTTTCCAAGTTGGTGTATAGCTTGTGCTATCGCAGGGTGTGCAAAACCTATTGAATATGTTGCAAGTGTTCGGCCCAAGTCTTGCTGTAAATGAGAATGTCATCCAGATACACCAATACAAAATTATTGGTGAATGGTCGCAGGATATCGTCCATCATCCTCATGAAAGTGACTGGGGAATTTGTCAAACCAAAGGGCATGACCAACCATTCAAAGAAGCATTCCTTTGACTTAAAGGTGATCTTCCATACATTTGTTTATTCTATCAGGACCTGGTGGTAGCCAGACTTCAAATCAATCTTACTGAAGTATTTTGCCCCCATGATTTTATCAAGGAGGTCATCAATTCAGGGAATTGGGTACCAGTTTCTGACTGTGATTTTATTCAAATCCTGGTAATTAATGCAGAGTTGTCAAGTTCCATCTTTCTTATGTACCCGCACAATTGGGCTCCTACAAGGTGATGAGCTGGGATGGATGTGCCCCTTGTGGAGAAGTTCTTGGATTTATCGCTTGATCTCCTCATTCTCTAACAGAGAGCATTGATAGACTGGCCCATTGGGCAATGGTGCGTCATGGGTCAGATCGATGGGGTGCTTGACCTAGCAGTGCAGAGGTACCTCGGTAGGTGAGCAGAAGATATCTGAGTATTCTTCCACGACCTTATCTACTTGCTTTTACTGTGTGGAGAGTTCGACCGCAAATACCCTAGATGTGGCTGTGATATTTGTTTTATTCTGAGAGAGAATCACGAAGAAGACAAACTTCCCCATCTGAGAGATGACCTTCTTGCATTGCTTAGCAGAGATCAAGGAAATAGCACTAGGTGGGACTGCCTCGGGTATCCTGTACAATTTCTTGTTCAAACTAATAATAACACTATGAGGCCTAAACTCATATATAGAATGATGTTTCCATAAATAAGGTTGGCCCAAAAGAACAACACAAACTTCAAGAGGAGCAACATCACACAATACCTCGTCTTTGAAGGGCTTGATGTCGTACGATAGTCGGCATTGTTGGCTGGCGCGGAGATCATTTCCTTGGCAAAGCCTTCCAATGGTGTAGGGTTGTGGGTGCGGCGTTGTCGGCAGGTCCAGCTGCTTGATGACCTCTGGTGAGATGAGGTTCTTCTGGTTACCTCTATCAACGATGAAGTGCAGTGAGGTTCCTTTTACCCACATATGTGAATGGAAGAGGTGCTCTCCTTCTTCTAGCTCGTATGGTTCATAAGGCTGGAGCTTAGTGGTAGCAACGGTGGCACTGGGTTTCGCGTCAATGATCCGTCTTCCCCTTTATGGTTCTGGCTCATAGTTAGAATCCACATCTGATTCAGAGGCTTTCACTTCGGCCACCAGTGACTGCTTTGAGTGACAATCAGTAGTGTTATGCCAAGGGCTCTTATGGAGGTCGCACCACTTTCCAATATCTTTCTTTGTCTTTTCGGTGTCCTTCTTTGCTTGCGGCTTGGACTGGTTGTCCTGATACTGTCCATCTTTTCTCTGTCCTTTCTTATGTGGGTTGGGGCTGCCCTTTCCTGGATTTTTTTGTGATGGGTTCCCAGGCCCAAATTGTCGCATCTTTTGTTTGAGCTTCTGCTCGATTTTGACGGCATATCGATAGGCCGCGCCCAAGGATGCGATGTCCAGAAATTCCATTTCGGTATGGATGTATCTATGTAGAGCACTGTGATACTTGAGCACCATATGTCACTCTGAACCTTTGATGCCCATATTGGTGCACAAGGTATGGAAGATATTTGTGAAATCTGACACTCCTTGGTCTCTTTCTTGTCGTAGTGTGGTCCATTTAGTATACAAGTCGTCATAACTTCCGACAGGGTAGTATTGTTCCTTAATAGCATCCCTGAAGGATTCCCAGGTGGCTATGACTGTAAATAATGAGGTTTCCTTTGTTTCCTTTTGCTCACAGAAAGTTTCCCACCAATCTTTGACATGGGGAACGACTTTGAGGAGCGCAAAAGTAATCTTTTTTCTATTCAAAAAGTTATGGACAGAAAAATACCCTTCTAGCAGATTCAACCACTTGTCTACAACATCTGCATCTATCTGACCTTCAAATATAGAAATATTGAATTTTATTTGTACCTTGAAGAGGGCGGCACCTCCACTCAAAGAAGATGAGTCACCTGTTGGTAGTCACCGAAGGATTTGCGTGAAACTATCCATCATCGTGTTCCTATGTTGCGTGAGGTCTTCCTCAATCAATAGTTTGAAAGGATCTCTTGTCCCGTCATATTTATTTTCTCCTTCCATGAGAGGTCTCTTGGGCGTGCGAGAGTTTTTTTCCTCAAGAGAAACAAGCTCAAGACCCAACTTTTTGTACTCCGGTCTTGTTGGGGACATGCATTAAGATGACAAGGAGCAGACCGCCCTGATACCACTGATCCAGATTTTATGAGAAAAACAAAATGAATACAGATTATTAACAGGTGCTTAACACAGAATAACAGAGATACAGTAAAATTGGTTTTCTATTCAATAATGAAATAAGCTGAAACTGTAAAATGTAGCGGAAACAAGCTTGTTAGAATGGTGGCGGCTTATCTCTGAGAAGAGATGTGACGGTTGCACTCATTCGCAAGAAGATGATTAAAATGAGACTCTGAAGGCATTTTTACCATAAGAAGGAATTCCAAAAACCCTAGACATCCAAAAACCTAACCCTAGGAGATGAAGCGCCAAAAGTCATGTGGGCCCCGTTTGGGTAAGTTAGTACATCAACTTCCAGGGGTTGTAACTTTTTCATACACTCTTCGTTTTAGGCGTATGATAGCCTGTTGGAAAGGTATCGTCGAGGAGATTCATTTTAGGTGAAATATGGAAGAAACTCTTATATTCCAAACCTTTTTTCCCAAAAAAACATCGTTTAGGGCCTCAAAACGGCTCCTGAAGTGAAAACTGCTAAAAATAGTAAATTACCAAAATTGCCAAAAAATTGTTTTGAGCCAGTTGGAAAAGGTGGGTGGCCACTGATATCCACCTGGATCACTACCTCACTCCATAACACCAACATTATCACTATATTGGTAACCAAAGTTAATACCTTCAAGTCTTAGGCATGGTGGTCACCCAACTTGAACCTTTTCAAACTTGTTCCATACAACAATCTAAACTTAATCCACTTCATACTTTCGATTGTAATATCAAACAAGCCCATTTAAATAGAAATACAACATGAAGTAGTTGAAAAAGGATTAATAGGGCACGGAAATATTACAAATGGTAGGCCTGAAAAGGAAAACACAAACCATGCTTCAGGTTCCTTATGCAAACCAAGAGAACATTAAATAGGTATTCAAATGTTAGGTATGTGATATATTCTTTGCATGACCAACCACATACGCTTTGTTTCATCGAGTGCAACAAAGGGGTCACTAGGGGGCAGCATCCCCCCCTTTCCATGGGTTGCAAGGGTCCATTTTAGCAGTTTTTAGCACACGGTTTTCACTTTTTGCGGTATTGTGGTGCATGGGAAGATTTGTGGCTTATTCTGGTTAAGGAATTAAGGTTGTAGTATGATCTGGTTCAATCAATTAGGGGTTTTTTATGCCACGGGATCCTATATATATTGTATTGTAAACAATGAAGTAGGAAGATGATGAAAAAGAATTAGAGGTGCAGCTCTAAACAAGTTGTTTGTTTTCCCAGTTTGGGTTTATGGGGTAAATATTTGTGTATATGTGTGATTGAAATTGTGTTATTTCTATTTTTCTAAGAATCTATGTGTGCATTGCATTATTGTAAAAGGTTTAAAACTTACATTTGGTATCTAGTATTTATTGGCTTCAGGGGGACACCTTTGTGGATAAGGGTTTGGCTTGGGTCTATAATAAACCTTGTTATAGTGGGAGCTATGTGGTGTTGATTCTTTTGGTGAAAAGAAATGGCGAGCAGTTAAAAGATGGATATCGAAAAAATTAATGGAAAAGGTTTTGAGTTGTGGAAGCTCGAGATGGAAAATATGTCAGTAGACAAAGATCAATGGGTCGTTGTATATTCAGGTACTGCACCTATAGGAATGTCAACAAAACACTGGGAAAAGTTGGATCGGAAGGAAAAGAGCAAAATCCAGTTGTGTTTCTCAGATTCAGTATTACTGAATGTATCATGGGAAGCTACAACCAAGGCATTACGGAAGAAGTTAGGGGCTTTGTATCAGTCTAAGTCCCTGATAAACAATTTTTTCCTACATAAGAAGTTGTACAACTTGAGGATGAAATATGAAGACTCGGTGATAAAGCATATGAACTCCTTCAATACTATGGTAAGTTAGTTCTTGTCTCCTGATATTAATATTTCTAATGAAGATAAATGTATCAATTTATTGTTTTCTTTACAATACTCATGGAATAGTCTGGTTGTTGCCATAGGTATTAATGCAACTACTTTAAGTTTCGATGATGTGGTCTCATCCTTGTTGTCGGAGGAGATGAGGCGGAAAAATATGGAAATCCAGAGCACAGATGCCTTATTTGTAAGAGGACGCTCCAAGGAAAGAAATAAAAATAAGTCCTCAAGTGGGAGATCTAAATTTAGGGGAAGATTTAAATCTCCTGGAAAATTGGTAAATGCATGGTTGAAGGTATGTCAAATTACTCTCTAGATTTTGATTTCTTTGAACATTTCTTATATGAGAAACATAATCGTGTAAGATTCTTCTTTGGTGCTACGAGGGCAGAGGAAATATTATAGTTAGTGCATAGTGATGTGTTTGTACCTGTGTCAGTTCCATCACTGGATAAATATGTGTACTATGTCTAATTTAAAGAAGACTTCTCGAAGAATACATGGATTTATTTCCTCGAGAACAAATCTGAAGTCTTTGACAAATGTAAAGAGTTTAAGTCTCTTTTGGAGAATCAAATAGAGAAGAGAATTAAGGTGTTGAGGACGGATAATGGTGGAGAGTTCTACAAAAATAATTTTGAAGAATTATGTAAGAAGTGTGGTATAGCAAGACAAAAGAATACTCCATACACACATTATCATAATGGAGTTGTAGAAAGGATGAACAAGACGCTAATGGAAAAATCAAGGAGCATGGTCAATGGTGTCGGGTTAGGACGTGAATTTTGGGCATACGCAATGGTTACTACATGTTACATGGTTAATCGATCACCCTCATTAGTGTTAGATGACAAGACTCCACATGAGGTATGGATTGGCAAGAAACCCTCTCTTACACATCTCAAGGTATTTGGTTTTGATGCCTATGTACAAGTTCTAAAGGAAAATAGAAGTAAGCTAGATTAAAATACTAAAAAGTGTATCTTTATTGGCTATAAAGATGGTCTAAAAGGTTATAAATCTTGGAACCTAGAAACTAAGAAGGTAGTGTGTAGTCAAGATGTGTTATTTAGATAAATCAAAGATGTTGTCCAATGGGAAGTCCTGCCAAGGGAGGAAGAACCAAAGAAAATAGAGTTTGAATTGAAGGATAATGAATCAGAATTTAGAGAATAACAAGAAGAAGAAGAATAAGAAGAGCCTCATACTCCATTATTGAGGATATCGGTTCAGGAAAGAAGGAAATCAAAAACATATACTCCACCCGATTTTCGTTCAAAATTTTTTTTGTTTATTATTGATGATGGTCATAGAATTGTTAGGGAGGCAGTGGATTTAGAGAATGACAAACTCTGGAAAAAGGCCATGGTGGAAGTAATGGAAGACTTGGAAAATAATGAGGATTAGGATCCAATGGAGTTGTTGACTGGAAGAAATCCCATTGGCAACAAATGGTTGTTTAAGAAGAAGTTGAATGTAGAAGGCAAAGTGGGTAAATACAATGTTCGGTTAGTAGAAAAATGTTATTTCCAGGTAGAGGGAATTGACTTTGATGAAATTTTTTCTCATGTTTCCAAGTTAACTTATATTAGATTTATTTTATCTGATGTTGTTGCTTTTGATTTTGAATTAGAACAAATGGATGTGAAGACAACATTCTTACATGGGGATCTGGAAGAAAAAATCTACATGAAGCAGCAATAAGGCTCTTTGTAGTGAAGGGAAAGAAAGAGTTGGTAAAAGGATGATTTTAAGGATGGAAATTTATTTCAAAATGTAGAAACCTTGGCAAATCTTACTAGTCCTTAATATGAAAACTATAAAATGTTTGGCAATATTTTTGAAAAATATTCAAATTTCTAAGGATTTTATACAGTTTATGTAAAATTTGGGCTATTTTTAAGCTAAAATAATTTTATTCTATAGAGTTTGGGAGAAACTTTTTTAGAAAAAAATGGAAATTGGTGAATCATTTTTTGGGAAAAAGCATGGAAAATTATCCCATGGGCGAAATTTAGCCCCTAAAATTTTCTCTGGTGAGCCCGGTATGCAGGCTGAAAAAATCTCTATATAGGTTAAAGGAATCATCAAGGATGTGGTATTAAAAATTTGATACTTATATGTTAGACTTGGATTCACAAGGAACAAAGTCGATCATTTGTGTATTTCAAATTAGTCGGTGATCGTCTTATTTATTTGTTCTTGTATGTGAATGATACATTGTTGATAGGAAACAACAAGGAAATTATCCAGGATGTGAATATTTAGTTGTCCTCTAAATTTGACATGAAGGATCGTGGTGCTGCAAATTTTATTTTGGGCATGTAAATTAAAAGAGATCGGGAAAACATGAAACTCTGGTTAAATCAAAGGAAATATGTCGAGACAATATTGCAGAGGTTTAATACACAGGAATATAGACCAGTCAGAGTTCCTATTCCTGTAGGTGTAAAGTTATCTACAGATCAGTGCCCCACGACACAAGAAGATGAAGAGGACATGTCATGTGTTTCGTATGTTAGTGTGGTTGATAGTTTGATGTATGCAATGGTTTTTACTGGATTGGACATTTCACATGCAGTGGGAGTTTTGAGAAGGTATATATCAAAACCAGGGAAGGAGCATTGGACAACAATTAAGAGGGTCTTCATGTATTTGTGTGGCAGTACTAGTTATGGATTATGTTACCAAGGAAGACCAAGATTGGACAAAGTGTTGGACATACATGGCTTTGTTGATGCAAGTTGGGTTGGAGATCTGGATCATAGAATATCTACAAGTGGGTATGTGTTTAACCTATTTGGAGGAGAAATTAGTTGGATGAGAAAAAGACAGGATGTACTGGCACTCTCAACTACATAAGTTGAATACATGATAGCCACTCATGCAAGAAGAGAAGCATTATGGTTACAAATATTGTGTTCAGATATTGGATTGGTACAACAAGATATAAGGAAAGATTGTGATGGTCAAAGTGAAATATTCTTGGCAAACAACCTTGTTTATCATTCAAAAACAAATCATATTGATGTTCAATATTGTAAGGCCTTTCGCGATACCCACTGAGCGCAGACACTCCTTGGGAAGACTCGGTGGCAAGATGGTCAAGAAAACACAATTTACATGTGATCGGTTGTGCGAACAAATTTTGATAGGCATGGGTAGGATCACCTTAGGCGCACGATGGTGACGTGCGAACCCAAGGGGGCACGCACCTTACTTGCCTTGCGACAAAGGATGAGGAATTGGGGTTGCATTTGGGCAAGGATGAGGTGACTTGAGTGCGCGCCCAAGGAGTGGACCCACCTACCTTTGGTAGCATGGGTGTGTTGGAGAGGTTGGATGACCCCATCAGTACACCCATGAAGAGTCACGTCAGTCAGTTTAAGGAAATGCACAAGGCAAGGGTGCGCCAAACAGGTTGGGGTGCGACGGTCCGAAAGGATGCAATGGTTCATGAGCACACAAGTTGGATGGGCACACCAGTCCGCGAAGGGGTGCATCGGTTCATTTGGATGCATTGGTATTTGATCAATTATATTTTTTTGTAATTGATGATTCATCTATGATATTTGTAGCTTCAATTTTTACATGCAACTCTATGTGACTAATTTTCAGATCTGAAAAGCTACTTCAAAGTGGACTAACAGTAAAACCCTAGTTGTTATCACTGAACAATTTTACACTAAAAAATTATGCAACGGAAACAACAAGATCAGAGATGAACCATCAATACACATGAGACACAAATTTATGTTCTATAACTTTATCAATTTCAGAAATTCTAAGGGAGAAACCAGCCCTTCCAGCCAATAAAAATCAACCAAAATTTGAGGACAACCTTGTCCTCTAATAACCAGAAAAATCAGAACATCAAACCTCAGCAATTCCCTGGAAACTTCCTCTACCCACAAATCTGCTATAGACCACCTATATGATCTGCTGACATCATGTGCACTACCACTAATGTCAGCCTGTACAAACTTGCTCCTGCCTAAAAACCTTTGTACGGTTGTTCATGATTCACCTTACTGTAACCTGCATACATACACGATTGTGCCCACTGCAACCCACACATATGTGACTCACCTTACTGCAACATGCATACATACGTGACTATGCCCACTGCAACCCGCATACATACACAAAGACCTATACGAACACTTTTGTACGATTCACTCCACTCATACAATTTCTTCCCTGGGCAATATTTTCCAGAGTTATAGACATTTTCCTTGTTGAAATTACCAATCTCCTTGGCACAAGTGCAGATTCACTTATGCCAAATCCACTATGTCTCCACACACTCTAAACAATTTGAAATGTCACAATGACCTCTCTCCTTTATATACAAGTCTTATGGGTCAACATAGAAGTCCCTCCACAAGTCGAAATCAACTTAGACTTTCTTGTGGATGTGAAGCCCCAACACAAACCCAAAAATCCCATCACCAAGTCCCTAAGCCCCCAGCTCAAAATACAAGGGATTTTTCACTGAACCGAAAGTGTGATGTGGTGCCCACGGCGATTCCCACATGCTCAACACCTAGAGAACGCAAGAATACCTTCCCAAAGTTACAAAAATCAATGGTTTGATGGGCACACCAGTCCGCGAAGGGGCGCATCGGTTTGTTTAGGCATGTTGATCTGCGAAGGGGTGCCACACACCCAAAAGATGAAACTCTTCGTGAATGTGACGTTTGGAGTCCATATAGATAACACAAGGCACATGATCTAGAGACAACACATTACATCATTGCAACTCGAGTTGGAGAGCCAGGTCTGTGGCTCGAGAAGAGGTGAGATGAAGTGTGATGAAGATGAAGGTGAAGTGCAAAGGCTTGTCTTAGTCTCTTATTGGAGTGTCTTGGGAAAGGCGCATGACAGAGAGGTGTGAAGGTTAGGTAGGGCAGTGTGCGTGACACAGAGAAGGATGTGACAGTCAGGCTCAGGTTACGACAGGGAGACTTGGGTGTATGAGCAAGTAGTAAATTCGAGATGTGACTTGGATGAATTCTTGTATATATATGTATTGAGTTGTGAGCTCCTCTTTGTAATCATTGTAACAACATTTGTATAGTAGACTACTTATATGGGTGTTAGGCACGGTTTGTGCTGCCAAAAGGTGAGATGAAGTGTGATGAAGATGAAGGTGAAGTGCAAAGGCTTGTCTTAGTCTCTTATTGGAGTGTCTTGGGAAAGACGCATGACAAAGAGGTGTGAAGGTTAGGTAGGGCAGTGTGCTCAACACAGAGAAGGATGTGACAGTCAGGCTCAGGTTATGACATGGAGACTTGGGTGTATGAGAAAGTAGGAAAGTTGGGATGTGACTTAGATGAATTCATGTATATTTATGTATTGAGTTGTGAGCTCCTCTTTGTAATCATTGTAACAACATTTGTATAGTAGAATACTTATATGGGTGTTAGGCACGGTTTGTGTTGCCAAAACATACTTGTCTCTTCTTGTGTTGAATGGTTGCATGTTCTTGGTTGCGTAATTGACTAAGTATAAGAAATTTGTAATTGTTTAAGTAAAGAACGCAAGTGTAGTTGGCACGATTGTCTCAAGACAAAGTATGAGTGTGTCTTGAGTGAGGTGTATTCCGGATGAAGTAATTTTTGTCAGTCAAGCTATTGAAACGAAATGTTGCGGTGTCTCACAACCCCAGATATTAGGCGACGTGGGTGCGTTGAGTCGAGTTGGATCCCCAGGAAAACTTTGGGTGCACGAAAGATGGTATCAGAGATGATTTTGGTGACCAGATTAGCTAGATATTCACCATTATCTTGGTGATAAATAGTATCAGAGCTTGAATCACGCTTTACTACTACAACGGTGATAGTGGATAGAGCACATGTGTGAAGATAGTTTGGGTCCAGACTTGGTGAATGGTTCAGTAAGAAAAATGTATCCATTGTAAAGAAAGTTTGGGTGCATACTTGATTGGTTTATGATTTGCGACAGAAGTAAGTTCCAGGCCTATGCGCACACCTTGAGAAAACAAGGTGCGAAGTTAGTGAGGTGAACCAAGCACTTGGCCAAGGCCAATGATCGCAAGACTTGTCGCGGTTATGATCATAGACTTAAGTTTGAATGAATTTGGGGTTGTTATCTCGACTCATTGGCATGTTGGGAAATCTAATAGACAAGGAAAATTACTCCAAATGTGACAACAGGTTGTGCAAAGAGTTGTGAAGTAGTCAGATGAGTTGGTGTGTCTGCAGACTTGTGAAGGAAAAGTTGGGGCAATGGCACGTAGGTGTCTTGGTGCAGCAGGAAACCAAGATGTCAGTTGTTCGAATAAGAAGTGAAGAGTTGTGTGATGTGAGCCAAGGCTTGACTCAACTCAAGAGGTGGAAGTCATGCATGAATGGTAGGACATGAATGTAATATCCCTAGGGTTTCTAAAGTCTTAAGTCGGCTGGAAAACTAGGAATTGTACATGGTAGTCTTATCATAAGCATCTTAACTAGCCAGAAATATGTCATGTCCACTTTCAGTTATAGCACAACAATATTATCAAGTAATATTCAATTTCTCATGTGGTCTTTAATTCAACAAATAAGAGTATCCAAATAGCACCAAATAAAAATATTCAACTAGCAATGAACTTGTGTATATTATCTAGCACAATAGCAACAATTATAGATTAGCATCAACAATAGTAACTAAACCAGAATTAATGGTTGTCCCAAAACAGTAGTATCACAATATCCAAGACCAACAAGAATTAGTATCAAATAGTGTCAAGTATGCACTATCACCCAACAAAAACCCTCTTTAAGACGTTGTTGTCTTGATTAATAATTCTGATAATAATACACATAGTAGACTACTCAACAGTTACTCAAATGGTTTTTCTTATTAACGTCAGATTATGAGAGTTACTAGAAGTTATTAAACTAAACACTGAACCTGGCTTAAAATGGTAGCTCGGAACTACTATTCTAATGCCACATCTGCATTCCCAGTTGTTGGTTAGGTTTAGACCACCTTCTATAGTCCTGGGTCGCTACCTCTGCCAACTCTGCAAACTCTCGACCTGTAGAGTGTGACCCAAACCTCTGTGTAGCCCCTTGTTTCAGTAGGATTGGGGCTCGGTCCCTCCTCTTAGATCTCCTAACCTCATGCAGTACCTCCAACCCTTGAAATGACCCTTGGTCTGTGCAAGACAGAACAAAGACCCTTCCAAGAAGCTTCTTGACACCTTTAGCAGAATTCAGTCTCCCTTACAACACCCTTTCCAGTTGCTATACCTCCAAAGAACAAGCTGACAACTTCAATTATGATAGTGCCGAGCTAGGGTGAAGCTAGCCCACTGAACCTCAACTAGAGAAGGGTTAAACAACCCTTTAAGGAGCCTAAAGAAACGCCTCCAAGCCCAAAACAGAATAATTTTCCAACCAAATCATGTCTTTCCCTTTTGAATCTCTTTTCTATTTATATAAACCCTTGGTTTGATTCTCCTTAATTCGTGGGTGATTTGGTCTTCAAGGAAATTCGCCCCTCTTGTAATTTGTGGGTGAAGGAAAGTCTGCCCTTTTTATTTAAATCCACCCCTTTTATGATCTTTTTTCCCAATTGTCACCTTTAAAACTCAATTTGTTGCCTCCTTGGTGACAACTTAACCATCACGACTCCCCTTCATGTGTGAATATGGCCTACAAATAGCCCCATTAGACCATTACGTCCTCCCTCCAATGGAGTCAAAAGGGAGGGGACATGATAGTCCTCCCTTCCCGATATTGTTTTTCCTCAAGCAACCGCAAATCAGGATGTTGCAAAATATGTTCACTCTCCCATGTGGCATCCACTATCGACCAATCTCTCCACCTGACACAGTACTCCCTGATCACTCTGTAGCATCCCCAGCCTTATATTATTGGGCTATGCCACATAAAAATATCATTCCCACTGTATATATTTATATAAATTTAAACACACAAATATATTCTGAAAATACACAAAATCATGTGGAAACAACAGTAAAAGTTTACATGCAGCATACACAGGAAAAACCCATAACCATAAAAGAGTGCATAAATAAACAACATGTAATTCACACAAAATTGATACTTATCTTTTAGTATATGGCCACCAAATTTGTGCAGACCTTCCACGATCCTCCCAGTCTTATACCACGCTGCTCAGAAATCTCAACATTGGGTCACTCCCGAGCTAGGACTAAAATCCAACTCGGTAAAGGGGTTTCTAACCAGGATGAAGCTACACAGACAACAGGAAGGATTTTTTCCTAGGTTCCTACTCAAACTGTCAGCCTATAGTCTCTCATTCCCCACATGCATGTCCCACCCCAAGAAGTGTGCCCCTTCTCTGCTCAACATTCCTTTGGTTGCCCCACCTCTCTTCCAGGGCTTTAGCAACAGGCCGGACATGAAGTCTTAGAGCATAGTATTTTTTGTTTCACTCCCTCAGGAAATCAATTTCCAAAAATTCTCTCACCTGGAGAGAGTTGCTCATGGGCCTGAAAACCTGCCTCTTTAATCCCACGGGCCTGACAACCTGCTTCTTCAATCTAGTTCTCTAGTAAACCAGGTACAAGCTCAGTTGAAGGTAGCAACATAAAATAGTTAAGAAACAGTACTAGCTTGGGTATGGTATAGTACTAGATTGGGTATGGTACAATACTAGCTCGAGTACAGTACAGGTACACTACCCGTGACAGGGAGGTACTACGTACATCTTCTGGGTTACAGAGGTCAAATGATGGAGGCCTCAGAGTGAAAACGATGACAGACTGGTGAATCTTGAAAAATATGAGGGTGGCTGGGGATAATGGTCCCCAACAAACTAATTTTCCCCACATATAATTGCATGCACCCTGATTGACACATGGCCCTCCAGGAGCTCGTTCCTCTCCACTTGTAAATCATTCCTCTTCACATAAGAACTTAGAATAATATGAGATTTATCCTTGTCTTAGACTTTAGGAATCATAATATAATATTCCCTTAGAGA
>ML790117.1:181927-201859 GCA_009831015.1 Picea engelmannii | reverse complement strand
TAGTGGAGTTTAGTCCCCCATACTCTTTTTTCGTGGTTGGCCTACACACAGTGATGTAATTTATTAATGATATGAGTGATTACATATACAAAAATTGGCTAGTTGGACTTTAGCATCTAGGCTCTCCAGCCTAATAAACACATAAGCCTTATGGCCTATAATAATATGGGTCACCAACCTATAAAGCATATGCACATTTACAATTGGGGCTTAGTCTTGGGGGTGTTACATCCCCCTCCCATTATTTATGCATTGTCCTCAGTGCAATATATTTACCATCAAAATTTCAAAAGGCTTCAAAAAGATGCAGGTATTCTACCCGCATAGCATCCTCGTGCTCCCAAGTTGCATTCTCAGGACCATATTATTCCCATTGGACCTTTACTATCTTTATGGCTCGATTCCGAAGTTGCTTGGTCCAGTATGCACATCGGATGCACTTGAAAAGAACCTTCTTGGTCCACCTGAATCACATTTCAATAAATAACATGATTAGCATCAGGTACATACTTTTTGAACAATGATACATGGGATACATTATGAATAGACATTGATGCAGGAAATGCAAGCATATATGAAACAGGCCCAATCATCTCTAGGATTTCAAATGGCCCACAATAACGAGTTGCCAACTTTGAACAATTCCCCAACTTCAAGGAACTTTTTTTGGCCTTCACTTTCAAGAATACATGGTCACCCACTTTAAATTCCCTGTGAGTTCTGCCCTTATCAGCATAGATTTTCTTCATGTCTTCAGCATCCTTTAAAATCTATTTTATTTTTAACATCTGCTCTTCCATTTCCATGAGCAATTCTGGCCCAACCACTGCTTTGTTTGTTGGGTTGTTCCAACTTACTGGTGTGTTGCACCTTCTACCATAAAGTGTCTCAAATGGGCTCATCTTTAGAGATGATTGGTACCTATTGTTGTAAGAAAACTCTACCAAGTGTAGGTAGTCTTCCCATTTTTAAGGTTTGTTCATCACATACATCCTCAACATATCCTCAATCACTTGATTCACCCTCTCTATTTTTCCATCAGATTATGGATGATAGGTTGTGTTGAAATTCAAATTCGTTCCAAATCCTTTAAATAATATTTTCCAAAAGTTAGAATTGAATTTTGGATCTCTGTCAGACACAATTGTCCTGGGTATACCATGAAATCGAGCAATCTCTCTCATATAAATATCAACAATGTTGGTTGTCTTGTGAGTGAGCTTTACTAGAATAAAATGGGAATCTTTGGTAAGCTTATCCACCACTACCATGATAGAATCATGATGCTTGTTTGTTCTGGGAATTTTGGTGATGAAATCCATTGTTAGAACTTCCCATTTCCACTCAAGAATGGGTAGTAGCTGTAGAAAACCAGTTGGGTGTCTATGCTCATCCTTGACCTTTTGACACTCCAAACATTTGGAAATAAACCCAACAACTTCCTTCTTCATGCATGACCAATAATATTGACTCTTGACAGCTGCAATAGTTTTCGGATACCCTAGGTGCCTAGCATAAGGTACATTATGCATTTCTTTTAGTATTAGAATTTTCAATTCCTGGGAATTTGGCACATAACTTATTCCTCTTTACATGATAATTTTATCATTTCCCAGCTTGTAGTCTTCAACTTTTTGTTGCAAAATACCTCCAAGATTATGTCCTTTAAATCTGTTTGGTACATGTTGATGTTTGTAGCATGCAACTCATGTACTCTCCTGCTAAGTGCATCATCCACCTTGTTCTCTTTCCCTTTGATATGTTTTATATCAAAGTCATATTCACTGAGAAACTCTAACCACCTGCTTTGCCTGGAATTTAGATTTGGATGTCTAAATAAATATTTCAAACCATTATGATATGTCCTCAACTGGAACCTTTTCCCAATGAGGTAGTGCTTCCACATCTTCAAGGCATGCACTACGGCTTCCAACTTCAAATCATGAGTAGCATAGAGAATTTCATGATCCTTCAACTTCCTTGATTCATAACATACCACATAACTGTTTTGACTGAGAAATCCACCCAGTCCTTCTTTACATGCATCGGTGCATAAAATGAAGTATTCATTTGGATATGTGATCCTTAGTATTGGAGCACTAGTTAATAGATGCTTCAAGTGTTGGAAACTCTTTTCACAATCTACTATCCACTGAAACTTCACTCCCTTCTTTTGCAAGGAAGTGATCGGGTGTGCAATCTTTGAGAATCCTTCAATAAATCTTCTGTAGTAGCCTGCAAGGCCCATGAATGATCTAACCTATGTCACATTCTTAGGTGTTGACCATCCTCTAATGGCCTCAATATTTTTCGGATCCATTGTTATCCCTTCTTCTGAGATGATATGTCTCAGATAATGGATCTGTTTTTTATCAAATGAGAACTTGTTCAATTTGGCATACAAGTGATGCTCCCTTAATACATATAGTACCAACCTCAAGTGTTGTTCATGCTCTTCCTACGACTTGGAGTATATAAGCATGCCATCCAAAAATACAATGACAAACTTATCCAAGTATTCTCTGAAAATGTTATTCATTAAACACATAAAAACAGTTGGTGCATTTGATAACCCAAATGGCACCACTGTGAATTCATAATGGCCATACCTTGTTCTGAAAGTAGTCTTGTTGATGTATTCTTCCTTAATTCTTACTTGATGATGCCCTAACCTAAGATCAACTTTGGAGAATATTTTGCATTCTTCAATTGATCAAAGAGGTCATTGATCATTGGCAAAGGATACTTATTCTTCACAGTTACATTGTTCAGTTGCCTGAATTCCATGCAAAGTCTCAAGGTTCCATCCTTCTTCTTCACAAATAAAACTGGGGCACCCCAAGGTGACACACTTGGGAATATATACCCCTTCTTTAAGAGGTCTTCAAGCTGCATTTGCAACTCCCTCGGTTCTGGTGTATTGATCCTGTAGGGAGCCTTGGATGTTGGAGTTGCTCCAAGCATGAGATTGATAGAGAAATCAATATCTCTTCTAGGGGGTAATCCTGGTATTTCTTTAAACACATCTTCAAACTCTTTTAGGACTGCATAATCTTCAATATTTGACACCTTATCTTTAGGTGTTTCTTCCATATGAGCTGCAAATAATTGACACCCTTTTCTATAACTTTTATTCAGTTGCAATGATGAGACTTCTCTGATAGTTATTTCCCTGGAAATTCCATGTACTGTCCTTAGGTCCCTTCCCCATCCAGGAAATTAAATGCCTTGTTATGACAGTCTATGATAGCATGGTGTTGGTCCAACCAATCCATCCCAATTAAACATTCACAGGAACCTAAATGCAAGATATTCAAATCTGCCATAGTGTTCATTCCATTCATGTCCATTGGACATGACTTTACCAACTCATTAACTTTTCTTTTGGATCTGGTAGCCAGTTGCACCAACCAAGATTTTCCATGCTTTCTTCTTGGAAAATGAAATCTTCCCACCATCTTAGGATCTATATAACTATGACTAGCTCCTTAATCAATTAAAATAACAATGGTTTGGTTGTTGATCATACCTTCTACTTCAATAATATGTGATTGAAACTTTATTTGGTTGTTGTCCAGGGCTGCATTTATCCTTGGTACATTTATGCTCATGTCCTCCATTGTTTCAACTCGTTGTATATTGTGAACAGTTCTCACTTTTTCACCTCTGTGAGGACAATCTCTATACATACGATCTCCTTTACAACCCTAACATTGAATAGGTGATTGCCTTGGCCTTTTCCCCCATGTCTCCATTGTTCTGGGATCTCTAGAAGTTGGTTGTCCCTGAGGATTATTTCTGAAGAATGGTGGCTTAGTCCCCTTCTTCCTCTGTTCCATCTTATATTTCTTCTTGTCTTCCCAAGATTTTTGGAAAGTTGGTCTTGCTTTATGCTGATCATATAGGAATTTAGGTCGCCTTATGGTCTCCTCCAAATTTTTGGGATCATCATATTGTATCTTGTCACTGATGAATGATGGCAGCCCACTCAAATACATTTGAATCTTAACTGTATCATTCTTGATGAAAGAAACATACTTCATCAGTTCTAAAAACCTTCTTCCATATTCATCTATGGTCATAATCCCGAGCTTGATTTCAAAGAACTCTTTCATTTTCTTGTCATAATATCTCTTAGTCAAGTATTTATTTTCAAAATACTTCTTGAATTCCTTCCAAGTAACATTTTTTCTCATTAATGTGTTGCACATGCACAAGTTGATCCCACCACGTGGATGCATTTCCCTTGAGTTGATAGATGGAAATTCTTCCTTCTGCGTGTGATGAGTAATTATGTAATTGAAAATACTTCCTCATGCCTAGCAGTCATGTCTTGACATCTTCATCCTTCTTGTACTCACCATCAAAGGTAGGAGGTTTGATTTTGTTCATTTCCCCTCGTAGCTCATCCACCCTAGACCTCTTCTTATGCTTCCTGATAGGGGATGAACTTGATTTGTTGGGTTCTCTCCTATTGGAATGCCTTGGGGAGTGATGGAGATGTCTGCTAACACTACTTGTTCTTCTTTTCTCATCAGGGGACATGTGACTTCCTAATTTGCTTGAGCCATTCTCCTTATCTATCTTCTTTTCTATTATGTCCAAGCTATGCATTAACTTTAGGTTGAAGTCCTCTTGTTGTTCCTTGGATTTCATAAGATTTTCATTATCACCTTTATGACTTTGGACATCCTTTTAAAAAAATTTAATTGTCTCTGCCAAGTTCATGCTTTCTTCATTTCCTTCTCCATGTCCATTTGAGTTTGTTCCTTCGATTCCCATATGGACATCCATCCCTCTGATCTCGTCTTCCTGGCCCTATGTATCTTTCATCCCTCTGCACTCTGTGTTGATCTGGATCTGATCTAATTGTTGTTAATTCTACAAAATGTGCAGCCAACATAACTTGTTAGGATAATTGATTCAACAATTTCATGAAATTATGAACCATCTCGGCTCAATAATACATCAGACTTATTTCTTCTGATTTCCTGAGAAATTTACTGCTCAACTCATTTTTCTGGGTGAACAGTTATATTCTAATGTCCAAGATATTTCCAATGACTACTCTCTTGCTCCATTCTGAGCCTTGAGCAGGAATTTATGGATATTTAAAAATTGTCTTTTCTGTGATGTAATCCATGTACATTTGTTCTTCTTCTGGAGCTGAATTAGCTCTCGAACTCATGTTGAATCCTCTCTTTAGGATTGCAGGCTTCTATACTTTCCCTCAATTGCAGGTCCGTACATTTAAGAAATCTGCAGGCTCTTTCTCTAATCCCTTTTCTTTCTTCAAAATCATTTTTGGGCATTAGTCCCCTTTATTTTGGCCCAAAACTCATGTGACCACGGGTTATGACCAAGCGCTTAACTAAAAGATGTTTTTCTGGAGCTTTGGGACTTGGCTCTGAAACTTCGGGCTTCATAGGTTTCTCCTTAAACATACCTCATTTCCTCTGAATGTCGAATCGGTGAACTACAGAATTGGTGCTTCTTCAGAACTTTGGGGCTCCAGTGCTTCAGATTTTGGGGCTTCAGAGGTTCCACCAACACAACACAACATTCCTTCTGAATTCCAAAATGGTGAACTCCCCAAACAATTCTTCTCCATATTTTTGGAACAATGGCGCTTCAGAGCTTCGAGCTTCAGAAGTTCCTACCACATTTCACCTTATTTCTCTCCAACGTCGAATTGGAAAACTCTTTGAACTATACGTCTTCGGAGCTTCGAGGCTCTGGTGCTTCGGAGCTTCAGAAGTTTCTACAACATCACACATTATTTCTCCCGAACACCGAATTTCTAAACCTCCAAGGTTTCCTTATTACTGCACATCAAGGGTGCTACATGTCAAAAATATGGTGGTGACACGTTGCCCCATCGACGAGCGACACGTGTCAAGTCACCAATGGTACAAAAGGCTTGTCAAAAGCATGAATCAAGATGACACGTGGAATTCATAAAGTGGGTCCACATCACCAAAGGTGACACCATCATTCCACATCACTATGGCACTTCGGGACTTCGTAACTCTGGGCTTCGGAGGATTTCACAACATAACACAACAGATCTTCTGAACGCTGAATTTTCGAACTACCGAACAGGTGTTCTCTAGAGCTTCGGGACTTCGTGCTTCGGAATACTTCTCCACATAACTCTACATATCTCCCGAACTTTCGGACTTGCTAATCCAAAGACATGTGTCCCCGATAATGGATGGTCAGGATTGACTATGGAGTTCGGGACTTCGGGAGATTTTCTTCTAGGAAACTTAAGAACTCATTTCTCACGGAATGTCGAACCTGTTGGAACATATATATTTTTCTAAACTTTAGACTTAGATAAGTTTCATTCTTGTTTAAATAAGGACAAATGCGCACTTGAATATCACCATTGATGAATTCTTTCATTGAATCCAATGATCTGAAATCCTTAAAAGTTATGGAGCCACCCACTCGTTAAAAGGTCAAATCACTAAAGGATACCTTCGAAATGTCAGGTTTCGCGATACTAACAGTCCAACAAGTAAGAACTCCAAAGTCCCAATATACGAAGTCGCGAAACTATCTTAAGTTAAACTGGGTTAATTAAACGATTAAAAATGATTAACGATATTTAAACTTTATCGCAATTTCGCATTTCGGGGATCCTGCCTCAAACGACAACCAAAGTCCCGATATGCGAAATCGAGAAACCCTTGAAGTTAATCATGATTATTTAAAAGGTTAAACATGATTAATATTAATTAATCAATCGCAATTTCGCGATTCAGTGAACATAGCTTGAACTAGTATAGGATAACCTGAGGTCGGAAACCCCAAAATGGATTAAGGTTAAGAATGATTAATTAACAAAATAAACTTGATTCATTAACACATCAAACAATCTTATATCATGATTAAGTTTTTGTTGATTTACATTTTGGGTAAATTCAAATTTTATCTATGCTTTTCCCGATCACAAAACATCGATCATTAATAGAATTAATAGTTGATCCAGGGAAATGATTTCAAATAAGATCCTACTTTATCGCTCAAATATTTTTATTAAGGGAATTAAACGCATTGTCAGTAAATATATACGCGAATTGATGCGCTTAAGGTGAATAAGATTTTTTTTATTCTGAAATACATTCGCATTTTCGCAGAGCTAGCTTAGCGAGATAATTAGTCTTGTGCATTTCCGTGACAGATAACAGAACTCTGAGATCTGATACCATGCCTCCACGAAAAGAAACTAAAGCGACCGGTGAAAGTTCAATCCAGAATGCAGATGTTCTCTCCGACACCTAGCCCAGAATCATAGACACTGTAAAATCCTGGACGCAAGTATTCAACATCTTACAATATGAATTGGTAAATTACCTGGATGATTCAAGAGACAACAAGAAGGAGGACCTATCTATCAAATACAAAATTGTTGCTCAGTCAGAGCTACAAAATATAGCGACAAGGCCTAAGCTCTTGCCCTACAATGATATGATTGGTTGGGCGTTGGACCACATAGATATCCCAACCAGGACTATTTTCAATTCACAAAAGATTGCAGTTGGGTATTTCAGGCCAGAACATCTACATGTGATGTACAAATTGTCTCCGGTATTCGTTTACAATGCAAATTTCCTAGTAGACTTCAACAAGAAGGAATGCGACCAATACGGAAAAAACCTTCCCGATTTAATTAAAGACTGGTATTCTCGCCCCAAGAAGTTCATAGTCGACTCCCATGGTATATACCCAGTTTCCGCACTAGAACCTCACATAATGTACATAGCAATGATGATGTGTAGGCTCTATGGGAAGGAAAACACAACTCATTTCTTTTTACCATGGGTACCTATTATACACACAATAGCAGAAGGGTACTCTTTTGACTAGGCAAAGATATTGTCAGACAGTTTGGTTCAAGAGATTGCAAGATATCAGTCACTAAGAGCCAAGGGACAACCGGCCTAATTTTTCATGTCGGCTTATATTATGGATGTTGTATGTTTCATAACGCCTTTTCCGTTGATGGAATGGAGTTGGACTCCAAATAGTTTCGAACCCATACATATTTATCATTCGAAGCTTTGGGAAGAAAAGGCAAAAGACTTCTTTTATGAGATCTGCAACTGGGTAGTGGTGCCTATGCACACCACCATATATGGCTACCCACCTCCTAGAATCTCCGACAAAATTGTGACTAACCTAGGAAGAATAGCAAAATGTTACATCAAGGAACACTTCTCCTATATTAGGGTTTTTCATTGTTCAGTTCCTCCATATGATCTGCCGCAATTTTTACCATACTGACTAGTGTGCTGAGAGGTCGCACGACAAACTGTGCTTAGTGGGATTAGTAAGGAGCTCAAAGCAGTACAGAAAAAGGTATGGCCCTCTTTTGCCCTGCAAATTGGTACATTTTCTCTATTGGATTTTGGTCACTCAAAAGTGGAGGTCACAGCCTTGGAAGAAACAAAGCTGGTCAACATTGAATTCAAGAAGCAAGACCCGCAAAAGGTCGTGGGTAATCACATGGCCAGCTGAAATTTGAAAAGGTATGAACATGAAGATTCTCCTCAAGATGAGATTTTTCAAGGAGCGAGATCCTATCCAAAGGTCTTGAGTCAGGTTCGAGCTCTGTCACCCGATAAAATGATTGAGTTTTACGATTTCCATAAGCACCAAAGAAGTAGCCTCCCTAAAGTGTTACAAGGAGGAACCTCGACGTCTCCAGCTGCACAGCAAATGGAGATCTGAAGCTCAGAAGCAGTAAGCTCCGGCAAACAAGAATCTCGGGAAAGTTTGGAGAAGACTGAGGTGTCGACTCAGAAAGAAGATATCCCATCAACAAATGTATCAGGTGACCAAGCCAAATATCAAGAAGAGACACTGACAAAGGAGGGAGAAGAAGGACCACTATTTACACCAGATAAATCAACTACAAATGCGGTCGAGAAACAGTCATCCACCGAAATTGTCAGCCCCATCCAGTTCATCACACCGTTACAATTCACTAGAGGGAATCCAAATGCAGAGGTGTTATTCATAGAGGACCTCACACCCATTTCGGTTGAAGAGTTTCCTCCTTCCAATTTATTTTTCAGCAAGAAAAGGAAGGTTGTGGTGAAGAGAGAAATACACCAAAAGGAAGGTTCAGTTGTCAAAAGACACAGGGTACTAATTTATCCAGAAGCCTTGGAGGAGGTAGACTTTGTTGAAGAAGTAGCAGGTTCACTGGGGGATTTTGCAACAGCCGACTATTTTTCAGTCGGAAATTTAAAAGAACATTGAAGCAAAAAGATCTGCGAATAAGCCAATTGCAAAATCAAATGAAGACTGTAGAAAATAATGTCTGGAGCGAGTTCAACAAGGGCTTCGAGTAGATTAGAGCCAGTGATAGACAGGAAATCCAGTGGCTCAAATCCAACCTCGAGGAGATGCAAAAGAATGTACAGACAAGTAAAGGACGGGCCATCCAGCAAGATGAGTTGGTGAGGCAACTACAAGCCAAAGTAATCTCTATCGAAAACATGGTCGTGGATATAAAAATGTTCCAAGCTCAAGTATTGGAAGTGTGAAAGGAACTGGAAGCAGCACAACAAAGCCTTCTCACTAACGTTGAAACTATCCAAGATCATTTTCGGGTGATAGAACAAGCATTAAATAACATTTTCTTAAGAGAGAGAGAAGCTATTGTTGCCCGCACTACCTTCCAAGAAGCAGTTGTGTCGTCAACAAAAGAAGAAGTAGTTATGGCTTCCAGGTTGTCTAGCTATGGATTCCAGGTTGTCTATTTTGGAATGGACCAGAGGTGATATAATGCTAAAGACCTGGGAATCTAGCATAGCTGAAAGTAGGAAAATGGCTAAGGAAGTGAAGAAGTCTTGTGAAGAGGCTTTCCACTGACTCAACAAAGAATCATTAGGCCTTGATAAAGAAGATGGCTCTGAAGTACTAGGACAGATTGACATACCAAAACATCAACTTGACATTAAGACAAATATGGAAGAGGCTCAGGCCGAAATCTCACAGATAAAACAGGTTGATATTATTCAGATAAACAAATGGATAGTGAAGCCTAGTCTGCAACTACAGTATATAGTTTTAGAAGATAGATGAATGGAAGAGAGATTGCATGAATTGGAAAATAAATTATATATTATTGAGGCTAATAACTTAACGGAATCCTCCAGGCTGGTGGCGCAATTTATGAGCAAATGCATCAAATATATTGAGTAGGGAAAAGGCAGTACCTCTAGAAACTAATGAGATAACCTTTGTACATTATATGTTTCAAAACTGAAGAACTAGAAAGAAAACGCCTCTGCCAGCATGATGAGGAGACCAAAATAATTGCAAGTGAAGCGTTTCAGACTTCATATTTTGTGATTTTAATTATTCTAGAAATAGAGGAATTCCAATTGCTTCAGGTTGAGAACTTTTTGTATAAATACACATTTCAAAGAATGAAACCAGGTTGCTTCTTGTTGTATTGTAACTGAGAAAACTCATCCTTTGTGAGTATTAATACAAGTGCAGACAGGGATTCCAAATTTTTTGTTGTTTGAGTTATGTGCTCTCTTTGTATTCCACATCTCTAGTTTTCTTTATGTTACTCCTTGATAAGTGAACGATTGCAACTCAGTACAACATCTACTACAATTACATTTCATTTAGTTATCTGATAGTAAACATTTTTTTCCGTTGTATTTGTTATTAGCAAATACAAGACCTACAAGCTACTTGGATCACTACATTATATATCCTTTCAGGGGTGTGTTCCAGTCTTTCTTCTACTATAAACAAAGTAAGATTCTTCTATCATTGATGCCTTAATTTGTTTAATAGTTTTGTAATTTTCTCCTTCATCATCCTTTTTTTGATAAATTGACTCAAATGACGAAATATGGCCTCTGTTCTGTTCAGCTATTAATTTCATTTGACGACTTAATTTTTACACAACTAACAGAGGAAAAAGCATTCTAAAAACATTCCTTAATTTCCTTATGCCTGACATTATTCTTTGAGCCTTAAGTTTAATCTCAGGAACAACAGAACCTTCGAACTACCATGAGATCCGCAACTCAAACTCGCCTACGCACAGATCCGATGGCCTAGATCTATCCTTCTCCAAATCCAACGGTCAGGCATTTTCCCCCATGATCTACGGCGTAGGTTTGCTCCGGGACTTCAGATCTTTGGGGATTTTTCCTCTCTCTCGACAAAAATCTTAAAACAGTCAAAGGGGCAAAGTCCAAAGGACTTCAGTGCTTAACAATTGCGCATCTTCTCCAGATCCGATGGTTGTGAGGGTTATGTCTTCTCCTTAACAGATCCAACAACCCAAATCTAAACTTGTGACCCAAAACCACGGTTGTTGTGGTTTCTTTCCTCTGTTGGATTTCTCGAACCACTAAACCTCCTGAGCTTCTGAACACAGTCAAGGTTTTCTCTCAGTGCCCTCCCAGCACTCTGTAACTTAAATTCTCTGTGAAATTTCACTACAATTTCAACTTACACGGCCCATCCAGGCTCAGTGTTGGAAATTGGAGCTCTGATACCATATTGTAGCATCCCTAGCCTTAGACTGTTGGGCTATTCCACATAAAAATATCATTCCCACTGTATATTTATATAAATTTAAGCAAACATATATGTTCTGAAACTACACATAATCATGTGGAAACAACAGTAAAAGTATACATGCAGCATACACAGGAAAAACCCACAAACATAAAAGCATGCATAAATACACAGCATGTAATTCACACACAATTGATACTTATCTTTTAATATTAGGCCACCAACTGCATGAAGACCTTCTACGATTCTCCCAGCCTTAGACCACGCTGCTTAGAACTCTCAAAAACGGTTCACCCCCGAGCTGGGACTAAACTCCACCCAGGTAAAGGGGTTTCTAACTAGGCTGAAGCTACACAGAAAACAGGAAGGATTTCATCCCAGGTACCTACTCAAACTATCATCCTACAGTCTCTCATTCCCCACATGCATGTCCCACCCTAGGAAGTGGGCCCCTTCTATGCCTAACAGTCCTTTGGTTGCCCCACCTCCCTTCCAGAGCTTCAGCAACAGGTCGAAAAGGAAGTCTCAGAGCATTGTAGTTGTCGTTGGGATCCCTTAGGAAATCAATTCCCAAAAATTCTCTCACCTGGAGAGAGTTTCTCACAGGCCTGACAACCTACCTCTTCAATCCCACGGAACTGACAACCCTCTTCTTCAATCTAGTTCCCTAGTCAACCAGGTAGAGGCTCAGGTGAAGGCAGCAACATAAAATAGTTAAGGAATAGTATTGGCTCGGGTACGGTATAGTATTGGCTCGAGTATGATAGTGTATTGGCTCAGGTACGATATAGTATTGGATTGGGTACAGTACGGGTACGCTACCCATGACAAGGAGGTATTGTGTACAGCTTCTGAGTTGCAGAGGTCGAACGATGGAGGCCTTGGAGTGAAAATGATGGTTGATTGGTGAATCATGAAAAATACGAGGGTGATTGGGGAGAATGGTCCCCAACGAACTAATTTTCCCCACATATAATTGCATGCACCCTGATTGACACATGGCCCTCCAGGAGTTGGTTCCTCTCCACTTGTAGATCATTCCTCTTCACATAAGAACTTAGGATAATATGAGATTTATCCTTGCCTTAGACTTTAGGAATCATAATATAATATTCCCTTAGAGATAAGCCCTCTAGCTTAGCCCCTTTCCTAGGCTCTTATCCCCCCCCCCCTCTTCCCTTCCTAGTGGAGTTTAGTCCCCCATACTCTTTCATCGTGGTTGGCCTACACATAGTGATGTAATTTATTAATGATATGAGTGATTACATATACAAAAATAGGCTCATTAGCCTTTAGCATCTTGGCTCTTTGGGCTAATAAACACATAAGCCTTCTAGCCTATAATAGCCTAGCTCACCAACCTATAAAACATATTTACATTTACAACTAGGGCTCAGTATTGGGGATGTTACACACTCTGCTCCTAGGTCTCCTTTCCCGAACATCCAACATCTTCTCGAGAGTCAACAACGTCTGTCCCCTCTCATCTGTTGGAGGTAACTCATTAGAAGTAGTAACTTGTGGTCCCTACACTCTTTGGAGGCATGACACACGGTAAACACTATGATGTTGGATACCCTCTGGAAACTCCAACTCATTGGCTACCTCTCCATCCCTATGAATCACCCTGAAGGGACCAAAAAGGTGTGGCCTCATCCTCTCAGTGAAACCTCTCCTCCATGGAGACAGTCTAAGTAGTTGCACCCTCAAGTACACCACATCTCTGATCTCAAAAATGTGCTCCACCTTGTTCCTGTCTATACACATGCTCTATCGATCCTGGGTGGTTTTTAAGGTATCATGAGTGGTATTGCGACAAAGCTTTCCCAAATGTAACCCCTCAATCCATGGCCTCACGTAGTCATGAAAATACTTCTCAATTCGTCGGTCCACTACCATCACCTGACCAACCGTCTAAAGATAATCACTAATTTTGGGAGTTAATCTTGTCCCTATTGATTTGATCGATCTTTGCCAAGGTATCTATATCATCTGTGTTGCCCCATGCTCCCATGAGATCACTGGAAACTATATAAGCTATGTTGGTTGTGTTAAATTATGAGCTCGATTTCTTATGCGGATTAATTCTTTTATTTTCTTCAACACTTTGATTCTAGCATAATACACTTCAACAATACCAAATCATAATTGAATAGCAATAACTATGTAGATAAGTAAGCATGCACATCAACAACACATATACCCTGGGGAAACCCTGTACAGGAAGAAAAACCCCAGCAAACGATATTCCTTTATTGCATTAATAATGTATGATCACTTACAAATATCCACCATGAATGTTTTTCTCTTAAAGAGCTTGCCAAGATGACTCTGACCTGACAAAGACCTAAGAGACCTTGTTGAAATACACATCTGATATGTTACCTCTATTGTTGATATTTAGCACTGATATGTTGTTGATATATGTCTCTGATATGCAGCCTCTATTGCTAATATACAACATTGATATGTTTCCTTGGTATGCTGCCTCTTTATCACTGATATGCTCCTCTATTGCTTCTCCCTTAACTTGCATATCAAAATTGTATTGAAGAGAGGGGTCGACCTATGCTTATATATGTTGAAGAGGAGAAGAGGAGAAGCTCGAAATAGTAACTTGTTTGCATGCTTTAATCATAACTGAGCTTCATACTTTAGTTCGAACTAGACTTGAGACTGGTATACTCTAGTTTGAAAATAGAAATAGACTTGAGACTTCAGTTACAACTCAACATTACACTTTAGTTCGAAAATAGAACTAGACTTGAGACTGGTATACTTTAGTTTGAAAATAGAACTAGACTTGAGACTTTGGTGACAACTCAACATTACACTTTAGTTCGAAAATAAAACTAGACTTGAGACTTCAGTTACAACTCAGCATTACACTTTAGTTCTAAAATAGAACTAGACTTAAGACTTTAGTTACAACTCAACATTACACTTTAGTTCTAAAATAGAACTAGACTTAAGGCTTCAATTACAACTCAGCATTACACTTTAGTTCTAAAATAGAACTAGACTTGAGACTTCAATTACAACTTGACTCTTTACAAGGCAATTCAAAATTCTCTTCATGGTGGATAATGTTACACGTGCCAACGCACTAGATCAATACATTTATATCATTTGAAATATTAGGAATATCGTTTGTTTCTAGCTCATAGGAATGTTATATTCAACCTAACTTTTGTTAGATGCCTTGACTTTTTCTCATGGCTCAAAAGGCTTGACTAATCTCACAGAGGTTGTACGTTCCCCCTGACTTTTGCACTAGTCTGTCTATGCTCACAGAGGTTGTGTGTTCCCCTGACTTTTTCACTAAACTGTCTATGCTCACAGAGGTTGTACATTCCACCTGAATTTTGCATTAGAATCACATAACATCTCGTTCATCCTGACTTTTGGTTTGACTCACAGAGGTTGTACGTTCCCCCTAGATTTTGTCAATACCTCACAAGACTGGTTGATTCTTCAAATCTCCCTGGCTAGCCTTAGGGTGGCCCATATGGCCTCTCATTGGAGAATGATTGTCGATGCTGCCAAATTTAACACTCCCTCTCAGGGAGGGAGTCATTCTCAGCCACACCAAGCTTGCCTCTCAGCTGCACAAACTGTCTCGAGGTCAGAGGCTTGGTTAGGATATCAGCTACCTGCTCGCTTGTGGCTATGTAGTGTAACTTTACAGTTTTTCTCTAGACCAAGTCTCGAACGTAGTGGTACCTCATGTCAATATGTTTTGACCTGTCGTGAAATAATGGGTTCTCTGTCAATTTTATACAACTTTGATTATCACAGTGAACCACCGTCGTCTCGAGCTTGTCACCAAACAACCCAGAAACCAATTTTTTGAGCCATATTGCTTCCTTGCTAGCATCACTTGTTGCAATGTACTCATCCTCTGTTGTACTCTGTGCAATGGATCCCTGCTTCCATCTTGACCAAGAGATCATAGCGGATCCTAAACTAAAGTAGTATCTAGAAGTACTCTTCTGATCCACTGGGCTTCCTGCCCAGTCAGCATCTGCATACCCATGCAGAAATAAACCACCACTGGATGTATATCTCAGACCATAAGTAATGGTCCCTCTGAGATATCTCAAGATGTGTTTTGTTGCCACCTAGTGTCTCTGTCTCGGTTCAGTCATGAACTAACTCATTGCAATCACTGCATAGAATATAGTTGGCCTAGTGTGGATCATGTACATCAATGATCCAATCAATTTCCTATACATGGTGGGATCCACCAAATCTGAACCTGTATCAGAATCATGCAGCTTCCTCAGGTTGGTAACCATCAGAGTATACATGGATTTGCAATCCATCATACCGAACCTCTTTAGTACATCGACTGTGTATTTTCCTTGTGCTAGAAATATCTCACGCTGTCTTTGCCACACTTCCAATCCTAGGAATCAATGCATCAAGCCTAAGTCCTTCATCTTGAATTCTGAGGTTAGCTCCCTCTTACACCAAGCTATTATCCATTCATCTCTTGTTAGAAAGAGATCATCAACATACAGGATTAGTATAACAGGTTGGTTACCTCTTACCTTGAAGTACAGATTTGCATCAGCATCGCTTTTTTGAAATCCCAGGCTTTTAAGAAAGCCATCAATCCTGTCATGCCAAACTTTGGGAGCCTACTTAAGACCATACAAGGCCTTCCTTATATTTCATACATGAGTGCCTTCGTTATGCAGTACAAAACCATCTTTTTGTTCCAAAAAGACCTCATGTTCAATCTTTCCATTCAAGAATGTTGTTTTTACATCCATCTGATGTAGCTTCCAACCAAGAATGGAAGCTAAAGTAATAATAGTTCGAATGGAGGTATATCTGGCTACAGGGGAAAAAGTCTCTTCGTAGTCGATTCCTTCTTTCTGAGTGAAGCCTCTGGCTACAAATATTGATTTGAACTTTTCCACACTTCCATCAACTGCATGTTTGATCTTATAGATCCATTTGGAAGAAACCATTGATTTGTCTTTTGGCCTCAGCACAATGTACCAAACATTGTTCTTTATAATATACATGTATTCCTCAAGCATGGCATCCTTCCATACTTGTAATTTATTTGCTTCTTCAAATGAAGAAGGTTCGGCATCACTAATGTTGCTCATCAATGCAACATATCCTCCAAACCTATGAGGCCTCTTCCTTTCCCTGAAAGTTCCTTTGGGAGCAGCTATCCTTTCTGCTTCCTGCACTATTTCTTTAAGTCACCCTGGCTTCCTTTTGGCTGGAGGTTCTTCAAGAGTTATTTCTAACAATTCAGCGGGTTCTAGGGGCTCATTACTTGGCCCTTCACGAGGTTTCTCCCTCTGATGATTTGACTCTTCATTTTTAGAAGAGGGTGAAGCTGGTTGAACTGCATCTGATTCCTATTGAAGCTCTCTAGATTTCTTAAATGTGGCTTCCTCATGGAAAGTCACATCTCTTCTTACCTCTGTTTGCCTCTGACCTGGTACATAAATCTTGTAAGCCTTGGAGTTCTCACTGTACCCCAAAAAAAACCCTTTCTTGCCTAAGGGTTCCATCTTTGTCCTCTTTTCCTTAGGGACATGAATATACACGGGACACCAAAATATCCTTCAAGAGTTATTTCTAACAATTCAGCAGGTTCTAGGGGCTCATTACTTGGGCCTTCACGAGGTTTCTCCCTCTGATGATCTGACTCTTCATTTTCAGAAGAGGATGAAGATGGTTGAACTGCTTCTGATTCCTATTGAAGCTCTCTAGATTTCTTAAATGTGGCTTCCTCATGGAAAGTCACATCTCTTCTTACCTCTATTTTCCTCTGACCTGGTACATAAATCTTGTAAGCCTTGGAGTTCTCACTGTACCCCACAAAAACCCCTTTCTTGCCTGAGGGTTCCATCTTTGTCCTCTTTTCCTTAGGGACATGAATATACACAGGACACCAAAATATCCTTAGATGCTCTACTTCAGGTTTGATCCCTGAGAAGACCTATTCATGAGTCTTGTCCTTCGAGATAGCATGTGGACACATGTTCTGAATATACACGACAGTGGAGGTAGATTTTGCCCATAAAGAAATTGGTAGATCCTGGTCAAATGCCATTGTTTTTGTTGCCTCACAAATTGTCCTATTTTTCCTCTCAGCAACTCCATTTTCTTAGGGTTATATGGAACGATCAATTGTCTCTTGATTCATGCTGAATTGCATAAATCCTCAAACTGGAGAGATTCAAACTCTCCTCCATTGTCTGTTCTAACGATTCTGATGTGTTTCCCTGTCTGCTTTTCAATAAAGGTTTTATACTCTTTGAATTTATCAAATGTGTCACTTTTAGCTTTAAGGAAATATATCCAACATTTTCTTGAGTAATCATCAATAAAAATGACATAATACAAACAACCATTGAGTGAGGATATGAAATGGGACCACATACATCAGAATGAATCAGATCTAAGATGCCCTGAGCTCTGTTGTCACTACTAGGAAATGCTTTCTTTATATTTTTACCTAGCATGCATTTTACAAATTTCATTTTTACTAAGAGAAATAGAGGGCATGCCACATACCATGTTCTGTAGATCTGGAAGAGCTTTGTAATGAATATGTCCAAGTCTTATGTGCCACAACTCGCCGGAGCTAATCGCATCATGAGCCAATGCCTGAACTGATTGTCTTGATACGACGTACAGTCCTCCACTGCGAGTTCCAATGGGTTATGTTGTACTTAAGTGGCTACATTTAGCCCATAGTAGTGTGTTCATGTCCTTGAAGATCACCCAATATCCCTTGTCCTCAAGGGTTGCAACTGATAGTAGATTCTTCTTGAGCCCTGGAACATATAATACTTCATCAATATGAAGTCTAGCCCCAAATTCCAATCTGAAGGAGATAGAGCCTACTCCCTCTATCTTGTAACATTTGTCATCCCCAAGCTCAACTTGCTCTGCAAAAGATTTTATCTCGAAATCTGAGAGGATCTCCTTGTACCTTGTCATGTGCTTTGATGCACCACTGTCTGCTAACCAAGTTTTTGGCCCCGTGAAAACTGAACTGGATAAGGCAGAAACCAAGTAATATTATTTTCTATTTTCTTTCTCATTAGAAGGAATTTTCTGATTTCTTTTGGATTCATCATCCTCAACAGTTGAGGCGTGATGTTTCCCTTTCCTTGGATATTTCTTTCTAAACCAACAATCTTTAGCAAAATGACCCAACTTATTACAACTAAAGCATTTAATCTTAGATGTATCAATATTATTTCCTTTGAATGTTCCTTTGGTGTTTGGCTTCCTCTGAGAGCCTTTCTAGAAAGTGTCTTTCTTCTTTCCCTTGAATCTTGATGCTAAAGTTGAGTGCTCTTATTTCATTGGTTTGCTCCTGGTAGTTGTGAGAATCTCCTCTTGGAGGCAATCATGCCATAACCTCTCAAACATGGGATGAATCTCTCTCCCACTTACACTGGATAACAAGGTCTCCCATGAAGAAGGAAGACCATAAAAAATGGCATGCACTGAATCATCATCGTCCATTGTCACCCCTGTGACCAAAAGCTTATCTATGATCTGGGCTATCCTGGAACAGAAAGATGCCACTGATTCACCTTTCTCCATCTTCAAATACTTAATCTTGTGATTAAGTGTCCTCTTTGTTATCCACATTTTTGGTCATCGGGATGATGTCATGATAGTATCATGATAATAGAAAATCAAACTCCTCATTAAAGAACTCCTTTCTGAAAAGGGTTGCTCTTATCTATTTCCAGAAATCATGTTTTGAAGATAGTTCGCAGGCTTCTTATATACTCTCCTGCGAGAATGATACATTCCCGCATGCTGCATTCAAATAGGGTGCGAACTTCTCGCACTGTACTCATTGATAGGGTGCGGACATCTTTTTACAAAGGAAAAAGCTAAGATTCTCGAGCCTTCTAGAAGGGAATCTTCTAGAAGGATGAGTTGGTATTCGAATGGTTGCTCAGAAGCTGGCATCCCAGATTTATAGGGATCATTCTTATCCTTGCAACTAACCTATTCTCTCTTATAAATTGATGAGAATACTCATGGAAGGGGTTAATAAGAAAGTTGGCAAGAAGTTGGCAAGCCTGAGAAATCTATTGGAGAATTGGTTCATGGAGAATTAATGCTGCAGCAGATGGAAACAACAGCAAGGTCATCATAAGTAGTTGATTTTCTTCATGCATGAGCAAGTGTGTGTGTCAGAATCAGAAGCCATTGAAAGGAGATCTATGACATCAAGGCTCAGGTTGTATATTTCTCTTTCAGTTAACTCAATACATGAATATGTCCCTTTCCCATAATGATGATGTCATCTTATTACATGATTCCTTGATCACATGTATAGACTAGGTATTGAATATATTAATT
>ML790117.1:163254-179195 GCA_009831015.1 Picea engelmannii | reverse complement strand
GGTATGTCCACTATCCATTTCTCTTAGTCCATTCAATAATCTAGATCTAGGGAAAGAGTAGTATTTTGTCTTGCTTTGTTCTAGATCCAGGTGGATCTAGGGAGATTGGTCTGTGTCCGCACTCACGAATTTATCCTGAAACACTCTTCTGACTTGGAGCCTGTTTCTCATATAGATTCACCAAGGTATCCATACAGTCCTTGGTAGTCATTAACAAAGTCATTGCAGACATTATATTGTCTTTGACTGAGTCAAAGATGATTCACTTGGCCTTTTCTTGACTCTTCCTGAAGGTTGCTCTTCCTGCATTATTCGTGGGTTCCTCCACCACTGTGGTCACATACTTCTCAAGATCATGCTCCTGCAAGATATTTGTTATCCAGAACTTCCACACATTGAAATTGGTAGCTCCTTCGAGCATATCCTCGGTCCTGACTGAAATGGAGGATGTCATGGACTTCACACTGGAAACTTAATCAAGATAGCTTGGATTTGTGTGTACCTGTTGTTGTACTTCAACACGTTTAACACACCCTAAGCTCTGATACCATGTTAAATTATGAGCTTTATTTCTTATGTGGATTAATTCTTTTATTTTCTTCAACACTTTGATTCCAGCTTAATACACTTCAACAATACCAAATTATAACCGAATAGCAATAACTATGTAGATAAGTAAGCATGCACATCAACAACACATATACCCTGGGGAAACCATGTACAGGAAGAAAAACCCCAACAAATGATATTCCTTTATTGCATTAATAATGTATGATCACTTACAAATATCCACCATGAATGTTTTGCTCTTAAATATCTTGCCAAGATTACTTTGACCTGACAAAGACCTAAGAGACCTTGTTGAAATATACCTCTGATATGTTGCCTCTATTGTTGATATGCAGCACTGATATGTTGTTGATATATGCCTCTGATATGCAGCCTCTATTGCTGATATACATCACTAATATGTTGCCTCTTTATCACTAATATGCTCCTCTATTGCTTCTCCCTTAACCTGCATATCAAAATTGTACTGAAGAGAGGGGTCGACCTCTGCTTATATAGGCTGAAGAGGAGAATAGGAGAAGCTCGAAATAGTAACTTGTTTGCATGCTTTAATCATAATTGAGCTTCATACTTTAGTTCGAACTAGACTTGAGACTAGTATACTCTAGTTCAAAAATAGAACTAGAATTGAGACTTCAGTTACAACTCAACATTACACTTTAGTTCGAAAATAGAACTAGACTTGAGACTGGTATACTTTAGTTCAAAAATAGAACTAGACTTGAGACTTCAGTTACAACTCAACATTACACTTTAGTTCGAAAATAGAACTAGACTTAAGACTTCAGTTACAACTCAGTTTTACACTTTAGTTCTAAAATAGAACTAGACTTAAGACTTCAGTTACAACTTAGCATTACACTTTAGTTCTAAAATAGAACTAGACTTAAGACTTCAGTTACAACTCAACATTACACTTTAGTTCTAAAATAGAACTAGACTTGAGACTTCAGTTACAACTCGACTCTTTACAAGGCAATTCAAAATTCTCTTCATGGTGGATAATGTTACACGTGCCAACACACTAGATCAATACATTTATATCATTTGCAATATTAGGAATATTGTTTGTTTCTAGCTCATAGGAATTTTATATCCAACCTAACTTTTGCTAGATGCCTTGACTTTTGCTCATGGCTCACAAGGCTTGACTAGGTTCACAGAGGTTGTACATTCCCCCTAACTTTTGTACTAGTCTGTCTATGCTCACAGAGGTTGTACGTTCCCCCTGACTTTTGCACTAGATTGTCTATGCTCACAGAGATTGTACGTTCCCCATGACTTTTCCATTAGACTCACATAGCATCTCGTTCGTCCTGACTTTTGGTTTGACTCACAGAGGTTGTACGTTCTCCCTGGCTTTTGTCAATACCTCACAAGACTAGTTGATTCTCCAAATCTCCCTGGCTAGCCTCAGGGTGGCCCATATGGCCTCTCATTGGAGAATGATTGTCGATGCTGCAAAATTTAACAGGTTGATCAATTAATATGCTATGCACCCTCATTGAATCAATTATGCAATATGTCCACTCGATCCCCCATCCTTGTCCTAAGATGGACAAAAACTGTATCAACCCTACTTGAAGGATGTGCCTTGACCTATTCTGTTGCCCAGTCGTACACTCCTCCATCTGTCCTGGAACAACGTCTACTAAGTCCCTCCATGCAAAACCCTCTCGGACTTGCTCATAAATGGTAAAGTCTTCAGGGTCCCAAACTACCATGTATGATGTGAAACACTCTCCACTCCTAGCACTGATATTCCTGGTGCTCACAAAAGTGCCTTTCAGACTATCCTTGATGAGCCAAGAGATCATAAACTTTTGATGTTCGGCCAACTTCTCAGAAGACTGCTCCTCTAGGAAACCAGTCATACCAATCCCAAGGGTAAATGTTGTAGAATGTGAACTTGCCATCCCATCTATGTCAGTTGTTGAGCTACCAACAAATACAATCCCAGGGTCCCATGCCAATTGCAGAGAAAAAACATCGTGAGGATGATGCATTCATCCCATCATCGTCACTTGACCACCATGCTCAGACTATGTTTTCCACTCTGGGCACTCCCTATCATGGATCATACTCGGCCAAGACATCTCAGTGAAGTCAACACCTGTTAATCTACGGATGTCCTCGATCTTGGGTATCATGAGGGAAAACAAAAACTCCACAACTCCTCTCACCTCATCTCCACCACAATGCAAATCAATCATTATCTCGGCACCGTCGATTGGTAATCTCATTCGAAGCAACCCATCATTTTGATGAATGCCCATGTCCCATCGCCATATTGGAAGTCTACCACTCCCAATGTCTACTACTAAAAAGTCTGGGCACTATAATAAGCTTTGAGGCTCCCACTGTGCACCACGCACCCTGGACACCAAGTCCCAATGGATGGTCTTCATTGTTGCTATAGCGTTATCTGTCTCACTCAACTGATTCAGGTGATCCTCCCATAACCTGTTGAGGGAATTAGACCACAACAAAATTTTCCTCGATAGCTACATGCAAGATTGGAGGGTGACTAATGTGTCGGTCAACCCTAAGGGCATGACCAAGATCTCCTGAGGATACCTAGGAACAGACCTGTGAGTATCCACCTCCCTAATCCTCATCTTCTGACATTCTCGATGATTTTCAATCATTGAGGTGTATGTTGCTCCCCGAGGCTCACCCATCCATTCTCCAATCCTAGGTAACCTCAAATCAAGGTTGTGCTCGAGGCCTCTGTCAGGAGGTATCCCTAAAGGAAACTCTCCAAAGCTTCGCTTCCCACTATTGTATGCCCATGAAGATCCTTGCATACTATCGCACACCATTATGTCTTCATGTACCACCCAGTGTCCTACGTGCGCTACTGAGCCCAACATTCTACTGATGATGGTTGTATTTGTATCCCAGAGTGTGTCCATGCCTGTCATGTACCTATCCACCCAATCCATGGACACATATTCTTCCTCGCGGGCTGGTCCACAAGGAAGGTGCTCAACTATCTCTTGAGCCTCTAATGTGCTCTTCGAAAGAAAGGGCTCATGATCCCTAAGAGCACAATCCAAACTCTCAAAGTTGTGGCTCCTCCTGAGTACCGGTGACTCAGAATGCTCCTCGTCTAAACTCGTCACGAGAGGTTCCTCCCTCTTATCATGCGTGAGACTCGTGCCTGCATGTATCATGGCTGCCAAATATGATGGAATCTCTATTGTAAGTGGTGAAGAGCATGTCAAGCTCAATTGATAACGTATCTCCTCAACCTCTCCTTCCCTGTCTTCAACAAACTTGAGAGCAAGGTCCCTATCCATAAACAATTGTATGTGGTTTGACTTCAGTTGCTCTAGTGCTTCCTTGTCGATTCGTAAGTAAGCACTAGTGACTCCACCTACCACTCCATTGTGTCTCTCCTCTATCTGAGCTCTCTGCATCATATCCTCAATGAATCTACAAGCTCCATCGGTCTTGGTCAAGACCTGTGTGATTCGATCCTCGGTCACCAACAAGCGATCCTCCAAGTCGCGTAGTGCTAATGGTCTCTGTCCAACCACATCCAAATGGTCTGGACCGTCATCTGTAAGAGTGTTCTCCTCATAATCATCATCGGATGCACTAGGTGATACCATGCTATGATGGGACTCATGTGTGACATCGTCCTCCACAAATGGCTCCTATGAAAAAAGATCCATGTCCCTGGGTGATCTCTGAAACATTCGTCCTCTATCATATGTGGGTATCCTTGTGCCCTCATCATCATCATCATCCTCATAAGTGTCAAGAGTGGAATGGGATGTTGAATGCTCATCATAGATGGGTTCTAGCACACCCTCGTCATCATAAGCACCCTCAATGTATGTGCCATCAACTTGTCTGTCATAGGTGTCGATATCATGGACCTCATAGTCATCATAGGTGGGACAAGACGTTGCCCCCTCGTGATCAATACCAGTGGCAAACCCCATCAACTTGCTAGTGTCAACGGTCTCATCATGGACCAGTGTTTGGTCCTCCTCTCTGCTCACCTTCTCGTCATGGCTGGATGCATGCTCCTCCACATGGGAATGTGCTCGTGCCAACTCCTCCTGTACTTTTTGTTTTTCTTCCTTCAATCTTCGTCCTGTGCCATTGAAGGCATCCTCATCTAAATCTTTGGGCCAGCTTCCATATTTGATGGTGCAATAGTCTCACAAAGACATAGTTGCACAAAACTCTTTACCCAATGCTAGATACTCCAAATAATAGGGCCTGTACTTTCCTACTGCTAGTTCCCACTTGATTTCATCCATGAGCTCTTCATCTTTACAACCTCAATATGTTGTCCTTGACTGTTGTAGATTTCACTTATGTTGAAAACCCCTCAGGCTAGCAAGATCACCAACTCTTATACCACTTTAATATCCCTAGGATTTATAGGGTCTTAAGTCAACCGACAAACTAGGAATTGTACACGGTAGTCTTATCATAACCATCTTAACCAGTCAGAAATATGTCATGTCCACTTCCAGTTATAGCACAGCAATATTATCAAGTAATATTCAATTTCTCTTGTGGTCTTTAATTCAACAAATAAGAGTATCCAAATAGCACCAAATAACAATATTCAACTGGCAATGAACTTGTGTATACTATCCAGCATAGTAGCAACATTTATAGATTAGCAGCAACAGTAGTAATTAAACCAGCATTAATGGTTGTCCCAAAACAACAGTATGATAGTATCCAAGACCAACAGGAATTAGTATCAAACAGTGTCAAGTCTGCACTATCACCCAGCAGAAACCCTCTTTAAGAGGTTGTTGTCCCGATTAAAAATTATGATAATAATACACAAATTGGACTGCTCAACAGTTACTCAAACGATTTTCCTTATTAACGTCAGATTTTGAGAGTTACTAGAAGTTATTAGCCTAGACACTAAACCTGGGTTTAAATGGTAGCTCGAAATTGCTATTATGATACCACGTCTACATTCCCAGCTATTGTTTAGGTTTAGAACACCTTCTATAGGCTTGGGTCGTTGTCTCTACCAGTGATGCACACCCTCGGCGTGTAGAATGTGACCCAAGCCTCTGCACGGCCCCTTGTTTCAGCAGAAATGGGGCTCGGCCCCTCCTCTTATATCTCCTGACCTCATGTGGTAGATCCAACCCTTGAAATGGCCCTCGGCCTGTGCAAGGAAAAACAAAGACCCTTCCAAGAGGCTTCTTGACACCTTTAACAGAATTTGGTCTCCCTTCCAGCACCCTTTCTAGTTGCTAGACCTCCAAAGATCAGGCTAACAGCTGTGAATATGATAGTGTTGAGCTAGGGTGAGGCTAGCCCAATGAACCTCAGCTAGAGAAGGGTTAAACAACCCTTTAAGGAGCCTGAGGCAGCGCCTCCAAGTCCAAAAACAGAATAATCTTCCAACCAAATCATGTCCTTCCTTTTTGAATCTCCCTTATATTTATATAAACCCTTGGTTTGATTCTCATTAATTCGTGGGTGATTTGGTCTTCAAGAAAAGTCGACCCTCTTGTAATTTGTGGGTGCAATAAAGTAGGCCCTTTTATTTAAAGCCCAACATTCCCCTTTTATGATCTTTTTTCCCAATTCTCACCTTTAAAACCCAATTCGTTGCCTCCTTGGTGACAACTTAACCCTCACGGCTCCCCTTCATGTGGGACTATGGCCTACGGAGAGCCACATTAGACCATTATGTCCTCCCTCCAATGAGGTCAAAAGGGAGGGGACATGACAATGATGAACATAGCGAAGCGAAGATTGACATAGTGTCGGGAAGGTTTGAAGATGATGCTTGAGATTGCATGATGGAAATCCTGTGATGATGAGACATGGCAGAATAGAATGGACGTTGTGAATTGAAACTCGGTGCAGTTACGAGAAAGATTAAAGAAGATGCACGAGATCGAGGAACAACCGAAATTTTGTGATGATGAAATGAGGGCTTGTTTTGATGGAACCGAGTCTAGGGAGATTCCAAGTTTGGGGTCGCTCAACAAGGAGGGCACCCAAGGCAAAGGAGACGTTGCAACAAGGAAGAAGTTGTTTGATCGTAGAGGAAGACTTGTTCGGTGTTTTCTTTGCTATGAAAACCACTTCGCAGTATATTGTACGATGAAGACTAAGTTGGAATGGTTGGAAGAAGATCAAGTGCAACAGGCAGAGGAGAAGCTTGTCGCCATATTGGAAGTATTCAAAATGTCTCCACCTTCAAAGGAGATGTTGGAAGCGGTGGACACTTTGACAGCACGTCTAGAGGAGTTCAGAGATAAACATCGCAGATAACGTTCGCACAGTAAAGGAGAAGGACTTTGTTTTGTGGATGCAACGGTGAGTGGGGTGAAGGTGGCTACTTTGGTGGACACTGCCACGACCCACAGCTTTGAGTGAGTGGACCACAAAGTCGATCCATCATAAACCTGAGAGCAACACGACCATGTACAAGGTGGTCAACTCAGTAGTGGAACCAATAGTTGGGGTGGTTTTCTCCACATCTTTGAGAGTAGGAAGTTGGTTTGGAAATTGAGACTCGATGGTTGCTCCATTGGATGATCATGCATTAGTCTTGGGACAGGACTTTCTCATATTTTCCAAGGCAGTTCCATTCCCACACGCAAGTTGCTTGGTGTTCTTAGATGAAGCCAAAATTCCAAGTATGTCCATGACGATGAAGAGGAAGCTTGGACGAATGCCTGGGATGTATGCGATCAAGTTGATTGAGGGAGTTAGCATAAGCGCAGACAAACCTTGTGACACGGTGCAACAATAGAGGGTGAGTTTGGCCATGGTGACCTTGGAAGGATTGCTCCAGACAAAACAAAGATTGACAGTAGTGGAGACATCGGTGAAGTATGTCTTAGAGAAGACAAATCAGTTGTGAAGCTTGCAGTATCGTAAGCAAGAGCACAAGGACAAGTTGAATTTGATCATCACAACATTCGCCAAGGTCATTGCACAAGAGACGTAGCCCGAGTCACTTTGTTGCCAGCAGAATTGCAAAGGGGTTGAGGCAGATCGATTGAAAGACTTACTTTCGACAAAAACTAAGTGTTGCGAGAGAACAGTGCGTGGAAGCACTAACTCAACCAGACTCAAAGACAGATGCGAAAGAAGTGGGATAGAGGATCATCACCCCGCAACCATTGTGAACTTTTGTAAGAAAGCCATGGGGATATATGACTTTCAACTTAGTGCATAATGACTTGAGGAGTTGGGATGCACGCTGAAGGAAGTCAGGTCGGTGTTGAGGTTCTTGTGCACAGAGCACAAGTCCGACACTATGTACACTAATAGCCTTGGTGGCGGCTATTGGGTACACTCCATTTGTTGAGAAGACAGAGAGTTGGCACGCTGCTAGGAAGTAGGCAACGTGGCCTTGGGCACCTTGTGAAGAGGTGTCATCACAGACTTGGAGATATGCATTGTCATGAAGAAGGTAGTGTGGTGTGGGCACTTTGGAGGAAGGTGTCGCAATAGATTTATATGAATGTAACTTAGTGAGTTAGAGCAAAGAGGTGACCTCACTTTGGCACGGTGAAGACAACAACTGGTGTGTTGGGCTACAGAGAGGCAACTTGATAGCAGTTTGTCACTTTGGGTTAATGAGTCGACTTAGCAGTAAGGGGCAAGGTGCAAGACTTTGTTTTAGTCCTTGAGGTTGGGCAAAGTGATAGAGGTGCGGATAGAAGTGATTTCATTTGGGCATGGGGAGTACATTCTCATGAGTTGGGCGTAACGATTGGACTAGCTACCCAACCAATCCAAGGCATGAGGGATGTCAATGTGCAGAAGCATGGCTAAGATGGTTGTAGTATGATTGCGGTAGTGGGTCACACAAGTGTTCAAAACTTAGGAAAACTTCTGAAGAAGGAAACAACAATCGGTTGTAATAGGCAACGACAACAACAACAGAACTGGACAGCAATAAGGCAACGACATCACGACGAGATAGTGTGGTAGAGTTGGGTGACTTTCATCCTTGGAGTTGGGTAAAGCAAACTGTATTGACTCAGGCAACAGTTCATGTGGATTTGGGTGTAGTGCAACTGGGTTGATTTGTGGAAACTTAGGATTTCCACTTCGCAGGAAATTTGGGGTTTCCATTTGGCACAAAACTTAGGGTTTCCACGAGACTTGGTTATGATGGAGGAACAAGTTTGGGCAGAGTTGGAGACAACAAATTTTGAGGATGTTGTCGAGACAACAACAGCTTTAGGTGGGGGAGGATGTAAGGCCTTCCGCAACACCCACTGAGCGCGAATGCTCCTTGGGAAAACTCGATAACAAGTTGGTCAAGAGAACACAAGGGGCATGCAATCGGTCGGACGAACAAAGTCTTATAGGCATGGGCAGGAGTACCTTGGGCGCATGATTGTGACGAGCGAACCCAAGGGGGAACACGCCTTACTTGCCTTGCGATGAAGGATGAGGACTTGGGGTTGCGTTTGGGCAAGGGCGGGGTGATTTGGGCGCATGCCCAAGGAGTGGACCTGCTTGTCCTTGACATTATGGGCGTGTTGGAAAGGTTGGATGACTCCATCAGCACACCCATGAAGAGTCATGTCAGTCAGTTTAAGGAAATGCACAAGGCAAGGGTGCACCAAAGAGGTTGGGGCACATCGGTCCGAAAGGACGCAATGGTTCATGAGCACGCGGGGTCGATGGGCGCATCAATCTACGAAGGGGCACGATGGTCTGTGAAGGGACGTGACACACCTAAAGGACGCGACAGTTCGCAAAGGTGAGGTTTGGAGCCCATATAAAGAAGACAAGGCACATGAGCTAGAGGCAACACATCACATCATCACAACTCGAGTTGGAGAATGAGGTTTGTAGCTCAAGGAGAGGTGAGACAAAGATGAAGGTGAAGTGTGAAGGCTTGGCTTAGTCTCTTGTTGGAGTGTCTTGGGCAGGGTGCACGACAAAGAGGCATGAAGGTCGAACAAGGCAGTGTGCGCGATGGGGAGAAGGTTGCGACTGTTAGGCTTAGGTTGCGACATGGAGACTTGGGTGTATGAGAAAGTAGGCAAGTCGGGATGTGACTTAGCTCAATTATCGTATATCTATGTATTGAGCTATGAGCTCCTCTTTGTAAGCATTGTAACAACATTTGTATAGTAGAAGACTTATATGAGTGTTAGGTACAGTTTGTGTCGCCCAACCATACTTGTCTCTTCTTGTGTTGAATGGTTGCATGTTCTCGGTTGCATAATTGGCTAAGTATAAGAACTGTGTAATTGTTTAAGTAAAGAACGCAAGTGTAGTTGGCACGATTGGCTCAAGGCAAAGTATGGGTGCGTCTTGAGTGAGGCATAGTCCGAACAAAGTAATTTTGGTTTAGTCAAGTTGTCAAAATGAAGCGTTGTGGTGTCGCACAACCCCAGGTGCCAGGCGACTTGGGTGCACCAAGTTGCCTTGGATTCCCAGGCAGACTGTGGGCACGTGACAAGTATCAATTTGTGAGAGACATGGTTGAATGCAAGAAGGTGTTGTTGATGAAGGTGGACAATTTGAAGAATGTTGTAGATTCATTGACAAACTTTGTGAGCACAAAGAAGTTCTCCTGGTGTAGAGAAACAATGGCCATTGTTGCCCTGGATTGTTGATTATGTAATTTTGTGACCCTTTGTATGCAAAGAAAACGACAAGTGGGAGAATGTTGGGTATGTGTTATATTCTTTGCACGGTGAACCTCAGGCGGTTCGTTGTGTCGAGTGCAACTGGAGGGGTCATAGGGGGAGTCGAAACCCCCCTATCTGAGGGGTTGCAAGAGGGGTGGAGCCCCCCCTGCCTAGGGGGTTGCAGGGGGGCGGACCCCCCAGAAAAAAAAAAAATGGGCAGTTTTTTGCGTCCACTTTTAGCGGTTTTTAGCACACGATTTTCGCTTTTGGCGGTTTTGTGCCACATGGGCAGAGTTGTGGTTTAGCCCGTGGTTTTCTAATTATGGTTAAGGAATTAGGGTTGTAGTCTAATATGACTCAATGGATTAGAGGTTTTGGATGCCGTGGTATCCTATATATTTTGTATTGTAAAAAATGAAGTTGGAAGATAATGAATAAGAATTAGAGGTGCGGCTCTAAACAGGGTGTTGGTTTTCACGGTTTGGGTTTCCAGGGTAAATCTTTGTGTATATGTGAGATTGCAATTGTGTTCTTTTCTGTTTTCTAAGAATTTGTGTGTGCATTGCATTACATTACGATAAAAGGTTTAAAACTTACATCAGATTTGTTGTTATACAACGTTCATAAGAATATAATCTTGCCTGCGGAGTTAGAACTAGACCATCTATGCAATACGAGTGCAAATATCTTCTACATTTCATAAGTTAAACATGGTCATTCAGGTCATTCAAGATATGTAATTCAAAGAAGTTTTGTTGGCAGTTATTGCTAATCGGATAACCAGTTGAGACATGCAAAGGAAGAAAGACGTGCAAAATAACCAGTCTCAAACATTCATCATGTAGCTTCTATATCACAACATTCAACCAATAGAAAGTCCAACAACCAATAGAAGACAACTCATATAATGAGCATAAAGAAAAGCTTAGCATCTATTTATAGAGTTATAACCAACAAGTAGATCATTGTTTACACAGATGCACAAAAAAACATTACTTTCACTTATTTCAGTTATAAAGCAGGAAAGATAAAATAATAATACAGAATTGAGAACTTATCTGTTCAAATGGGTTTCTCAGTCAAACCAACTAAGGGTGAGCGATTTTCCACCCAACCATAGGCATAGATGCACTTTGTTTTTCTACATTTGACCACCCCTTAGCCAGAGAATGATACCACAAGGGCAAATTCATGCAATCTCTCAACAAATCTTAACAAATAACAACTCTCAACGATTAATTCGCAGGGAAATTCTCCCTCATGGTTAGGGTAAGGAGGCAATGATAACCTGACTAGTCATCGTTCAAAGACCCCCGAATTCATGGCTCAGCTTCTCCCCACTCAGTATGCCCTCGATTTCTCATTCTTTGTAGGCCAAAATCTCCTCATGCACCTTTGCACGTGTCCTCTTCATGCAACGACAACCTTTCTCCTCTCACCCATGTGCATAACCTCCTTCTCTGCTCCTCGTGCACCCACACGCGTGGGTCTGCCCCCTTTCCCCAATCAACCCCCATCTCTCATGCAATTTGCCCCCTTCGATGGTGGGCATGTTTTCCAAGGACGCGAGAGAAACTTCTAGAGGGCAATTTCACTATCCATCTTTCACCTGTCTCATCATACTCAACCCATTCCTCTCATAATTGTGGAAGGTGGTCCTTCCACCCACTGCATTAAATGATGGGCTTGTCAAATCAAAGGAAAATGAAGGATATTTCTCACAAATAATTTGGCTTCACAAAATAATTTTGGCAAAGGTGGCTAGGGATCCTTGGGCATATTGAACCCCTTCTTCACTCCCTCACTATTTCTCACTCGTGGTATCATGGTCCCTATAGACACTCAGTCAGTTTTGGGCATTTTCTTATTTGTTGAACGGTATATTCTTTTTTTACAACATTTAAATGTCCAGATCATCACGACATCATAATTAATTATCTATGCCAAAATTAAAATAGTAATTGGTGAAATTAATTACATATTTAATCTGGGGATCAAAATAGGTATGTTACTTTTTTCATATCTACGATTGCTTTGAACCATAGTAGATTATGCCAGTCCCCTACTTAACTATTAATGGTCTTTGATGGCATGGCTTGGCTTGGGAGGAGGGGGGTTTTAACATCATTTTCAAATCTTAGAATATCATTTTTCATTCCATAACATGAATGGATAAAATATATTCAGAAAGAGACTTAAATTTGCCCCAGTTCTATTAATGAGCTTAAGACCAATCTCGTCAGAATATATGCCAAAAGAATGTTTACTAGCTATTTAAACCAACATGCAATAATTGTTATTTCTCATCCACTTTTAGATTTCCAAGAACTTTTTAGTTGCTGTAAAAGTAATACAAAGGAGAAATGGCATGCTGTTATTTATTTGACTGGCCCAAGTGAAAAAAAATCACTTGAAACAACATACGTAAAGCTAAATTTAAATTAAATCGCAAATGGCTTTATGCATTTAAAAAAACTCTGAAATGCATCTTTTAGCCACATTTGGTTGTCTACTCTGATCTCAAAATTCAGTCTTTCCCTGATATATATTATATGTGACCAAAATGGAATTGAGAACGACTAAAACCTTATTTGCACAAAAAATCAATTCAATAATTTTCAGAAACCTCCTGAGCTTGAATTCACAAAAGCAGGGAAGAAGTACAATCGTAGCCTGCATTTTACAACACCTCAACTGTGTAAATCTAATAAGCTTTATCTCAGAATTAGCTGCAGCCTTTGCAATACAAATAGACCATGATAAGTGTTCCTGAGAAGTCATATTGAAGAATACATTTCTGGTCTTTCCCCCAACAATCATCTTCAAGCAAGTGATCAGAATCTTGAGTTTCAAATGATCTAAACCTTCTCATTTACAGGAGTAAATGACGTACAAACACGTGCAGAGCAAATGGACTTTATAAGAGTTCCGTGTCTCAAAGATGAAGTATCCTCCTCTAGCACATGACCAGCAAATAAAGCATGCACACAGGGACCGCGATATTACCATTTTGAACTCCACACATAGGGAGGAAGCAGTTCAAGCTGAGGACTACTTTTAGACTTTTAGTTTACTGTCCTGGGATGTCTTGCACTTGCCACTTATGATGAGCAGTGCTTATCATCAGAAAAGAGGTGAGTTCCTTGATTTGTATTAAAAAGAAAATTGTGACACAATTTGGATTCTCAACCTCTTGGTTCATTGGCACCTCTGTTTCATCAATGGCTCCTCCACATGAGTAATTTCATATGCATTTTGCACCTGATGACCAACATTAGAGGCCCTTGGAACTTCTCAAGCGAGCCTGCTGACCTTCCAATCTAGCTTCCAGTAATTTTGCCTTCAAACTGTTCTCGCGTGTGCCCTTTTGCCGATCTAAATAACTTTTTGGCCTTCCAGGATCAGGGGAAGCCTGGTGATGATTCCACTGGCGGGTTGGGCTAGCTAACCCATGCATGGGTGCTAAACTAGTACCTAAAAGGTGATCTATGCCACTCCCAACAGATCGAAACCTCCATGATGCCTGATTCGGATAACAATCGGTCATGTGATCTGGATCCTGCTTTATCACACTACATTCTGATTGAATCGATTCGGTTCTGGCTAGATTCTCACTCACATGCTTTGAATTTTTCCCATTATCTTGGGTATCATTTCCTAAGGTTTTCTTCTCACGATGTCCCTCCCGAGCATCACTCCTCTCCATCCGGGGTGAACTATTTGTCAAATCCCGCTGACTTCCTTTCTCTCTAGTTCCTTCTGCTACCCTGATGGCATCTACCTTGCTCCCTTTTAGCTTCTCTAATAGCTGTGCTTTGCTGCTATGCCATGATCTTGCACTTCCTAATTGGTCTTCAAAAGGTATCCTCTTGTCATGGGACCTCTGGCCTTTTATTTCTTGCTGGAATGAGATCTTTTGTTCGCAAGATTTTCGACCCATTGTTTCATCCATACTACACAGAGATGCATATCCCCATTTGTAGCCTCTAATGTTTCTATCATCCACACCGTCTCTGTTTAGTTCAATGGAATGCAAGTCACTATCTGCAGAATCTTCATCACCAGCATCTTGAGGTGCACTTATAGCCCCATTCAAGTGCATTGATTCAAGTGATTGTCTACGAAACAGGTCCGCTTCCCTACCATCTTTCTGGTATCTCACCTCGTTCCTCAAGTTGTTGGCTCTTTTGGCCTTCAAAAAGGCCTCGAGTTCAGTTCTTAACCTATCCACGATTGCATCTTTTTCTTCAAGTTCAAAACGGGTTTCAGCCAGCTTCATATTAACTCTTTCTTCTCTCCATATTTCTGCTATTTGAAGGATTTTTTGTTCCTCTTCAACCTCTCTTTTTACCTTCGCCGATTCCTGTTTCATGTCTTCTCCCTCTGCCTTATCCTTCCCAACTTCTATAGTCAATTCATCACAGAAATCCTCCACCAATTCTCTAGTATTCCTTTCCCTCTCCAAGTCTTGCAATGCCTTTGTAAATGCTGTCTTCACATCAGCCAGGTCTCTAGCCAGCTTTCTATGCAGGCTCTCTGATCTCCTCCGCAACTTCCTTTCATCTTCAAGTTCATCTCTGACAGACTGAACAGCTGCTCTCATTTTCTCTTGCTCCTTGCTTTTCCACATCATCTTCTCATCTGCAAATCTTTTCATCAAGCTATCAATTTGGTGACGATCAGCTTTCTGTTCCTGCATCAATTCTTGGACCCGGGCTCGAGTATGATCTAATTCTACCCGTAATGCTGTTACCAAGGAAATACTTGATGAATGCTGCTCCTCCAGGCTCCATATACGGTTCAAGACCTTCAGCAACTCTGTTGAGGTTGTCAGACTGTAGCCGGATTCTCTCGGTCTTATCTTCAAGTCCAATGAACTTGTCGGAGTAATTGCTTGATCATAAGCTCCAACCTACCAAGAAAACATGCATTCATCATAAGCCAAAAAAGCTAAGATTTAAACTAGATATTCTTAAAATCTGTCCATCCAATGAAGTTTGAACTAATTCTATCAATTGTAAAAAGTACAAGTCATAGAGGAGATGAGGCTAGCATAGAAAGAAAATAACAGCCACGAATTTGAAATATGACTGCTATGGAAAAGTGACCTGAATGATTTCCCCATAACATGTGGAAATTTTCAGTTATTTAGGTATTTTCAGCCTTGTACAGCATCGTATGTGATCTAAGAAGATTGCCAAATGGCACAATGTATTTGATCGGATCAGAAACTTATATCAATGCATATGAAGCACAAAGATAGCAATGTATTTGTTTTTCCTGCTCTCTCTTTCAAAGATATTAAATTGGTTGGGAGAATAGAGTTGTTTCCAGTCTCCAACACAGTTTGTGAAACAGGAACAAGTTACAACTAAACAGCTGCCTAAAAACATGTCCTGGATATATCTGGATTCTGGATCACAGGCCCACAAAAAACTGCAATTTACTTTTCTTATTTTATTTTATTTCTTTATTTATTTTTGGTGGTGGGTTCAAATGTGCCTCCGGTAAACGCTAAAGGCTAAAACTCTATAACTGCCTGAAAACCCTTAAAAGGGCCTACAAAAAATAAGAGGACGATGGAACATTATTGCAAAGGGGGCAGTCTGTCCCACTTTGTTCTTACTTGCATTGTTGTCTTTAGTTTAGAAATACAATTATAATAATAATAATCACATATTTCTGAAGATTTTTTAAATACTCAGTTGAGGAACTTTTACTGTTTTCTTAGTTCAGGTAACTTAATTGTCTAGGAGG
>ML790117.1:150411-163204 GCA_009831015.1 Picea engelmannii | reverse complement strand
TTATTCTTCTCTTGTATGCATGTGAAGAAAGGGGTTTCAGATTCGGGTAGAAGGTCAAAAGTTAAGTCTTGAGGGTCATTTTCTGCGTATAAGTTTAGAGCCCTAGCTTATTAGTCCGTAGGGTAGAATACCCCACAACAGGTTATGTTGTACTTAAGTGGCTACCTTTATCCCATAGTAGTGTTTTCATGTCCTTGAAGATCACCCAATATCCCTTGTCCTCAAGGGTTTCAACTGATAGTAGATTCTTCTTGAGCCCTGGAACATATAATACTTCATCAATATGAATTCTAACCCCAAATTCCAATCTGAAGGAGATAGAGCCTACTCCTCTATCTTGTAACATTTGTCATCCCCAAGCTCAACTTGCTCTGCAAAAGATTTTATCTCAAAATCTAAGAGGATCTCCTTGTACCTTGTCATGTGCTTTGATGCACCACTATCTTCTAACCAAGTTTTTGGCCCTGTGAAAATTGAACTGGATAAGGCAAAAACCAAGTAATATTCTTTTCTATTTTCTTTCTCATTAGAAGGAATTTTTTTATTTCTTTTGGATTCATCATCCTCGGCAGTTGAGGCATGATGTTTCCCTTTCCTTGGATATTTCTTTCTAAAATAACAATATTTAGCAAAATGACCCAACTTATTACAACTAAAGCATTTAAGCTTAGATGTATCAATATTATTTCCTTTGAATGTACCTTTGGTGTTTGGCTTCCTCTGAGAGCCTTTTTGGAAAGTGCCTTTCTTCTTTCCCTTGAATCTTGATGCTAAAGTTGAGTGCTCTTATTTCATTGGATCACTCTTGGTAGTTCTGTGAATCTCCTCCTGGAGGCAATCATGCCATAACCTCGCAAACATGGGATGAATCTCTCTCCCACTTACACTGGATAACAAGATCTCCCGTGAAGAAGGAAGACCATAAAAAATGGCCTGCACTAAATCATCATCGTCCACTGTCACCCCTGTGACCAAAAGCTTATCTTTGATCTGGGCTATCCTGGAACAGAAAGATGCCATTGATTCACCTTTCTCCATCTTCAAATACTTAAGCTTGTGCTTAAGTGTCCTCTTCTTACTTGGAGCCTGTTTCTCATATAGATTCACCAAGGTATCCATACAGTCCTTGGTAGTCATTAACGAAGTCATTGCAAACATTATACTATCTTTGACTGAGTAAAAAATGATTCACTTGGCCTTTGCTTGACTCTTCCTTAAGGCCTCTCTTCCTGCATTATTCGTGGGTTCCTCCACCACTGTGGTCACATACTTCTCAAGATCACGCTCCTGCAAGATATTTGTTATCCAGAACTTCCACACATTGAAGTTGGTAGCTCCTTCGAGCCTATCCTTGGTCCTGACTGAAATGGGGGATGTCATGGACTTCACACTGGAAACTTAATCAAGCTAGCTTGGATCTGTGTGTACCTGTTGTTGTACTTCAACACGTTTAACACACCCTAAGCTCTGATACCATGTTAAATTATGAGCTTTATTTCTTATGTGGATTAATTCTTTTATTTTCTTCAACACTTTGATTCCAGCTTAATACACTTCAACAATACCAAATCATAACCGAATAGCAATAACTATGTAGATAAGTAAGCATGCACATCAACAACACATATACCCTGGGGAAACCATGTATAGGGAGAAAAACCCCAGCAAGTGATATTCCTTTATTGCATTAATAATGTATGATCACTTACAAATATCCACCATGAATGTTCTGCTCTTAAATATCTTGCCAAGATTACTCTAACCTGACAAAGACCTAAGAGACCTTGCTGAAATATACCTCTGATATGTTGCCTCTATTCTTGATATGCAGCACTGATATGTTGTTGATATATGCCTCTGATATGCAGCCTCTATTGCTGATATACAACACTAATATGTTGCCTCTTTATCACTAATATGCTCCTCTATTGCTTCTCCCTTAACCTGCATATCAAAATTGTATTGAAGAGAGGGGTCGACCTCTACTTAAATAGGCTGAAGAGGAGAATAGGAGAAGCTTGAAATAGTAATTTGTTTGCATGTTTTAATCATAATTGAGCTTCATACTTTAGTTCGAACTAGACTTGAGACTAGTATACTCTAGTTCGAAAATAGAACTAGAATTGAGACTTCAATTACAACTCAGCATTACACTTTAGTTCGAAAATAGAACTAGACTTGAGACTGGTATACTTTAGTTCAAAAATAGAACTAGACTTGAGACTTCAGTTACAACTCAACATTACACTTTAGTTCAAAAATAGAACTAGACTTAAGACTTCAGTTACAACTCAGCATTACACTTTAGTTCTAAAAAAGAACTAGACTTAAGACTTCAGTTACAACTCATCATTACACTTTAGTTCTAAAATAGAACTAGACTTAAGACTTCAGTTACAACTCAGCATTACACTTTAGTTCTAAAATAGAACTAGACTTGAGACTTCAGTTACAACTCGACTCTTTACGAGGCAATTCAAAATTCTCTTCATGGTGGATAATGTTACACGTGCCAACGCACTAGATCAATATATTTATATCATTTGCAATATTAGGAATATTGTTTGTTTCTAGCTCATAGGAATTTTATATCCAACCTAACTTTTGCTAAATGCCTTGATTTTTGCTCATGGCTCACAAGGCTTGACTAGGCTCACAGAGGTTGTACGTTCCCCCTGACTTTTTCACTAGATTGTCTATGCTCACAGAGGTTGTACGTTCCCCATGAATTTTCCATTAGACTCACCTAGCATCTCGTTCATCCTGACTTTTGGTTTGACTCATAGAGGTTGTACGTTCTCCCTCACTTTTTTCAATACCTCACAAGACTGGTTGATTCTCCAAATCTCCCTGGCTAGCCTCGGGGTGGCCCATATGGCCTCTCATTGGAGAATGACTGTCGATGCTGCAAAATTTAACAGGTTGATCAATTAATATATTCTGCACCCTCAATGAATCAATGATGCAATATGTCCACTCGATCCCCCATCCTTGTCCTAAGATGGACAAAAACCGTATCAACCCTACTTGAAGGATGTGCCTTGACCTGTTCTGTTGCCCAGTCGTACACTCCTCCATCTATCCTGGAACAACGTCTACTAAGTCCCTCCATGAGAAACCCTCTCGAACTTGCTCATAAATGGTAAAGTCTTCGAGGTCCTAAACTACCCTATGGGATGTGAAGCACTCTCCACTCCTAGCACTGATCTTCCTGGTGCTCACAAAAGTGCCTTCCAGATTATCCTTGATGAGCCAAGCGATCATAAACTTTTGAGGTTCGACCAACTTCTCAGAAGACTGCTCCTCTAGGAAACCAGTCATACCAGTCCCAAGGGTAAATGTTGGAGAATGTGAATTGGCCATCCCATCTATGTCAATTGTTGAGCTACCAACAACTGCAATCCCAGGGTCCCATGCCAATTGCAGAGAAGAATCATCATGAGGATGATGAATTCATCCCATCATCGTCACTTGACCACCATGCTCAGACTGTGTTTTCCACTCTGGGCACTCCCTATCATGGATCATACTCGGCTAAGAAATCTCAGTGAAGTCAACACCTGTTAATCTATGGATGTCCTCAATCTTGGGTATCATGAAGGAAAATAAAAACTCCACAACTCCTCTCACCTCATCTCCACCACAATGCATATCATTCACTATATCGGCACCGTCGATTGGCAATCTCATTCGAAGCAACCCATCATTCTGACGAATGCCCAAGTCCCATCGCCATATTGGAAGTCTACCATGTTATCATCCTATAAGTTATAGGATCAACTGGTGACTGGGATATTATCTGTCTCTAGTGTTTTTTGTTGACAAATGATTTTTCATTCTGCAAATAATTTGAAAAAGAAAAGAAAAAAAAAAAAAAGGAAAGGAAAAGAAAAAGAAAAAAGAAAAGAAAAGAAAAGGGAAAGAAAAGAGGGCATAAAATAATTTCAATAAAAGCCCCATGCAATAATAGCAACTTGGTCCATACCTTTCAAGCATGGCCAAGTTCTTTTTAAATTTGATGTTGATAGGGTAGTGAATGAGTTTGGCTAAACAGTTTAATCTTAGCCAAATTGTCTAGGTTAGATTAGTGAATAAATCTGGCCAGACAGTCTAATCTTGGTCAGATAGCCCCAGGGTAGAGTAATTTCTTAACCCAACAATCTAATCTGGGTTAATTGTCATAGGAAGATAGGTTAGAATATAGGCTAGTTGCTTTATTTTTTCATTTTAATAAAACCAGCTTGATGTAAATGTTGCACCATGTTTTATATGCTTAGAAGATCGTTTGATCGAGCCCCATGGTGGTGTCTACTTGAAAAGTTTGGGGAAAAACCCATAAAATGCGTTTATCCTAAGTTTTTCCTCGACGCATGTGTTTTCCGCTCCCCACTTATGCTACCTACACATATCGACAGTCCTAATCGTGGCGCCCAGATCTACGGTAGATAGATCATTCCGGACCCCCTCGACCGTTCTGCTTTTAACCGGGTGGGGGTCCGGAATCGATGATAAGACTCGCGCTCATCTGGACAACTCAAGATCGAGCGCTCAAATCTACGGTCAGCTTTGGATTCCAGACCCCCCCATCCATTCTTCCTTTAAATGGAAGGGGNTCCGGAATGAGTGATAAAGAGAGCACAGATATCTGCGGCTCAGAAACAGGCGCGCAGATCAACGGCCCAAAATGGATTTCGGACCCCCTCGAATAATCTGCTTTTAACCGAGGGGGGGGGTCCGGAATGGTTTCCTTCCTCTGGCGGGTCCCTTGTTATACGTGGCGTCGATCTATTTCCTTGATTCCCATCACCATCTACTATCTGACAGACCTTCGTCACCTCTGGACGTCACCTTCCACCTTTTTCGAACTGGTCATGTCCCATAACTGTTGTCAGTCCTTCCTCCCTATTCGCTTGTGGCAAGCCCCTTATTATGAATTTCACCTCCAATCAACAGCCTCCACGTCACCCATTTGTATCCCTCAACCACTGTCACCCGCCATCTCACCCTCAAATTGATCCGTTGGCCATTTATTACTGGATAACCTATCTGTTATCCAGCTGACCTATCTCCCGTGCCCAACCGACCCCTGTTTATTTAAAACTACCATTATTCTCCCTTTCCCACCATTTACCATTCATCGCACCAGAGAAATTCACTGCTTACTCCTCCGCTACAGTCCTTTGCCCTCATCCACAATCAGTCGCCCCCACTAACGTTGTGTTTTATTGCAGGTATTGTTGCATAAATGGCGCCAAAATCCAAACAAGCAGAAGGAGAGGAGAATATGTTTCTCCCGCCTCCTGTCGACCTGGACAGGATCCCACTAGTCGACAAAGACCGATTAATTGCAGATTCTAAATGCGATTTTGATTTCTCATACCTCCAGTCATGGCTCAGTGAAGTTTTCCTGGACCAGAGTGATGAAATTGGACTCTGGGAGTCCAATTTACCCCTCTACCTCTTCCCTCAGATCCACCATTTTCCCGAGTTCGATCTCAAGTGTCAAGCCCAATATATTCCCGAACAAAGAGTCGTCATCTCCTCGTCTGGAGAGATCTTGTTCCTCATCACGCTCGAAGCCATAGACCAGATGATGCAAATCCCCCGAGCCAACTCTGCGTCTCCCTTCAACCTAGAAATTCTCACAGAATTATACCAGAAAATGACCTTCCCCCAAAGAGCTCAAATATTTGAGCTCTTCCTTCCCCCATCCACTCAATTTCCCTCCACAAATCCTCCTTATCCGTCTTCCATGTTCTCCACTAAGGGAAACCAGGTCATCTCATCCCTTTGTGCTTTGTTAGGATACTATTCTGATCAGTGGGTAGATGAACCCATTCTGGGATTTCTATCCATCTTCTCTACCGATGAAAAGCCCACCACCCAGTTTGACTTCAGTACATTCTTGACAAACAATATTCACAAACAGTTTGTGAATTTCAGCACGGAAGGCATGTTTAGATACTCGTCGGTACTGGCATACTTGTTCATCTTCTTCCAGGTGGATAAATTTGTCTTTTCCATGCAGAAGATGGATGGAGATGGTAAACCTCAGGCAGTCACAACATGGACCTCCTTGCTCAAGCACAACTCCACTGATTTCAGCTTCAAGGAGTTCATCGACCAATTCTACCACCTTGTGGTAAGCATGCTAGGTGGCAGGCCCGAGCCTCAAATAAATGATGAAGTCCAGAGAATCTTGCACCTCTCGGACAACACAAAGACCGGGGATTGGTACTTGTATAAAGACTACATCGAGATCAGAGTATACGGGTGCGAGTTGGCACCGTATAAGCTACCCAAGTATCTGCCTGTCAGAATTTTTTCTCTAGAATATATAAGGCAGATAATAAATTCCGACGACATCCATTTTGTGTCATTGAAGAAAAAGAAGCAGCTTAGAATCAAGGGGTAGATTGGCTCCTTCATCTGCAACAACCGTGGCGCTGGGCAGGAAGCAGACAGGATGCTGCGGGAAATGAAGTTCTTCATGAGCTTCCCATGGCATTATGATCCTTGTGGGATCATTTCAGAGATGAGGGTGAAGAACAAGAACATCCCATATGTTCATGAAGTTAGGCCTGAAGTGGAAAAATTTGCAAATCAGACAGCCTGGGAGCCCAACACATTGGTCGAAGTACAGCAACAGGATCCCCCGGCCACTGTGTCACAAACGACCACTCCATAGGTCCCTAAAGAGAAGAGGCCGAGGCAGGATTTATCTCTGCCTGTCACTGAGGTATCTTCCAAGGAATTCCAGCTGCATACCAAGAGGCCTGAGACTTCCTCCTGGCCTGACCGGGTAAAAAGAAGCCTCGTCTACCACATTGACCAAGTCTGTTGTTCCACCCTTCGGTTCGAGCCTCCATAAGGCCATAACCTCAGCAGTGATAGAAAAGTCTACAAATCCTCCATTGACCACCCAGCTAGGCAAGGTGGGACCAAAGTTGAGTATCTTCGAGAAGTATGAGCTGATCAAGAAAAGGAACCAGACCCTGACTAGCAGTACTTGTGCCCAGTTCTAGAAGTAGACGTCGACTGCACAACATAGGTTGTTGTCTACATTTGACACAGAGAAGGGCAGAATGCACATGGCCTTCCTCCAGGCACAGGTACCAGACCCCAAGGTGATCACTGATTATAAAAGGGCCACCTTCGAATTCCATATGAAGGACGTGCATCCGGCCGATCAGATGGATCTGCACAAATAGATAGGGGAGATGGTTTTCTATACGTTGGCGCATGCTTCCACTTCTGCGTCCAAATTGCAAGTGTCCCTAAAAAATGTTCAAACACAACTCAAGCTGGAGAAGATTTCATCCTTTGCAAAGGACAATAGGATCAAGACCTTGGAGGAGCTGGTCCTCAAGATCGGTTATGATCCTTCAAACGTGAAAGCAGCTGAGGAAATGATAAAGAAGAAGAATGCTGACATAGCATCCTTGAGGAAGCAACTGAAGCTCCCTCCCACAGAGGATTCGCAGGCGAAGGAGATAGCAGAGAGAGAAGGATGAAATGCTAAAGCTTCTCATGGAGCAGAATGCACAGCTTAAAGAAATGGAAGCTGAGATGGAGAAACTGTTAAAAGAGAAAGAGAAAATGAAGCCAATGGAAGTCATTCCATTGAATGCTATTCCAATTGCAGGAGTGAGCACAGCATCGGTGACAGAAGTCCCATCCGTGACTCCATTGACATCCCAGGAGAAGACAGTCGACCTTGCTAAGTCCATGGAAAAGATGAACCTGCATGAGACAGAGATCAGCAGGCTAAAAAAGGAGATTGAGAACCTGCAGGAACTCAAATCTTCCTTCCAGACTAGCCTCTCCAAGGAAAAGCAGGTGACATAGCAGCTCAAGCAGGAGCTACAGCAGCTTCGGCAGCAAACAGTGGCAGGAAAGACTTTAGCTGAAGTTAAAGAGAGTGTATGGACAGACATCACTAATTCCATGAATGAGATATGGCCAATGATCCAGATCATGTTTGAGCAGAATGAATTGGTCCAGAGGAGAAAACAGGCCATTGAGAAGATCAGAGTAGAATTGGGAGACATGCCAACACAGGCAAACGAGATCATCAAGTTCCTCAATTCTAAGACCACGGAAGAGTTGGAAGAACTGAAGATTGAAGACAGAACAGAGACCATCCTTGAGGTCAAAAGAGTTTTGACCAAGAGAGGATTAATGCTTCAGTTGGAAGAGAAGGTTCAGGCTATGGACCTGGGGGTACAAAGATTCTTCAGTAAGATTGAGGCTCTCCAGAAGAAAGGTCTACCTGGTCTGAAGGTAATCAATGATAAATTGATGACACTCCCAGACTACAAGAAGAGATTGGTCGATGTGGCCAAGGATAGTTCAAAGTTTGCAGGCATTCAAGGGAGCATCACTGGCAAGGCATTCCTAGATGCCCTCCAGTGGGACATAAGTATCCAACATGAGATTCGATACATCTTCCTCACAAAGCCTACATTCGCCAAGTACACAGAAATGGACGAAGTGTATCGAAGGTTGCTCAAAGTCAACGTGCCCAGTCATCTCCGACGGGAGGAGCTCTGTGATCTGATCGATTAGCAGATGAGCTGTCCCGGTCCAGTCAGTTGTCCAGTCAGATGAAGTCGTGCAGAAGCTTCATCAACGGCCCACCCAGAAATCAGCGTGCAGTTACACCACATCATCAAGCAGTTCCTAGATTTAGGAAATTTGTTAAGTTAGTTAGGCTAAAAATAGATTTAGAACGTCCTAGTCATTAATGACAGGATCGTTTGTAATTTGAGTTATAAATACTTCATCTTTCGAAGTATTGAGGGTTGTTGATCTTCACACCCTGACGCTATCAGACTGTAATCTATTTGAGATCTTCCATTAATAAAAAGGAGGCACTTTACAGCATTCTTGAGTGTATTCACTGGTGATGTTTTTCTCTCTAAGTTGAATGTTATTCTCGCTTTGTTATCATCTTGTTTTCTGAATATAATCTTTAAGAGTAACGAATGTTGCAGGATTTATCTAGTATACCCTGTTTCTGACTCGAAAGATTTTAGTGTTTTATCTTTTGGTCTTTTCAATAAAGAAATTCTTAATTGCTTCTTTGTTGAAATTATCTTTCTCATCTTTTTTGTTGTTCATCATTTAAGCTACTAAAAGATCCAGTGATTATATTATCTCGCCCTGTGAAAGTTTTCCTTTTGCGTTTCTGGTTTGTATTTCATATTTTATTAAACACAAACCCCATAGCCCAATGGAGGTGTAGACTGTCTCAACCAATTCGAAAAAACACTTTGACAACACGACCGACCTTTTTCTTTACCTAGCCTAATATTTAAAATTGGAAACATAGCTAAATCATATAGAGAGATCCCTCTCTGAAGTTGGAAGGGCTAGATCCCAGCTTCAAAAGTGGTTGGATAAAGTTACCTTAGTAGATTTCTTCTGTTGTCAACCTCTAGGAAATTTACCAAGTGCTAACATACCACCCCCAATGTCTACTACTAAAAAGTTTGGGCACTATAATAAACTTTGAGGCTCCCACTGTGCACCACACACCCTGAACACCAAGTCCCAATGGATGGTCTTCATTGTTGCTATAGCGCTATCTGTCTCACTCAATTGATTCAGGTGATCCTCCCATAACCTGTTGAGGGCATCAGACCACAACAAAATTTTCCTCGATAGCTACATGCAAGATTGGAGGGTGACTAATGTGTAGGTCAACCCCAAGGGCATGACCAAGATCTCCTGATGATACCTAGGAACAGATCTGTGAGTATCCACCTCCCTAATCCTCATCTTCCGACATCCTCGATGATTTTCGATCATTGAGGTGTATGTTTCTCCCCGAGGCTCACCCATCCATTCTCCAATCCTGGGTAACCTCAAATCGAGGGTGTGCTCTAGGACTCTGTCAGGAGGTATCCCTAGAGGAAACGCTCCAAAGATTCGCTTCCCATTACTATATGCCCATGAAGATACCTGCATACTATTGCACACCATTATGTCCTCATGTACCACTCGGTGTCCTACATGCGCTACTGAGCCCAACATTCTACTGATGATGGTTGTATTTGTATCCCAGAGCCTGTCCATGCCTATCATGTACCTGTCCACCCAATCCATGGACACATATACTTCCTCGCGGGCTGGTCCACAAGGAAGGTGCTCAACTATCTCTTGAGCCTCTAATGTGCTCTTTGAAAGAAGGGGCTCATGATCCCTAAGAGCACAATCCAAACTCTCAAAGTCATGGCTCCTCCTGAGTATCGGCGACTCGGAATGCTCCTCGTCTAAACTCATCACGAGAGGCTCCTCCCTCTTATCATGCATGAGACTCGTGCCTGCCTGTATCATGGCTGCCAAATATGATGGAGTCTCTATTGTAAGTGGTGAAGAGCATGAAAATCTCAGTTTATAATGTATCTCCTCAACCTCTCCTTCCTTGTCTTCAACAAACTTGAGAGCAAGGTCCCTATCCATAAGCAATTGTATGTAGTTTGACTTTAGTTGCTCTAGTGCTTCCTTGCCGATTCGTAAGTGAGCACTAGTGACTCCACCTACCACTCCATTGTGTCTCTCCTCTATCTAATCTCTTTGCATCATATCCTCAATTAATCTGCAAGCTCCATCGGTCCTGGTCAAGACCTGTGTGATTCGATCCTCGGTCACCAACAAGCGATCCTCCAAGTCGCGCAGTGCTAACGGTCTCTATTCAACCACATCCAAATGGTTTGGATCGTCATCTGTAAGAGTGTTCTCCTCATAATCATCATCGGATGCACTAGGTGATACCATGCTATGATGGGACTCATGTGTGACATCGTCCTCCAAAAATGGCTCCTATGAAGAAAGATCCATGTCCCTGGGTGATCTCTGAAACATTCATCCTCTGTCATATGTGGGTATCCTCGTGCCCTCATCATCATCATCATCATCCTCGTAAGTGTCAAGAGTGGAATGGGATGTTGAATGCTCATCATAGATGGGTGCTAGCACACCCTCGTCATCATAAGTGTTGCGAGGGAAATCTCCTTACGGACTAGAAAATAGGGTTAGACTTTGCATGCAGATATGACCTATAGAAAATCTACTTTCTACCTTCGTCCCCAGACTTAAATCCCATTTCTTTTTAGTAAATGCATGGCTAGATCAATCTACCTCGTTCCAGGCGTTTAATGTCGATCCCTTGTCTCCCTTGATTACTTGTTCGCGATTCTCATTTCCAATGCTGACCTGCATACAAGACAAGAAACAACTACACATGCATACTACCTATAGAATAACGGGTTAGAAATTCAAACATGTACTTAGAAAATTATGAATAACTCATGAATTGGGACGGGAAAAGCACTTTCTTTATTACTTTGAATGAGTCAACTTACAAAAGTTGAGACTGGCCACCGCTCTGCGAACCTTATCCTGGGCTCCTCTTCGACTGTCCTCCAATTTCTTTTCTTTGTATCTCCTCTGGCACAAGGAAGGCTAAAGGGTTGGGACAATGGGAATACGCAAATGGGCAGAGTTTCTTTTCTATATTTTTCCTTCTCCAAATGGGACCCCTACCCCTTCTTTTATAGGCTGAAGGAGCTAGGTATTTGGACGAACCCTCGGCCATGCATGGTCGGGAGTTTCAGTTAACTCACCCATAGCTTTTGTGTTCCGTCAACAACTTTCATTTTTTCTTGCTTTTGTCGGTCCACGCGGGATGTTTTGGGTCAGCCAGTGTGTACACGCGTGCAGTAATGGAGTAGGACGCGTGGGTCTTTATAAAAGAGGTTTTTTAAAGAGTTGTTCAGAAGTACTTTGGCAAAGAAGGGATATGAGATGGCCTGATGCCAGGTAAGCATGTGTGGTGCAATTTAGGGTTATAACAGATGCCCCCTAATGTGTGAGGTTAGAAGAGCATCTGATGGCCGAAATACATTACCAATCTTTACTGATGTGCCAAACGATTGAGCCCAAGGATCAGGAACCAGGAGGTGTCGTCTGCAAAATAACAAATGTCTCACCGAGGCGGGCATACCCATGCTCGGGATAAAATAGAATCATGGCTACCAATCAAATACATTGTAGATCCATGTTATATAACTATATAAAGAGTATCCGCGAACAATACACAGCGGAGCTACATCTCGAAATCAAAAAGATATACATATAGAGTATCCATCTTCTAGAAGCTGATATGGCCTGATGGCTGGAGATGAGATCTTCAAAGCTCGAGCAACAACTTCAAAATCTTCAAAACTCGGGTAGGAGTATAATATAAGTGTACGACTGCACTACCCAGAGGTCTTCGGCGGCTCATCGGTCATGGACTTGATAATCTTGATGATCAGACTGGAGGCTTCAGTGATTTCGAACAAGGACTTGATTGGATGTTTAGGATGACCGGGTATGAGGGCAAGAGACATATTGCAGAGGGGTCGACTCAGGCTTGGTGACAAACTTCCCTTGGACGATCGCACGACAAATGATAAGACTCAAACAGCATGGCATTAATCATAAGTCTACGAAGCAGGAGGCAACACAAACTCTCCATATATTTGGAAGGATAAACAAACGGTGGAGGACACAACTCTATATAGCGAGAAAAAGCTTCCTAAGGTCGTATTACATCCCATAGTCTGATGAACAAACGGACAAATGTGCTTTATCCAACGACAACTCATTATGCTGCCAATAAAGAAAATACTTTTCCCTTCCTCTTTTTGGGGTATATTTGATTTTTTTGTCCTTTTCAATAGTTGTGGAAAAAGAATAAAGGAATATTACGTTACAAAGGAGGAACGAGTGTTGCAAACATACA
>ML790117.1:136067-150361 GCA_009831015.1 Picea engelmannii | reverse complement strand
CAATAAAGAAAATACTTTTCCCTTCCTCTTTTTGGGGTATATTTGATTTTTTTGTCCTTTTCAATAGTTGTGGAAAAAGAATAAAGGAATATTACGTTACAAAGGAGGAACGAGTGTTGCAAACATACAAGTTCAAGGCACAATGACAAGACTGATGTTCAAAATAATGATACTCGAGAAAAAATCCTCTGGGGGCCAAGGGTGTTAAAATGCAGAAGCAAACTATTACAAGGTTGATATATAAGGTATGCAAATGCAGTTAACAAAACACACAATGGTAACGTCTTTCGATGTAAGTTTAATGAGCCCAGAGAAGGTAAGCTCGGTGGTATTTAATATTTAGAGACTCTGAAAAAACACAAAAGGAGACTCCATTGGGGTACCTTTTTCGAAGGTAGTCTAGTCGGTTCGAAAAAGGGGTAAACTAGCACCGACAAGACATCTATTCAAAACCATTTTAACGAGTGTGATAAAGACAATATCACTCGGCCATTTTTTCATTTTTAAGGAGTCTGAAAAAAGCTTAACTATGGACTCCGTCAGGAATGTTCTTCTGGACCAATTTAACGAGTGTGAAAGAATAAGGTCACTCGACAATCTTTTCAATTTTAGGGAGTCTGAAAAGAGTTTAACTATGGACTCCGATGGGGTTCTTTCTTCGAAAGTTTAGTCCCTCATGCCCGAAAAAGGGATAAAATTATACCTGAGAGTACTCTTCTATAGAGCCTAAGTTCCATAGAGTATACATTTGTTCATACAGTTGACCGTCCGGACCGAAAAAGGGGTAAACTACCGTCGGATAGACGTGACTTCAAATTTCAGTTTAACAAGCGTGAAAGGCCACAAGATCGCTCGGCAATCTTTTCATATTTAGAGGGTCTGAAAAGGGCTTAAAAGAAGACCCGTTATTTTTTGGGAGTCAATTGTTCTTGACGTTATGCAGAAGCTGCACTTATTTGGATTCAAGAGAATCTGAAAGTAGCGACAACGTTCAAAGATAAGTCTAAGGTGTGTGGGATGATTTGTTCTCTTGCGAGATCGCGATGCTAAATCATCTAGATAGGCCTCGACTATATGCTTGAGGTCATGGAAAGAAAAAGACATGGCCCGCTGAAAGGTTGCTCCAGCATTTTTAAGACCAAAAGGCATCTTACGATATGCGAATGTACCCCAAGGACAAATGAATGTCATTTTGTGTTGGTCTTCGGGTTTGATTTGTATTTGATTATATCCCGAAAAACCATCCATGAAAGAAAAGGCTTCTCAACCAGCACATTCATCAATGATCTGGTCTATGAATGGTGTTGGAAAATTATCTTTGGGACATGCCTTGTTCAAATCACGCAAATCGGTACATACACGAATTGTGCCTTGTTTTTTATTGACCGGCACAGGATTTGACACCCATTGAGTCAAATGGATAGGATAGATAAAACCTGCCTTTAGCAATTTCTCAACCTCAACCTTAATGGTTGTTGCTTTCTTAGGATTAACTGGACAAAGCTTCTACCGAACAGGCTTGGCATCAGGATACGTTGTAATCTCATGTTCAACTATTTTTGGATCAATACTGGGCATTTCCTCATAAGACCAGGCAAAAACGTCACGGAATTCTTTGAAAAGATCTGTGTAGATTTGAATCTCTTCAGGGGAGCAGTCATCTCCGACGAAAACATTCTCCATGACGCCAGGGTTTCGAGAGATATTGATCGGTATAGTTTCAGCGATAATTTCCATATTGCCCTCAGCATAAATTTCGTGTGTAGATAAGAGATTAATAGGGCACGACTGATCTCCCGTCATGGTCATGGTGAATTCTTCTGCTTCGATTCAGCTTAACTATGGGAGAAAATATGATCTGTGATGAAGATCTTCCCAAGGTTTGTCCGGACTAGTCATTGCTTCAATTAATGCTTCATCAGAAGGCAAGACTAAGTCTAACGAATCGGTGTTAGCGAGGGAACCCTGAGCCCAAATAGGCTCTAGAAGTGGATCTAACTCTTGTAGAGGAGTCGGATCAGTGTTAGCTTAAGCTTGTTGGACTAAAGAGTACACTACTTCAGCTACAGACAAGGGCATGGACATGCCCGGGTGCCCTGTCTCATCCATCGTGGTCGATGGGGAAGGAAGTATACATGGATCCTTGAAGTAAGTCGTGCGGAAAAACGAAACTTGAAAAATCTCAACCTTATGGTGATTGGATATAAATTTGATATCGCCGTGAGGGGGCGGGTAATCGAAGGTACCCATCAAGGATGGGAACAAACCAACTCCTACGTTGATGACATTTGGTTGAGGATTATCAATCATCGGGACCATGGATGCCCCCAAAGCAGGGTCAAGTCTGGAGAAAGACAATTGATCGATGGTCACTATCCGGCCCTCGTGTGGAAACAACAAGACCCGAAAAACTGTAGCAACCACAGCTTGCATAGAATAAGTCCAACTCCTTCCTAACAAGAGGTTATAGTCGAGGGGAGCATCGACTACCTCTACTTCGACACACACGGTCTTCCCTCCTAACTGCACGGGGAAAGAAGGAACGATGCCATGTGGTCGGAACGAACGACCGTCGAAAGCGGTGAGGAGAGTAGGTGACGGAGACAAAACGGGTTGGCCAATGGCCTTCCAACATGCCAACGACATAACACATGTCGAGGCACCCTCATCAACCACCGTGTGGAAGATATTTCGAGTAAAAATTTTCGTGGGATAAGCCACTACTATTTGAAACGCTACATGGTAAGGCAGACGAGGTTTTAAGTCGGTTGTATCCAACATGATTGTACCCAGATTACAAGTCTCGGTAGAGTCTAAAGCAGTTAACAATGCTTTCCTCTAAGAAGGGAAACTTTGGAGGACTTCCAAAGCAGACATCGCACAAGGGGTTTGTGATAAATCTTCCACCACAGAGTAGTTCTGGGCGGCCCTTGAGTTTGGGTTATGAGAAGCTTTTTTAAATGCACCTTTGGGAATGCATGTCATTGTTTCTCCCAACGTCTTCTCAATCTGTAGAGGAAGAGATGGGAGGTCAGCTTCTTTACCCTTCTAAGAAGTGCTTGGTTTACTATAGTTGTGTGCTCTAGTCGATATAAAAGAGTTACCCCTAACCATATATACGTTCGCAGATGCGGGGTTGTTCGGAGGAGGACATGGTTCCTGGCTGCCCCCTTCGGTGCTTGCAAAGGCTTGATTTAGATTTTTCCCATGTTGAAATGGATTAGTCAACACAGCCTTTTTTTGTTGCGTCACAAACTTTTGGGCCTCTGCAAGTCAAGGACATAGATGGGTCGGGTGGTCTTCCGCACACAAGTTGCATGGATACCTCGCCTTTTGTTTTCCAGTGTTGTCCCCGCCAGCATTATCGGTGGGTTTTTAATCCCTCTTACCCTTCTTTCGTTGTTTTTTCTTTCCTTCAAGTTGTTGGGTGGCCTTTGGGTTAGTCGATTGCACTGTGTGTACCTCTGACGTTTGGGTAGGGGGAGCAGCCAAAGCAGTAGTTTGACTGGCCGTTGTGTGTTGTATAGATAATTGTTGCAACTGCTTCGTCAATTGCTCAGCGAGCTTTGTTTGTGTTGAATCAACAATACCATCGGCATGTGGTCTAGCTCTCTGTCTAGTTTTATCCATTATTGAACGTGGTGCATCTGGCAAGATGTTGTATAATAAACCAGACTGAGAATAGATGAGCTCAAACTATTGAGCCCTCATGATGGCATCTTCTTTGGAGAAAACTCCTGACATCGCGACGTCTTTGGATAACTGCGGGACCAAAGACTTAAGGAACCACTCAAGTAGGAATGTTGGTGGGACTGGCACCTTGATTAAACTCTTCCGGCATCTCCATTCTAAGATGTGATCAGAGATATGGTCCGTTGTTGTCAATTCGAAATTGGCCAGCAGCTCTGTGCCAGCATCGTATCTCATAGGTAACTGAAAATGGTTGAGGAAATCCATTGCCAGCTCACCGAAGGAAGAGTATCTTGAGCGATCCAACTCAATGTACCATTTCGCGTCACTCCCAATGAGAGTACGTTGAAACAATCGCAACTATACAGAGTCATCTTTCAATGAGTTAGATGAGCACCAAAGATGGAAGGTAGTCACGTGATCGCCTGGATCTTCGTTAGGCTTGGCTTCGAACTTTGGAATGTCCGAAGGTAACTTCGTCGGCATAGGAGGCCAACGCGGATCGTGACAAATGGGGTCATTCAACAACCTTGTCAAATCTGGCAAGTGCAAAGTCCCCAGAAAAGGTAGTTTGGGTTGTTGGTGATAACCTGGGAAAAAGGGGCCTGGAGTTTGACTGGCACCAGGTTGCCAGGAAAAGTTTGCTTGCTGGCCTGGATTTTGGTAGAAACCATGGCCCTCACCAGTGTATGGAATTTGCATATGTGGAGACATCATCGACTGATTTCCCAAATAGGACATAGATGGTTGGGCATGCATTATATTCGAAGGACTCTGGGAAGGATTGCCCCATGGTGGTCCCGTGGGGATGGGCATAGTAGTTTGTCTGGGGTTCCATTGATTGTGGAAAGAATTACCCTAGATTGGCATTCCGGACGAGAAAACAGATCCCTGCCCTGAATTCCAAGGTCTTGCTACGGAAGAAGTTCCTAGGTTTGCCCCCTGTGTAGGAATAGTACCCTACATAGGAGTAGTTTGTCCAAAACTGGGATTGCCCCCAGTCGGGAAAGTGGCGGATGACAAGGCGTTGTTGTCAAACGTTCCGGCCAAAGAAGACGGTGTCGAACCTAAAGGCATACTATGCGAAGGTGGTCCTTGACTCCCTGCTCCAAATAAACTATGGTATATAGGTTGCCCGGTGGACTGTTGATGCGAGCCACCGAGTGAAGGGGACGAAGGAGGGATATGACCTCCTCCGTAAGGGAAAGCATTAAAAGGAGAAGGAGTGCCCCCGATGTGACCTTGCAAAGGAGCGCTAAAGCTCTCTGCCCCCAGACCTAAAGTCTGTAAAGTGGAGTAAGAAAGTACAAGACTTGTACCTGAACTAGGCATCCTGTATGAGAACGGAGGGCCTGTCGCACTTGGTGTGAAAGGGGTTGTGGCCGCCGCCAAAGACGGGATTGGACCACTATGCGATGTAGAATCGGTCGAGACCATGGTGGCTCGGACCGATGATAGTGGGTTAGGAGGTGAAAACTCTCCTGTGGGGACAACCATAGTGGGAATGGAAGAATTCCCAGAGGGAGTAACAACATTTGTTTCCATTGTTGTGTGCAACACTGTCTGGCGCTCGTAAAATTGGATTGGTATGATGAAAGGTGCCAAGAAATCAGTGGTTGGGGTTTCAACTGGGCCAAGAGCGTTTGCTTCAAGGTCCAAAATGGTTGATTCCTCCAGTTGTTGGTCGGGCACAATTGCTTGTAACTCGGTCGCTTCAAAAGACCCTTGTTGGTCTAGCTTTCACCTCAATGGTGGCGGGGATGGCTCTAGTGTAACTGGCGGCAGGCCAAGATGCCTTCGTGACCGGCGGAGCTCGTGATCCTCCACTGTGTGAGAAGATCAAAGACACTCTAAGGTAGTCTAAACGCTCAAAAGTAACACACACTAAAAAAGTCCCTAGACGATAAGACAGGCAAACACTAAACTAATTGGAAGAACAATTACAACAACCAACACTAGAGCAACTTACCGGTGCAAGTGAAACTCGAACACGGAAGTACACTCCAGGTATACTCTACAAAGCGTAGCCCAATGTCTTTCCTAGGTACTGCGGTATACCCCCGCAGTCACCTGTGTATGTCCCTAAAATAGATAGGCAACTAGGTTGCCAGTGCGCAAACAGTGACCAGGCGGGTACAGTCGAAAGTCGGGTAGACCACAATGAGCAGGGTATCGAGCCCGAAACCTGTCAAGGGTATCGAAAGCAAGTGGTCTGGAAGACAACTGAGGACCTCGAACGGATTCAAGACCCATGAAGCCCCGTGGCAAATGCAATCAACGGAATCCCAAAACAAGCCCTCTATATGTGTTCTCCACTACGATTGGTCCAGCTTTGGAGGGGTTATCTCCGCTACCTTTCCGCACGCGACCTTGTGTTTATCCCCTGTGTTAGAGGGGGGTTCCGGATAACTTTCACGACACTGGACTTAGACACTCCCTAACTCAGACTCCAATGTTTGATTTTAAATGGACTTGAAGAGTTTCCTCTCCAACCTAATCCAAGGCCTTAATCCTGAACTAGTTGGTGAATCCTACAAATATAAAAGTCTAGTAGATTTTAAATTTAGCGTTAATTTTATGGATTTGTCTTATGTCAAGGGGTATGAAAGTGAAATTGATGATGTGTAATAGACGAAATCAAAAAATGAATAAAAAAGTTGGAAACAAAACTTTTACTTAATGCGAAATTTCAACAACTTTTCAAAATAAATATTTTTAATTTTCTAAGATTTTGGACAGCAAACTCAAAAGAAATTTCACTTAACTACAACCTACTTATGATCTAAGTAAACTGCAAAAACTTATGAAATAAATGACTTTTCCCTGGCTAATAATGCAGAAACACACTCTTCAACCAAACAAGAAAATGAAAATAGATTTTTTATTTATTTTAATGCTTGATAAAGCAAAAAAGGAAAAATACCAACCAGCAAAAACCAAGAAAACAATTCTGGCCTAATCACAGATTGCAAAGAATCAGGTCAAAAATCACACACTAGCAATTTTTTATTTTTTTTTTAAATGACTCCCACACTTGTCTAAAAACCCTAAAAAATTATTTTTATGACAGCTTTTAAATGAGAAAAAACAAGCTAAGGGTAAGATTAATCCTAAGCTACTGACTGCTAAGACAGAGATTCAAACACCTGAGAGGAATAATTCTTATCAAGAGAAAGGATGATTGCCTTACCCTCAACAAAAAGTATCTTGTACAAGCACGCGACTGTTAATCTAACAGCACGCGTGCGAATGTGTGTTGGATAGAGACAAAGGGTGTGTACACGCGGGCTGACCTTGTACAAGCCGCGTGTATATCTAAACTCTGAGAAAAAATGAAAACAGACAACCCAAAACCAGGAAGAGACCACTGATATTGATAACCAAATCCCTTGAAGGCTTGGACACTCTTTTTAACAGAAAAACAAATAATGTAAGGAAAAATGATAAAGCAAAAACAATCTAAGATAGGACTACAAACAACCAAGACTCAGACAGAATTCCAGAAAACCCCTGAGAATGTATGATTCTGACAGGGAAGAGGATGATTGCCTCCAAAATTTTATGGACTCTACACGCTACTGCTACTTCCTCAGCTAGCATTCACACGTGGGTTGTAAGAGAATAGGGCGCGGGTACACGCGTGCAGACCTTATGCAGGCTGCGTGTACCTCTGTGGGTCCCGAAAAACACAGTCAAGCAAATCAGAGAAAGATGGTATGGAAAACCAGACTCTCTGCTAGCTTAGACCTTACAGAAACTATAAAAAAAACCAGCAAGAAAAACCAGTCTTTTTCTAAAAACTACCCAAAAACACATAAAATTCCTAAGAACCCTAGAGATATTCCCCAGTATGGTCGCCAATTCTGTTGTGAGGGAAATCTCCTTACGGACTAGCAAATAGGGTTAGACTTTACATGCAGATATGACCTATAGAAAATCTACTTTCTACCTTCGTCCCCAGATTTAAATCCCATTTCTTTTTAGTAAATGCATGGCTAGATCAACCTACCTCGTTCCGGGCGTTTGATGTCAATCCCTTGTCGCACTTGATTACTTGTTTGTGGTTCTCCTTTCCAATGCTGACCTGCATACAAGACAAGAAACAACTACACATGCATACTACCTATAGAATAACGGGTTAGAAATTCAAACATGTACTTAGCAAATTATAAATAACTCATGAATTGGGACGAGAAAAGCACTTTCTTTATTACTTTGAATGAGTCAACTTACAAAAGTTGATACCGGCCACCGCTCCGCGAACCTGATCCTGGGCTCCTCTTCGACTGTCCTCCAAATGCTTTGCTTTGTATCTCCTCTGGCACAAGAAAGGCTAAAGGGTTGGGACAATGGGAATACGCAAATGGGCAGAGTTTCTTTTCTATATTTTTCCTTCTCCAAATGGGACCCCTACCCCTTCTTTTATAGGCTAGAAGGAGCTAGGTATTTGGACGAACCCTCGACCATGCATGGCCAGGAGTTTCAGTTAACTCACCCATAGCTTTTGTGTTTCGTCGACAACTTTCTTTTTTTCGTGCTTTTGTCAGTCCACGCGGGTTGTTTTGGGTCAGCCAGCGTGTACACACGTGCAGTAATGGAGCAGGGCGTGTGGGCCTTTATAAAAGATGTTTTTTAAAGAGTTGTTCAGCAGTACTTTGGCAAAGAAGGGATATGAGATGGCCTGATGCCAGGTAAGCATGTGTGGTGCAATTTATGGTTATAACAATAAGCACCCTCAATGTATGTGCCATCATCTTGTCTTTCATAGGTGTCGATATCATGGACCTCATAGTCATCATAGGTGGGACAAGACGTTGTCCCCTCGTGATCAATACCAATGGAAAATCCCATCAACTTGCTAGTGTCAACGGTCTCATCATGGACCAGTGTTTGGTCCTCCTCTCCGCTCACCTTCTCGTCATGGCTGGATGCATGCTCCTCCACATGGGAATGTGCTCGTGCCAACTCCTCCTGTACTTCTTGTTTTTCTTCCTTCAATCTTCATCATGTGCCATTGAAGGCATCCTCATCTAAATCTTTGGGCCAACTTCCATATTTGATGGTGCAATAGTCTCGCAAAGGCATAGTTGCACAAAACTCTTTACCCAATGCTAGATACTCCAAATAATAGGGCCTGTACTTTCCTACTACTAGTTCCCACTTGATTTCAGCCATGAGCTCTTCATCTTTACAACCTCAGTATGTTGTCCTTGACTGTTGTAGATTTCGCTTCTGTTGAAAACCCCTCAGGCTAGCAAGATCACCAACTCTAATACCACTTTAATATCCCTACGATTTATAGGGTCTTAAGTCAGCCGACAAACTAGGAATTGTACACGGTAGTCTTATCATAACCATCTTAACCAGTCAAAAATATGTCATGTCCACTTCCAGTTATAGCACAGCAATATTATCAAGTAATATTCAATTTCTCTTGTGGTCTTTAATTTAGTAAATAAGAGTATCCAAATAGCACCAAATAACAATCAACTGGCAATGAACTTGTGTATACTATCCAACACAGTAGCAACAATTATAGATTAGCAGCAACAGTGGTAATTAAACCAGCATTAATGGTTTTCCCAAAACAACAGTATGATAGTATCCAAGACCAACAGGAATTAGTATCAAACAGTGCCAAGTCTGCACTATCACCCAGCAGAAACCCTCTTTAAGAGGTTTTTGTCTCGATTAATAATTATGATAATAATACACAAATTGGATTGCTCAACAGTTACTCAAACGATTTTCCTTATTAACATCAGATTTTGAGAGTTACTAGAAGTTATTAGCCTAGACACTAAACCTGGGTTAAAATGGTAGCTCGGAACTGCTATTATGATACCACGTCTACATTCCCAGCTATTGGTTAGGTTTAGAACACCTTCTATAGGCCTGGGTTGTTGCCTCTACCAGCTATGCACACCCTCGACCTGTAGAATGTGACCCAAGCCTCTGTGCGGCCCCTTGTTTCAATAGAAATGGGGCTCGGCCCCTCCTCTTAGATCTCCTGACCTCATGTGGTAGATCCAACGCTTGAAATGGCCCTCGGCCTGTGCAAGACAGAACAAAGACCCTTCCAAGAAGCTTCTTGACACCTTTAACAGAATTTGGTCTCCCTTCCAACGCCCTTTCCAGTTGCTAAACCTCCAAAGATCAGGCTAACAGCTATGAATATGATAGTGTTGAGCTAGGGTGAGGCTAGCCCAATGAACCTTAGCTAGAGAAGGGTTAAACAACTCTTTAAGGAGCCTAAGGCAACGCCTCCAAGTCCAAAAATAGAATAATCTTCCAACCAAATCATGCCCTTCCCTTTTGAATCTCCCTTCTATTTATATAAACCCTTGGTTTGATTCTCCTTAATTCGTGGGTGATTTGGTCTTCAAGAAAAGTCGGCCCTCTTGTAATTTGTGGGTGCAATAAAGTAGGCCCTTTTATTTAAAGCCCAACATACCCCTTTTATGATCTTTTTTCCCAATTCTCACCTTTAAAACCCAATTCGTTGCCTCCTTGGTGACAACTTAACCCTCACATCTCCCCTTCATGTGGGACTATGGCCTACGGAGAGCCCCATTAGATCATTATGTCCTCCCTCCAATGAGGTCAAAAGGGAGGGGACATGACAATGATGAACATAACGAAGATTAACGTAGTGTCGGGAAGGTTTGGAGATGATGCTTGAGATTGCACGATGGAAATCCTATGATGATGAGACATGGCAGAATAGAATGGACGTTGTGAATTGAAACTCGATGCAGTTACGAGAAAGATTGAAGAAGATGCACGAGATCGAGGAACAACCGAAATTTTGTGATGATGAAATGAGGGCTTGTTTTGATGGAACCGAGTCTAGGGAGATTCCAAGTTTGGGGTCGCTCAACAAGGAGGGCACCCAAGGCAAAGGAGACGTTGCAACAAGGAAGAAGTTGTTTGATCGTAGAGGAAGACTTGTTCGGTGTTTTCTTTGCTATGAAAACCACTTCGCAGTATATTGTACGATGAAGACTAAGTTGGAATGGTTGGAAGAAGATCAAGTGCAACAGGCAGAGGAGAAGCTTGTCGCCATATTGGAAGTATTCAAAATGTCTCCACCTTCAAAGGAGATGTTGGAAGCGGTGGACACTTTGACAGCACGTCTAGAGGAGTTCAGAGATAAACATCGCAGATAACGTTCGCACAGTAAAGGAGAAGGACTTTGTTTTGTGGATGCAACGGTGAGTGGGGTGAAGGTGGCTACTTTGGTGGACACTGCCACGACCCACAGCTTTGAGTGAGTGGACCACAAAGTCGATCCATCATAAACCTGAGAGCAACACGACCATGTACAAGGTGGTCAACTCAGTAGTGGAACCAATAGTTGGGGTGGTTTTCTCCACATCTTTGAGAGTAGGAAGTTGGTTTGGAAATTGAGACTCGATGGTTGCTCCATTGGATGATCATGCATTAGTCTTGGGACAGGACTTTCTCATATTTTCCAAGGCAGTTCCATTCCCACACGCAAGTTGCTTGGTGTTCTTAGATGAAGCCAAAATTCCAAGTATGTCCATGACGATGAAGAGGAAGCTTGGACGAATGCCTGGGATGTATGCGATCAAGTTGATTGAGGGAGTTAGCATAAGCGCAGACAAACCTTGTGACACGGTGCAACAATAGAGGGTGAGTTTGGCCATGGTGACCTTGGAAGGATTGCTCCAGACAAAACAAAGATTGACAGTAGTGGAGACATCGGTGAAGTATGTCTTAGAGAAGACAAATCAGTTGTGAAGCTTGCAGTATCGTAAGCAAGAGCACAAGGACAAGTTGAATTTGATCATCACAACATTCGCCAAGGTCATTGCACAAGAGACGTAGCCCGAGTCACTTTGTTGCCAGCAGAATTGCAAAGGGGTTGAGGCAGATCGATTGAAAGACTTACTTTCGACAAAAACTAAGTGTTGCGAGAGAACAGTGCGTGGAAGCACTAACTCAACCAGACTCAAAGACAGATGCGAAAGAAGTGGGATAGAGGATCATCACCCCGCAACCATTGTGAACTTTTGTAAGAAAGCCATGGGGATATATGACTTTCAACTTAGTGCATAATGACTTGAGGAGTTGGGATGCACGCTGAAGGAAGTCAGGTCGGTGTTGAGGTTCTTGTGCACAGAGCACAAGTCCGACACTATGTACACTAATAGCCTTGGTGGCGGCTATTGGGTACACTCCATTTGTTGAGAAGACAGAGAGTTGGCACGCTGCTAGGAAGTAGGCAACGTGGCCTTGGGCACCTTGTGAAGAGGTGTCATCACAGACTTGGAGATATGCATTGTCATGAAGAAGGTAGTGTGGTGTGGGCACTTTGGAGGAAGGTGTCGCAATAGATTTATATGAATGTAACTTAGTGAGTTAGAGCAAAGAGGTGACCTCACTTTGGCACGGTGAAGACAACAACTGGTGTGTTGGGCTACAGAGAGGCAACTTGATAGCAGTTTGTCACTTTGGGTTAATGAGTCGACTTAGCAGTAAGGGGCAAGGTGCAAGACTTTGTTTTAGTCCTTGAGGTTGGGCAAAGTGATAGAGGTGCGGATAGAAGTGATTTCATTTGGGCATGGGGAGTACATTCTCATGAGTTGGGCGTAACGATTGGACTAGCTACCCAACCAATCCAAGGCATGAGGGATGTCAATGTGCAGAAGCATGGCTAAGATGGTTGTAGTATGATTGCGGTAGTGGGTCACACAAGTGTTCAAAACTTAGGAAAACTTCTGAAGAAGGAAACAACAATCGGTTGTAATAGGCAACGACAACAACAACAGAACTGGACAGCAATAAGGCAACGACATCACGACGAGATAGTGTGGTAGAGTTGGGTGACTTTCATCCTTGGAGTTGGGTAAAGCAAACTGTATTGACTCAGGCAACAGTTCATGTGGATTTGGGTGTAGTGCAACTGGGTTGATTTGTGGAAACTTAGGATTTCCACTTCGCAGGAAATTTGGGGTTTCCATTTGGCACAAAACTTAGGGTTTCCACGAGACTTGGTTATGATGGAGGAACAAGTTTGGGCAGAGTTGGAGACAACAAATTTTGAGGATGTTGTCGAGACAACAACAGCTTTAGGTGGGGGAGGATGTAAGGCCTTCCGCAACACCCACTGAGCGCGAATGCTCCTTGGGAAAACTCGATAACAAGTTGGTCAAGAGAACACAAGGGGCATGCAATCGGTCGGACGAACAAAGTCTTATAGGCATGGGCAGGAGTACCTTGGGCGCATGATTGTGACGAGCGAACCCAAGGGGGAACACGCCTTACTTGCCTTGCGATGAAGGATGAGGACTTGGGGTTGCGTTTGGGCAAGGGCGGGGTGATTTGGGCGCATGCCCAAGGAGTGGACCTGCTTGTCCTTGACATTATGGGCGTGTTGGAAAGGTTGGATGACTCCATCAGCACACCCATGAAGAGTCATGTCAGTCAGTTTAAGGAAATGCACAAGGCAAGGGTGCACCAAAGAGGTTGGGGCACATCGGTCCGAAAGGACGCAATGGTTCATGAGCACGCGGGGTCGATGGGCGCATCAATCTACGAAGGGGCACGATGGTCTGTGAAGGGACGTGACACACCTAAAGGACGCGACAGTTCGCAAAGGTGAGGTTTGGAGCCCATATAAAGAAGACAAGGCACATGAGCTAGAGGCAACACATCACATCATCACAACTCGAGTTGGAGAATGAGGTTTGTAGCTCAAGGAGAGGTGAGACAAAGATGAAGGTGAAGTGTGAAGGCTTGGCTTAGTCTCTTGTTGGAGTGTCTTGGGCAGGGTGCACGACAAAGAGGCATGAAGGTCGAACAAGGCAGTGTGCGCGATGGGGAGAAGGTTGCGACTGTTAGGCTTAGGTTGCGACATGGAGACTTGGGTGTATGAGAAAGTAGGCAAGTCGGGATGTGACTTAGCTCAATTATCGTATATCTATGTATTGAGCTATGAGCTCCTCTTTGTAAGCATTGTAACAACATTTGTATAGTAGAAGACTTATATGAGTGTTAGGTACAGTTTGTGTCGCCCAACCATACTTGTCTCTTCTTGTGTTGAATGGTTGCATGTTCTCGGTTGCATAATTGGCTAAGTATAAGAACTGTGTAATTGTTTAAGTAAAGAACGCAAGTGTAGTTGGCACGATTGGCTCAAGGCAAAGTATGGGTGCGTCTTGAGTGAGGCATAGTCCGAACAAAGTAATTTTGGTTTAGTCAAGTTGTCAAAATGAAGCGTTGTGGTGTCGCACAACCCCAGGTGCCAGGCGACTTGGGTGCACCAAGTTGCCTTGGATTCCCAGGCAGACTGTGGGCACGTGACAAGTATCAATTTGTGAGAGACATGGTTGAATGCAAGAAGGTGTTGTTGATGAAGGTGGACAATTTGAAGAATGTTGTAGATTCATTGACAAACTTTGTGAGCACAAAGAAGTTCTCCTGGTGTAGAGAAACAATGGCCATTGTTGCCCTGGATTGTTGATTATGTAATTTTGTGACCCTTTGTATGCAAAGAAAACGACAAGTGGGAGAATGTTGGGTATGTGTTATATTCTTTGCACGGTGAACCTCAGGCGGTTCGTTGTGTCGAGTGCAAC
>ML790117.1:123835-135271 GCA_009831015.1 Picea engelmannii | reverse complement strand
CGCGGTTTCTCAAGCCAAAGGTTAATCCCGATGCCAAGAAGGTCCGGACCAATTAACAAACAAAAAAAAAAAAAAATTAGAGGTGTGACTCTAAACAGGTTGTTGGTTTTCACGGTTTGGGTTTCTAGGGTAAATCTTTGTGTATATGTGAGAATTCAATTGTGTTCTTTTCTGTTTTCTAAGAATCTGTGTGTGCATTGCATTACATTACGATAAAAGGTTTAAAAGTTACATCAGATTTGTTGTTATACAACGTTCATAAGAATATAATCATGCCTGCGGAGTTAGAACTAGACCATCTATGCAATACGAGTGCAAATATCTTCTACATTTCATAAGTTAAACATGGTCATTCAGGGCATTCAAGATATGTAATTCAAAGAAGTTTTGTTGGCAGTTATTGCTAATCGGATAACCAGTTGAGACATGCAAAGGAAGAAAGAGGTGCAAAATAACCAGTCTCAAACATTCATCATGTAGCTTCTATATCACAACATTCAACCAATAGAAAGTCTGACAACCAATAGAAGACAACTCATATAATGAGCATAAAGAAAAGCTTAGCATCTATTTATAGAGTTATAACCAGCAAGTAGATCATTGTTTACACAGATGCACAAAAAAACATTACTTTCACTTCTTTTAGTTATTAAGCAGGAAAAATAAAATAATAATACAGAATTGAGAACTTATCTATTCAAATGGGTTGCTCAGTCAAACCAACTAAGGGTGAGCAATTTTCCACCCAACCATAGGCACATATGCACTTTGTTTTTCTACATTTGACCACCCCTTAGCCAGACCATGATAGCACAAGGGCAAATTCATGCAATCTCTCAACAAATCTTAACAAATAACAACTCTCAACGATTAATTCACAGGGAAATTCTCCCACATGGTTAGGGTAAGGAGGCAATGATAACATGACTAGTCATCGTTCAAAGACCCCGAATTCATGGCTCAGCTTCTCCCCACTCAGTATGCCCGCGATTTGTCATTATTTGTAGGCCAAAATCTCCTCATGCACCTTTGCATGTGTCCTCTTCATGCAACGACAACCTTTCTCCTCTGCACCCATGTGCATAACCTCCTTCTCTGCTCCTCGTGCACCCACACGCGTGGGTCTACTCCCTTTCCCCAATCAACCCCCATCTCTCATGCAATTTGCCCCCTTCGATGGTGGGCATGTTTTCCAAGGACGCGAGAGAAACTTCTAGAGGGCAATTTGACTATTCATCTTTCACCTATCTCATCATACTCAACCCATTCCTCTCATAATTGTGGAAGGTGATCCTTCCACCCACTGCATTAAATGATGGGCTTGTCAAATCAAAGGAAAATGAAGGATATTTCTCACAAATAATTTGGCTTCACAAAATAATTTTGGCAAAGGTGGCTAGGGATCCTTGGGCATATTGAACCCCTTCTTGGCTCCCTCACTATTTCTCACTCGTGGTATCATGGTCCCTATAGATACTTAGTCAGTTTTGGGCATTTTCTTATTTGTTGAACGGTATATTCATTTTTTACAACATTTAAATGTCCATATCATCACGACATCGTAATTAATTATCCATGCCAAAATTAAAATAGTAATTAGTGAAATTAATTACATATTTAATCTGGGGATCGAAATAGGTATGTTACTTTTTTCATATCTACGATTGCTTTGAACCGAAGTAGATTATACCGGTCCCTACTTAACTATTAATGGTCTTTGATGGCATGGCTTGGCTTGGGAGGAGGGGTTTTAACATCATTTTCAAATCTTAGAATATCATTTTTCATTCCATAACATGAATGGATAAAATATATTCAGAAAGAGACTTAAATTTGCCCCAGTTCTAGTAATGAGCTTAAGACCAATCTTGTCAGAATATATGCCAAAAGAATGTTTACTAGCTATTTAAACCAACTTGCAACAATTGTTATTTCTCATCCACTTTTAGATTTCCAAGAACTTTTTAGTTGCTGTAAAAGTAATACAAAGGAGAAATGGCATGCTGTTATTTATTTGACTGGCCCAAGTGAAAAAAAATCACTTGAAACAACATACGTAAAGGTAAATTTAAATTAAATCGCAAATGGCTTTATGCATTTAAAAAAACTCTGAAATGCATCTTTTAGCCACATTTGGTTGTCTACTCTGATCTCAAAATTCAGTCTTTCCCTGATATATATTATATGTGACCAAAATGGAATTGAGAACGACTAAAACCTTATTTGCACAAAAAATCAATTCAATAATTTTCAGAAACCTCCTGAGCTTGAATTCACAAAAGCAGGGAAGAAGTACAATCGTAGCCTGCATTTTACAACACCTCAACTGTGTAAATCTAATAAGCTTTATCTCAGAATTAGCTGCAGCCTTTGCAATACAAATAGACCATGATAAGTGTTCCTGAGAAGTCATATTGAAGAATACATTTCTGGTCTTTCCCCCAACAATCATCTTCAAGCAAGTGATCAGAATCTTGAGTTTCAAATGATCTAAACCTTCTCATTTACAGGAGTAAATGACGTACAAACACGTGCAGAGCAAATGGACTTTATAAGAGTTCCGTGTCTCAAAGATGAAGTATCCTCCTCTAGCACATGACCAGCAAATAAAGCATGCACACAGGGACCGCGATATTACCATTTTGAACTCCACACATAGGGAGGAAGCAGTTCAAGCTGAGGACTACTTTTAGACTTTTAGTTTACTGTCCTGGGATGTCTTGCACTTGCCACTTATGATGAGCAGTGCTTATCATCAGAAAAGAGGTGAGTTCCTTGATTTGTATTAAAAAGAAAATTGTGACACAATTTGGATTCTCAACCTCTTGGTTCATTGGCACCTCTGTTTCATCAATGGCTCCTCCACATGAGTAATTTCATATGCATTTTGCACCTGATGACCAACATTAGAGGCCCTTGGAACTTCTCAAGCGAGCCTGCTGACCTTCCAATCTAGCTTCCAGTAATTTTGCCTTCAAACTGTTCTCGCGTGTGCCCTTTTGCCGATCTAAATAACTTTTTGGCCTTCCAGGATCAGGGGAAGCCTGGTGATGATTCCACTGGCGGGTTGGGCTAGCTAACCCATGCATGGGTGCTAAACTAGTACCTAAAAGGTGATCTATGCCACTCCCAACAGATCGAAACCTCCATGATGCCTGATTCGGATAACAATCGGTCATGTGATCTGGATCCTGCTTTATCACACTACATTCTGATTGAATCGATTCGGTTCTGGCTAGATTCTCACTCACATGCTTTGAATTTTTCCCATTATCTTGGGTATCATTTCCTAAGGTTTTCTTCTCACGATGTCCCTCCCGAGCATCACTCCTCTCCATCCGGGGTGAACTATTTGTCAAATCCCGCTGACTTCCTTTCTCTCTAGTTCCTTCTGCTACCCTGATGGCATCTACCTTGCTCCCTTTTAGCTTCTCTAATAGCTGTGCTTTGCTGCTATGCCATGATCTTGCACTTCCTAATTGGTCTTCAAAAGGTATCCTCTTGTCATGGGACCTCTGGCCTTTTATTTCTTGCTGGAATGAGATCTTTTGTTCGCAAGATTTTCGACCCATTGTTTCATCCATACTACACAGAGATGCATATCCCCATTTGTAGCCTCTAATGTTTCTATCATCCACACCGTCTCTGTTTAGTTCAATGGAATGCAAGTCACTATCTGCAGAATCTTCATCACCAGCATCTTGAGGTGCACTTATAGCCCCATTCAAGTGCATTGATTCAAGTGATTGTCTACGAAACAGGTCCGCTTCCCTACCATCTTTCTGGTATCTCACCTCGTTCCTCAAGTTGTTGGCTCTTTTGGCCTTCAAAAAGGCCTCGAGTTCAGTTCTTAACCTATCCACGATTGCATCTTTTTCTTCAAGTTCAAAACGGGTTTCAGCCAGCTTCATATTAACTCTTTCTTCTCTCCATATTTCTGCTATTTGAAGGATTTTTTGTTCCTCTTCAACCTCTCTTTTTACCTTCGCCGATTCCTGTTTCATGTCTTCTCCCTCTGCCTTATCCTTCCCAACTTCTATAGTCAATTCATCACAGAAATCCTCCACCAATTCTCTAGTATTCCTTTCCCTCTCCAAGTCTTGCAATGCCTTTGTAAATGCTGTCTTCACATCAGCCAGGTCTCTAGCCAGCTTTCTATGCAGGCTCTCTGATCTCCTCCGCAACTTCCTTTCATCTTCAAGTTCATCTCTGACAGACTGAACAGCTGCTCTCATTTTCTCTTGCTCCTTGCTTTTCCACATCATCTTCTCATCTGCAAATCTTTTCATCAAGCTATCAATTTGGTGACGATCAGCTTTCTGTTCCTGCATCAATTCTTGGACCCGGGCTCGAGTATGATCTAATTCTACCCGTAATGCTGTTACCAAGGAAATACTTGATGAATGCTGCTCCTCCAGGCTCCATATACGGTTCAAGACCTTCAGCAACTCTGTTGAGGTTGTCAGACTGTAGCCGGATTCTCTCGGTCTTATCTTCAAGTCCAATGAACTTGTCGGAGTAATTGCTTGATCATAAGCTCCAACCTACCAAGAAAACATGCATTCATCATAAGCCAAAAAAGCTAAGATTTAAACTAGATATTCTTAAAATCTGTCCATCCAATGAAGTTTGAACTAATTCTATCAATTGTAAAAAGTACAAGTCATAGAGGAGATGAGGCTAGCATAGAAAGAAAATAACAGCCACGAATTTGAAATATGACTGCTATGGAAAAGTGACCTGAATGATTTCCCCATAACATGTGGAAATTTTCAGTTATTTAGGTATTTTCAGCCTTGTACAGCATCGTATGTGATCTAAGAAGATTGCCAAATGGCACAATGTATTTGATCGGATCAGAAACTTATATCAATGCATATGAAGCACAAAGATAGCAATGTATTTGTTTTTCCTGCTCTCTCTTTCAAAGATATTAAATTGGTTGGGAGAATAGAGTTGTTTCCAGTCTCCAACACAGTTTGTGAAACAGGAACAAGTTACAACTAAACAGCTGCCTAAAAACATGTCCTGGATATATCTGGATTCTGGATCACAGGCCCACAAAAAACTGCAATTTACTTTTCTTATTTTATTTTATTTCTTTATTTATTTTTGGTGGTGGGTTCAAATGTGCCTCCGGTAAACGCTAAAGGCTAAAACTCTATAACTGCCTGAAAACCCTTAAAAGGGCCTACAAAAAATAAGAGGACGATGGAACATTATTGCAAAGGGGGCAGTCTGTCCCACTTTGTTCTTACTTGCATTGTTGTCTTTAGTTTAGAAATACAATTATAATAATAATAATCACATATTTCTGAAGATTTTTTAAATACTCAGTTGAGGAACTTTTACTGTTTTCTTAGTTCAGGTAACTTAATTGTCTAGGAGGYGCACTGAATTAGGCTAACAGACTGCTTATTTTCAAGGAAGGAGCAATAAAGCTTTTACATAATAAATAGAAAAGTGCCACATACTTCTCAGTTGCTGAGAATCTAAGAACAGACATCATCAAGCCATAAAGGTATTATGCCAGCGGATATTACCTCTTTCAAGGAAGGAGCAATAAAGCTTTTACATAATAAATAGAAAAGTGTCACATACTTCTCAGTTGCTGAGAATCTAAGAACAGACATCATCAAGCCATAAAGGTATTATGCCAGCGGATAGTACCTCTAGTGAGCTGCTACAACTTGCTGGTGATACAGTCTGCAAAGCCCCACTGTTTCTTTCATTATATGCATGGTGTTGTATCAATGAGGCTGCCACTTGTCTTCTGAGTGTACTATTACTTGGTGCTACCTGAAATAAGATAATGATAAATGAAGGTAAATCAACCCAAAAAAGTTTGGTTTCTCTACAGCTCCAAATCTCTTAGATTTCACACAAGGAAATACGTAAAACTTCAGAGAGCAGTAGTAAATATAGACTCATATGATTCCAAGGATCAACAAAAGCACCTAAAGGCAAATCATATAAACTAACTGAATGCATACATCATTCACAAACATTACAAGCAAAGGAAAAATGGAAACATGAACATGATGTTCCTCACTCGTAGAAAAGGGAACTGATAAATTGACTGTTAAGATAGGACTTCAGTATCAACACGACTGTGAAGATATTAACATAAGGAAATATGCCCATTCATGCACATACGAAAAAAAATAAAAATTGCAACATGGGCAGAGACTGATCAAATCATTTATACCAAAAGAATTGAAACAACCAAACATTTTTCATTGGAAACCAATAGGAACTTCTTAACAGAGCAAAGTTTGTCAAATTTCTGAAACCCTTTATACCTAGCTAATGAGTTGGTTGCTGAATAATTAGGCATAATAGGGATATAAAAATATCCAAAGTGGTTTTTTTCCATTATGCATGTTAATGAGCAAATCACATTTTGCTTAGTTAAGCATAAATACAACATCGAAGAGTGAATGCAAACATTACACTTTGCCATGATGGGAAGAGATCAGTTAATTACATGATAAGGGGGAAATCTCTGAACTCTTTATCCCTAACAGATGAGTGGATTGCCAGGCAGCATGCTTGTCAAGGGAAGATCATTGGAAGTAATAGAATAAAGGTTAAAAAAAACATCAACATAATTGCATCAGGGAGCAGATTTGTAACTTCCTGAATGCAATCAAATGAGCACAACAGAAAATGATTAGTTCATTAACGAACAATCAAATGTCATTGAATGAAGATGAAAATAGAGACATTGACACTGTCACCGAAGATTGATAGGAAAGCAAGCTCAATAAAGCCAGCTCGAGAGCAGATTATCGGCTTATTGAGCTCATGAATAGATCAATCGATATCCAATTATCAGCACAACATTACATGATAACAGAAACATCAACATTGTATCATAAGGATTTATTGGTCGAAGCAATCTAGAGATTGATGATTAGGGTTTGTTCACTTGGGTGATCAACTGAACGTGAGAACCCCCAACAGAACAGAAATTGACACCAAAAGAGAAGAAAATGTGAAAACGTGCACCTCAATACAAACACCATCACTGGGTTTCCATCCCCCAGAATGATATATTAAAAATCAACACTAGATTCATCTCATTTAAAAACAGAAAACATCCCCATGGCTACATTTGATTTTGATTTTGCACTAGTTAAGTTCATGACAAAAACGTAACTCCACGTTTATGAGGCACAACAGTACATGATAATGGAAACATCAAAATTATACCACAAGGCTCTCTTGTCCGAAGTAATCCAGCAATTGATCATTCGGGTTTGCTCACTTGGTGATCAACCTAATGTGAAAAATCCCAAAGGAAAAGAAAATGTGAAAACAGGAACCTCAATCCAAACACCGTCACTGGGTTTCCACCCCCCCCCCCCACCGAATGAAATATCAAACATCAACACCAGATTCATCACATTAGAAAGTTAAAAAAAAACCACATGGCCATATGTAATTTTGATCTTGAACTGGCAAAGGTCAGGTCTCAAACCTAACTCCAAGACACAATAGTGCATGATAACAGAAACAACAGCATTACACCACAAGGCTCTGTTGGCCAAAGCAACCCAGTAACTTATCATTAGGGTTTGGTCACCTGGGCCATCAAGCGAGTGTGAAAACTGAAAATCAAGAAATTGCCCTAGAAAGGAAAGAAAATGTAATAGCAGACACCTCAATCCAAACACCCTTGAATGATCTAATACAAATAAACACCAGATATCCAATTTAAAAGCAAAAAAAATCACCCCCATGGTTATATTTGACTCTTATTTTGAGTTGGCCAAGTTCAAGGTTCCAATGTAACTCCCTGCTTATTAGGCACCATCTATATGTGAAAATCCCCAAAACAACAGAAATTGCCCCCGAAACAAGAGAAAATGAAAAAACAAACAACTCAATCCAAAGTTCAAACACCATCATTGGGTTTTTGTTCCCCAAATGATCTATTAATCAGCAACATTAGATACATCACATTTAGAAACAGAAAACACCCCATGGATACATTTCATTCTGATTTTGAGCTAGTGAAGTTCAAGGCTCAAAAATAACTCCATGCTCTCACAGTGGTGTGGGAGGTTTGGATACTTGATCAACACAATTTGTCCACTTAGGAATTTTTGACCATGGTGGTGACCCAGAGCACTCTGAACAGTAAAATCTCATTAGTTAGCATCTTTGTGCTCACTCCAACCTAAACACCCTCAATGGATTTCCGTCCCCCATAATGATCTATCCAAATCAACACCAGATTCATCACATTATCCGCAATTCCAATCCCAGAAACACAAACAGGTACAGACACAATGCAACCTATCATTTCCCATAACACAGCAAACCCAGCAACCAAACAAGATGATGCGATGGATTAAATCTCAAGACAACATAAATGCCTCTAACTTACCGGAGGGAGAGGACTGTGCGAAGGATCTGACAAATGTGCAGGCAATTGCAGGGGCGATCGGTCTCGGCCACAGTCCTTATCCCTCGAAATCTTGGCACTCTTCTTCATGGCTGCTGAAATCCTAGGAATCTCCTGCAACTCCCAAAGATTGGCGGCCAACTTCCTGGCAGAAACAGACTTGTTGTTCAATACCATCAACGGCTTCTCCTCCTCCTTATCGGCTCTATAAGACCCCAAAGCATTATCGTCATCATTGTCGTCGTCAAATGACATTTTCCAAGTGGGTATTGGAGTGCAGGGCCCGCCTCGCTTCCCTACCAATATTGCGCGCTTCAACTTTAAACTGTGCGCTCTCGAAGTTGCGGGCGAGGACGAAGAATAATAATACGAAGGCCTTCTCTTGTGGGTCTTTTCCCTGCCCTTCTTCTCCTTCTGCATACTTAATACTGTGTATATACTCACCTCCTCCTCCTCTGTGTTTGTATATATTCAATGCGTATCTGCACTGACCTTCCTCATTTTTGAGCCAACCTGACTCATAATTAAGCATTTTAGACTTCTGTTATATATATTATATATATTTGGATTCCATAACACTGTCCACTGCATTTTGCTCAGTGAATCCGAAGCGGATTTCAAAGGTACTAACCTGTAATTGAATCCACGCTGGACCATTGAGTGTCACGTCAGCGCCGCGCAGTTTAGCGGATGCAAAGATCCTAATTGCCACGTATAGAGGGCGTTCGTCGGTAGTCAATGACACGTGGCACTTTGACTAGGGTAAATTGTTTTAGCTTTTTTGGAGGGCATGAAAACAATGATTTCATTGCTCGAACATGAATTCTACCATGATATTTTTAATAGAGTGGGTCCCATCTAATATAGAGATGTAGGTCTATAATAATATTAATGTAAGGAAGGGTGTCCAACGGGCGTCTCGTGATCCGCACCAAGAGCTTCAATGGGCGGTGTGGAGGAAAACTCTAAATTCGAGAGAATTCAGAGCCATAAAAAATACAATCATGGATATGTTGAATTTTGGATTTACGCTATGGAAAAATTTCACCCAAAAACATTTATTAATGGGATGGGAAAATAATAATTTTGAGTAAGAATTTCTATTAGAAACACTTGCATCAGGGGATAGGGAGGTAATTCATGACACATATGGGTTTCGATCCCACCTCACTTGGCAGCGTCACAACCATCCACGATCGTTGTCTGCCTACAGTCTCGTCCCCTCACTTAAATGACTAGCTAGCCTCATACTCATCCTGAAGTGTGATCGTCCTTGCCTTGTGTTGTTATCATTCCTCCTGTCCGAGCAATGAAGGTCTTAAACCATTTGCAACTAGTGTTAGTTATGGCATCGCACAACACCAACCTGGCTCCCTTTAGTGGCCCTCCCTCCAAGTTTTCTATTCCTTACCTCAGTATTGTCACCCTCCTTGTTGTTTGTCCTTGTTCTCCTTTGTCCGGCTTCACTCTCGCCTAGCCCCCAGACTGTCCATTGTCGTTCCACGTGTCGCCCTCACTGTTGTTCTCATTCTTCACTCAGTGTTTGTCTATCATCGTCTCAGAGCTCCAACGTCGTGCGGAGGCCATCGACAACATGTCTGCAGTCACAGGGGCGTCTCTCTAGCTCACTAAACTCAAGTTGTTGTTGCTTAAGCGGCTAACGTTTATGAAGCGCATACTCCTTCAGAAGTTCAGGCTGAATTGGATTTAGCATATGTTGACGCTCAGGTTCTCATGCACTTCATAGACAATGAGGTTGTTGACGAAAATATTGGTTCTTGGATCCCTAATCCGGGTACCTACCGAGCTCGAGCCACCCTCTACTCCAAAATTGTGGATATCTACTGGATTCTTAAGACCCTTATGGGTAAGTTTCTCGTGGAGAGAAATGTGACTCACCAAGAAATTTTCTTATAGCTAGACGAAATGTAACAACTACTACAAGACATGGACCTGAAGCTTGACAAGCTTGCTAGCAAAAATGCAATCCGAGCTAGAGAAGACCAGGAGCATCCCCAGCCAATGGCGCCTCCCTTAGAAGCATTCTTTGGTCCACCTCTTTGGTTTTTCATGATTTTCCCTCTCATTTTTTGGTTTTACAGTCATGGAGGTTTGGAGGCTTTTGCCCCACCTCGCAATAGCTTTAAGGATAATTATAGATACCACTTAGACAGTTATAGCAACAGTGCATTTTGCAAACAATGTCATTTACTATTTTTTGTGCTCTCAAAATGCAAGGGACAACACAAACTACTCTTTTGTGGTTGGTCTAGTTTCCCAAGTGGTAGACCAGCCACATATTTTTGTAATTCTCTCAGTTTTCGGTAATAGAAGGATGTCTGAATGGATAGCTTAGAAAAAAAAGGAATTTCTATTAGAAAGAAGTTGAGATTGTCTACTTATTAACTTACTTATTTTCCTTATTAGTGTGTAATGTGGACCGCGATCGTATTCTTCTACAAGTGTTATTTTACTACTATGTGGTTGTTGTGTGCATGATGAAGTTAGAATGTCAATGTTAATGCTTAAACAATGTGCAACTCTCGACCATCTTTGACAATATCTCAGAATGTAGATTTTCATAGTGACTCATAATTATGAAAGTTTTTTTTTTATGTAAACTATGTTTAAATTTTGAAACTTTTTAAAACTTAATCATGGTTTACATCCATAAAATTTCCATGTCTCTTTGATAATATTTATTGCATCTCAAATTTAGTATGTTATTTGATTACATATGCATTTATAATTGAAAGAGAGAAATAATGTTAGAGTTCTTCCATTAATTATCAAAATAACAAAAACACGCGATAGTATGTATGAAGAGATTGAGAAACCATATCCCTCAAGGAGAAGGTGGAAGGAGTCAGACAAGGATAGCATAAAGCTCAAAGATTACAAGCAGATAGTAAGAAAGAAAAACTCAGATTTCATGGTTTCGAGGAGAGAAGAACTAATATTCCTTGGGAAAAATAACCCCAAACTATTCTGGAAGTAGCTCCAACCGAAAAAGGTGCAAACTG
>ML790117.1:87089-108549 GCA_009831015.1 Picea engelmannii | reverse complement strand
TATATATATATATATATATATATATATATATTCAAAAAGGAGTTGCAGCATAGGTTGAATCGATAGAGATTTACATATATATCAAAAATGAAGGCCAGTTGGCTAAAAAGAGAAATTTCATGATCTGTCCATTCAAAAATCTCTTCTTGTTCATGAAAAATGTTATCCTTATGCCATGTATAGATTCTTACAAACGAGTGTGAAACAAAGCATAGCATAAAAACCTGATTAATTTAGATTAAGAGTGGTGTCCACTATCTCTGCTTGTTTTGATTCCTTGAGCTACTCATGTTGGGGATGAATTTCTTGATCCACTTCTTGAGGTGCCATGGAGTTGTGTGAAGAGACAGGAGGTTGTAGGATTGGGAGTTGTTGCACCAGGGCCTGGTGAAATTCTTTGTTCTCCTGCTAGAGTGAACAAATTTGTATGGTCCATCTATTTATTGCTTTTAGAATAATGGTCATTTCCTTGTCATGCCTCTATCATTGTTCCTCTAGTTTAGATTCAAGATGAGTGAATTTACCTTTCTAGAATTCCAATTCGCATTGTTGTGCCCTCACAATTTCCTTAATTACCCTGGATTTGTAGGTTGAGCACTGACATGGCGCTTTGTTGTGCCTCCACATTCTTTTCCCAAAAACATTGCACACAAGATAAGCACTGATACATTCAGACAGTTAGATGGAGATCGAATTTCGATTGTGATAACATAAAATGTCTGAACTGAATGGAGAATGAAGCCCGACATCCATGCTTATGTTGTTTAAATTAGTGAGGCGATGTGATTCGTGCATGTCCTTGTAGTTCTACATGATGAAACATCGTGAGAGATAGTACGACTGCTTGCTTCCTAAACTCCCACATTCCATACACAGTGACTCCAACTATGAATTAAAGGAAAACACGAGTGAATGATGTGGTAAGTGCTAGGTGGGACATCGGGTTGATTGAGGGAAGTGGTGTAGTGTCATGTTTTTGTTTAATGACATATGTTTTCCAATTGTGGTGTGGGTGGTCAAATCACCACACTGTTTTTATCCAAATGTTGCAAATTAAGGTAAGAAGTGAGTTGAGTGAACCCCGTTAAGCGTAATTTTCCCTTGCTCTAGGGATTGAGCCTCTTTAGCTAGTGCATAAACCAAGTTGTTTAGGTGGAGATGAACATGGTAATATTCAATAGAATGAAATTTCTCCCCTTGTATAATTCTTTTCTAGTATTTTTGCAGACTAAGGTGCTTGCATTTGTGAGGGTTTTGAAGGCCATTAATGACCAATTATGAATCCTCAACTACAATAAGGTCATTATTATGATCTTCCCCTATAAGTTTTAATCCCATATAAAATTCCAATGCCTCAGCTTGATTTTTGGAAGAGTATCCTAAGCCCCAATCAAAAGAAAGCACCTCTGATCCCTCAGAGTCATAGAGCACTCCCTTGCACCCGTCGCCCCTTCAAAAAACCATTATTACTTGGCATTTTCAATATGAATAAACCAACTTTATTTAATTCAAGCTCTAGTTTTTTTATGGAAGACCAATGTGCTTTTTACTCCTCTATTAGGTCTATGGGATAGAGGTTTTATTTTTGATCATCTTGTTTTCAATCCATCTCATCCCTCAATGAAATTTTATTTGGGTCAAGAAATCATGGACCACAGAGATATCTTGGAATTGAGAAGACCATTGTGAAGGCATGAGGAATCTATCTAGTGTAACAAAATCTCCTTGTTCTCGGTGACATCAAAAGTTCATGAGAATGAACATCAATGTGCTTCTTGGCATGTGACAATCATGAACCTATTAGTCCAGCAATGATAAAATATAGATGTCCTAGAAGAAGAATGTAGCATGTTAAGAAACTTGGCACTCAATCATAGCGAAGACTCTCTTTCTTCATCCTCAAACAATATGATGTCTATCAATTATGTTCAAGCATAATTCAAAGAAGAGGAAATTGTTCACGAGTTGAAAGAAGCCATGGACATTGAGAAGTAGGATTTCCTCCCATTGAATTTTGGTCAAGAGGAGGCAATCAATCAACATGTATTTTGTTAGTTTTTATATTTTTTAAAGTTATTAGAATACTAGGATTTTTTGTTAAGTTGATCACCTGCAAGAAAGGTTGGGATGTAATAATTTTACTCTGTAGCAAACTCTCTTATCTAGTCTCTAAGAGATACTTTTTTTTCAACAACCTTTGCATCAATCATTTTTATATGATCATTATTAACTTGACTACAACTTTTTTTTAATATAATATTTTTCTCAATTTCATTTTTTTTTTGAAAGATATGAATAAACCAACTCTACTTGATATGAGTATTAGATTTTTAGTTAATGGTGCCTCAACAATGCATACACATGTATATCAAGTGTCTCACTTAAACCTTCCCATTAGAAATCATGTGTGTCCCCTTTAATTTAGTTTTGGTGGCTTCTTTAACTTGGGTGATTAATATATACTTGTATAGTGATTTTAGTTGTAATCCATGAGCCTATCACAATTAGTTTGTGTTTGATTGTGAGATATTTTTGTTCAAGTATATTTAAGAATGTATCACAATTAGTTTGTGTTTGATTGTGAGATATTTTTGTTCAAGTATATTTAAGAATGTATAGATAACACATCTTAAAATTTTTGAGTTAGTTTAGCAATAAAAAATGTTAGGTTGATTTTGGCTTAGTCAAGAGTGGTTAGGTTAACCTTGATTTGGTCGGTGATGGGTTTACCATTGGTAATTTATAGGTCTATTGATCCAAAAATGAAAGGTATTAATAACAAATTGACATTAACTTGATGCTCGTGAATTATTAAAGAGTTCAGCCATCATAAAACATGCTGCAAATAAGAGAAGATAACATCAATAAGAAACAAAGAATTTGTTAACAGAGTTCACCAATGTGTGGCTACGTCTCGGGGCCCACTTCCAAGTGGAGGACTTCTTTATTGATCTTTAATTCTCAAGTCCTCTTTACAATGGCTCTTTGTTGTTACAAACACGTTTTTGATATGTTGTACAAGACCTCCTTGTGCAGATGCACACATGACTCAACAATCTCCTCTCAAAATATGACTCAATGCCCCTCAAAACATGAGAAATGGGCCATTAGCTCAAGCTTCTCTTCACATTCCCTGGATACAAAAAGTACCCTCACAAGCTCAAAGGGCCTGATTTATATAGTTTTTAGGCTTAGTTATTGAAGCCCAACTTCCCACAAAGATCTGGCCTCTTTTTGGGATCAAATCCCCCTCCAAATGGCCAAGAAATCTCCAAAAATGCCCAATCTGGGCCAAAACTATAGCAAAATATCCACTATGTTACAAAAAATCAAATTTAGCCCCTAAAGGTTGGGCGYGTGCCCCCTTTATAGGTCATATGGGTCCATATGGCCAAGCAACATCCCACAGGAGTGCTACACACTGGCCCCTCCTCTGTTAACTCCTAGTTGCATGGTGCCATCAATGGAATCGAGGGCCTGATCGGACGGATAGCCCCCCCCGCCAATCGACCCTGGCCTATGGTCACTACCCTGGTCTCATGGAGTGGTTGAGCGCTATTCCGTGGCCCTCGTGCCATACCTTATCCCTGTAGTGTACGTGCCCGAGTGCTWAACTGTGGGTTTATGGTAAGTAACAAAACCATGGGMTGGGGCTAGACTCCAACCCTTTTTGCCTCCGCCCATAAACCAAGGTAAGTTTAAATATTAAAATGCACCTTTGGTTAATAAGCACCACATTAGGCGGGTTGGTAGCCCAACCTTGCCCAAGACGGTCCCCTACGCCTGGAGGTCGCGGGGTCGACTCCGGTGGAGTCCACAACCTTTTTACAATAGAAAACCAATGACAGGGTGCCACGTGGCAACCCATGAATGGGCCATGTGGCACCATTTAACTTGCCCACGATGGTGACACTTGTCAAGCACTGAATGGTCCACGTCTGCCACACCTGCCCAGTCAGCATGCCAATCCTCTACCACGTCACTGTACGATCATCTACCATGTGTCACCTCTAGACGATGCCATGTCAGCATGACATCATGCTGACGTAAGCATTGACTTTTTGCATGTTGAGTGTTGACTTTTTGTCTGTTTGGAAATTTGACCAGAGTGAGATAACTTTTGCATATGGTGTTTGTTTGAGGAAGTAAATATATGGTCAGAATCAATGCGAAGAGACATACGCAATGGAATTGGTTTTGTCCAATTCCGAGAAATTTTGTTTTTGAGCATTTTCTGGACTTAAGGATCCTCTTGGATCAATCCTCCCCACTTGGAAGCTTGTGGACCACCAAAAGTCTGGTATCAGTTGGTAAATAAGTGAGGATATTGTTCCCACACTTTTCTGATCTCCATCCACTTGGCTTGACTTGGATTTGTGCCCTTCAATCCCACTTGAAGATACTCCACATTGCCCCTATGAGAAGTACAAACTCTTTTGTCCAAAATGGTGTATTCCTGCAACTCATTCATATACAAGAGAAAAATATTCTATGGAAGGAATTTGAACATTCTCTCCTTGATTCTTTATCATACGAGGCTCATACAATCTCAAGTTTTCCACATTTGCAACTGAATAAATTTGCATATATGGAGGCAATTCTAACCGGAAAGCATTAGAACCAATCTTGTCTAAAATTTTGAAAGGACCATAACGAATTGGTTTTAGATTTTTACCTTCTCCTTGAAATATTTCTTTGCTGATGTATAACCATACTTGATCTCCCACTTTGAACTGATGATCAAATCGATGCATGTCATGTCTCGCCTTGTACTTGGCTTGAATTTTCTCCAATTGTTCCTGTACCGCCTGATGAATCAATTGGATTCGTTCAATGAACTTTGTAGCCGTGTCCACATCATTGTGTTTGTCTGCTGCAATGTATTTCCCAAAGACAAAATCCAAAGGAGATTTTGGCAAGTATCCCAAACATGTTTCAAATGGATATCTCTGAGTAGAAGAATGCTTGGCTCGATTATACGCATGTTGCACATAACACAAATGTTCATCCCAAAGCTTAACATGTTTGTTGCAATATGCCCGAAGCAGATGCACTATTGTTTTGTTCACCACCTTTGTTTGCCCGTCCATCTATGGATGAAATGTCGTTCTCTTCTTTATTCTGGTGTCCATAAGTTCCCACAAGCTTGACCGAAATTTCCCCAAAAACCTGGAGTCTCTATCAGATACAATAGAAGTAGGTAACCCAAAATGAACCCATACATTTTCAAAGAACATTTGTGTTGTTTGTTCAACTATGACTTGATTTTTACAGGGAATTAGAAAACACATCTTGCTGAACCTATCCACAACTACATACAAGTAATCATGACCTTTTCTAGACATAGGCAATCCCCCCACAAAATCCATAGATACACTTTCCCATGGTCTAGAAGGAATAGGAAGTGGAGTGTATAATCCTAGCTTTCTGTTACTTGGTTTGCTTATTGCACACATAGTACATCCTTTTACATACTTGGACATAGTTTCATGCATTCGAGGCCAATAACAAAACCTTTGTAACCGAGCAATTGTTTTGTCTACACCAAAATTTCCTACTGTAAGAGAAGTATGTGCCTCCCTGATTACATGGACTCTTTCACTTTTTGGAATACATAACTTGCTCAAGTGATACAAAAGTTTGTCTTTAATATGATAATTCAATTCTTCTGCTCTTTTACCATGACTTAAAGTTGCATAGACTTCCTTAAAATCTTTGTCCTCAACATATTGTTCATTGTAACTTTCATGAGCAATTGAATTGTGCTTAAGGATTGTAGCAATTGTACTAGGAGGTCTTGATAACATATCAACAAATTTATTATGAATGCCCTTTTTATATATGATGACCAAATGAAATTGTTGTAAACACCTCATCCATCTAAAATGCCTTGATTGTTGTAGCTTAGTTTGTGATTGTAGATACTGTAATGGTTGGTGATCAATATGTATTATTGTTTCTTTTCCCATTAAGTAATGTTTCCACTTTTTAACACTTTGTACTAAAGCATACAATTCTTTATCATAGGTTGGATAGTTAATTATTGTTGTAGTGAAGATATCATAATGATAGCATATGGGATTTATGTGTTGCATCARCACTGCCCCCATGGCCTAGTCACTTGCATCGGTTTCAATTTCAAAAGACTGTTGGAGATATGGAAATGCTAGAACAAGAGTTGTACTAATCTTCACTTTCGAAGTGTCGAAATCCTTTCGTTGGCTTCCTCCCCACTGGAATCCCCTTTTCACACTTGTCAAAGCATGTAAAGAAGTTGTGATTAGAGAGAAGTTTGCAATAAACTTCCTCCAATACTATGTTTCCCCCATGACCTCAACTTTAGAGGGATCAATCTTGAGTTCTCCACCCCCTACAATGTAGCCCAAATATACAAGAGATGTTTTTCCAAATTCACATTTTGACAACTTTACAGAAAGTTTCTCTCTCTGTAACACTAAAAGTATCTACCTAACATGTTGTACATGCTCTTCCCTGGTCCTACTAAAAATAAGAATATCATCTAAGTAGATTATTACAAAATCATCAATGAATGGCCTGAATACATCGTTCATTATCCGCGTAAAAGTAGCAGGTGCATTAGTAAGTCCAAATGGCATCACTAACCATTCAAATAATCCTTGTTTTGTTTTAAAAGAATTTTTCCATATATCATGTTCAACAACTCTGATTTGATGGTAACCACTTCTTAAGTCTAACTTAGTAAAATAAACCACATTTTTCAATTGATCTAATAAATCATCAATGCGAGGAAGAGGGTAGCTATTTTTTATCGTGATCTTGTTCAAGGCTCAGAAGTCCACGCACATGCGCCATGTGCCATCTTTCTTTGGCACCAGGATGATAGGTGACCCACATGGAGAAGCACTTGGTCTGATGACCCATTTTTCAATCAACTCTTGTACTCGTTTCTTTATCTCTGCATTTTCCAAAACTGATAACCTATACATTCCAGTGTTAAGAAGAGGAACATCCTATTGCAATTGTATCGCATGTTCAACTTGTCATTTTGGAGGTAATCCTTTCGGGACTTGAAATATATCATCATAGTCAGAAAAAATTCTAATTAAGTCATCTTTCAACTTTGTATCACAATCTTTGAAAGTATCAATTATGATAGTTTCCTTTGCTTTTACAACCATTAGTAAATATCTTTTACTGACCTTCATTTGCCCTGAGTTGATTAGTGATAGATTCAATTTCTTCTGATGAGCCCTTACAACATATTATTTTCCATCTTTAGTTAATTGTTACTTATTGTCTTCACGATAAAATATTTCCTTTCTATCATACAGATATGGACTCCCAAGTACAATACCACATATATCTAGTGGAACCACATCTAACTCAACTTCATCTATAAATTGTGAATTGATAGCAAACTTTAGGACACATTGTATATTCACGTGCAACTGATTATCATTATGAATCCATCCTAAAGGATATGGTTTCTTATGAGGTTTAGTATTTAATCCCAAATTTTTAATAGTTGTCTCCGATATCAAGTTTACTTGTGACCCACTGTCAAAGAGAGTATCAATTTTTGTATGTTTGGAAATTACTCTTATGTGAAAAAGTTATGTTCGTTTGATCTCATCAAATTCATTATCAACTTTTAAAGACTGAACTGAAGAACTTGTACTAGCTTCAGAATTTTTACCTTTGATTCCCATGACTGTGACCTTAGTCTCATCTCTCGAATCGGACCCCAAGTCCGTTTGAGCTGTTGCAGTAGTCTTTGGCTTCCCCTTATTTCCGAAATTTGCTAGTTTCAATTCTAGGTGAAGGATCCAACAACGATCCTCGCTATGGCCTTCTTTCTTACAATGAGTGCATGTAGGTTTTTCCTTCTTCATTGTATTAGTCTTTTTCCCTTTAAACTTCTCTTTACCCTTGCCTTTGAATTTTCCTTCAGTAGGTTTAAATGGTTTTACAAAATCAACATTTACATTCTTGCCTCTAGATTCAAGATGAGTTGCTTGCACACACACCTCATCTAAGCTAGTTGGATTAAAAATAATAATGGTATGTCGTAAAAATCTATGCAAACCACTTATGTACTTAAGCAATGTATCTTGAGTATCCAATGGTATTCCCAACAATAAATCTCTTTTTCAAAACTCTTGTGTATAACTTTGAACAATTTATCCTTTTAACTACCTAAAGTTCTGCCATGACATAATAGCTTGTTGCATATAAGCTAGAGGATAAAATTTCTTTCATAATGTAGATGTAAAATCAAGCCATGAAGAGAGAGTCTTACCGAAATTTTTAAGATCTTGTTTTGTCCTGCTTTCCCACCACACAAGGGTGGTTCCTCCCATCTTGAGACTAGCGAGCTGGATCATAGTCTCCTCATCTATGATTTTATGTATCCTGTAATAAACTTCAATTTGTCTTATCCAAATATATAACTTTTCCGCATTTAGTTCCCCATCATACAAAGGTAACTCAAACTTAACATCAAGCTTTAATAAAGGCATGTCAAACTTATGCTTATGTGTATGCTTTTGTATAGTATGTGTAGTAGAATGAGAACTAGCATTTGAAGTAGAACTTGAAGAAGAAGGAGAAGAAGGTGGTGAAGGTGGTGAAGGAGGAGGATTTGAAGATTCTCCTTTTCCTTCACTTTTCCCCTTCATAAAAGGTTCTCCTAGAACATGTTTCTTTCTCTCCAAGAAATCATCATATAACACTTTGACCATTTCTGACATGGAGAAAAATGCTTCTTCAAAATTTCTAGTTCGTGGAGAAGTTTCTTCTTCGGTTGCCATTCTTTTCTTCCTCAAAACTTGTTCTATCTCTGAAATGAATTCATACAATGATCCTTCTCCTCTCTGAGATTTGGATCTTGTGAGCAGCCAATCCTACACTTCTTAAACCTTCCAACACAACCAAAGCTCTAATACCAAAATACTTGATCCAAAAATGAAAGGTATTAATAACAAATTGACATTAAATTGATGCTCATGAATGATTAAAGAGTTCATCCATCATAAACCATGATGCAAATAAGAGAAGATAACATCAATAAGAAAGAGAAATAGGCACAAAGAACTTGTTAACGTAGTTTACCAATGTGTGGCTACGTCTCCAGACCCGCTTCCAAGTGGAGGACCGCTTTATTAATGTTTAATGCTCAAATTCTCTTTACAATGGATCTTTGTTGTTACAAACATGCTTCTGATCTATTGTACAAGACCTCCTTGTGCAGATGCACAGATGCCTCAACAATCTCCTCTCAAAACATGACTCAATGCCCCTCAAAACATGAGAAATGGGCCATTAGCTCAAGCTTCTCTTCACATTCCCTGCATACAAAAAGTACCCTCACAAGCTCAAAGGACATGGTTTATATAATTTTTAATCTCATTTATTGAATCCCAACTTCCCACAAAGATATGGCCTCTTTTTGGGATCAAATCCCCCTCCAAATGGCCAAGAAATCTCCAAAAATGCCCAATCTGGGCCAAAACTATAGCAAAATATCCACTATGTTACAAAACATCAAATTTATCCCCTAAAGGATGGGTGTGCGCCCCTTTTCCAGGTCATATGGGTACATATGGCCAAGCATCAACCCACAGGGGTGCTACGCGTTGGCCCCTCCTTTGTTAACTCCTAGTCGCATGGCGCCATCTATGGAACGAGGGCTCGATCAGATGGATAGGCCCCCCATCGATCGGCCCTGGCCTGCGGTCACTACCCTGGTCTTGTGGAGTGGTTGAGTGTTATTTCATGGCCCTCGCGCCATACCTTATCACTGGAGTGTACGCGCCCAGGTACTTAACTATGGATGTATGCTAAGTAAAAAAACCACAGGTTGGGGCTAGACCCCAACCCTTTTCGCCTCCGCCCATAAACCAAGGTAAGTTTAAATATTAAAATGTTCCTTTGGTTAATAAGCACCACATTAGGTGGGATGGTAGTCCGTATTGATATTATGGTAGCTACGGGAGGTATTTACCTCCACGTGTAAACTTGATGAGAATAGAATATTCCGAGAAGTAAGAACAAACCCTAATTAGTTGGCTAATAACCCTAGAAGACAAGTCGACTCAAGAGGATAATTTGTATTAGGTTATTAGCCTCCAAGAGAAGAAGTCGGCTAAAGGAAATATTATATACTAAGTAAATTGGCACCCAGAATGAGAAGCTGGCCCGGGCAGTTTGCCAGTTTTAGTATAAATACAAGAGGCTAGTCTTCATTCTGGCAGGCATTCTCAGAACTGCAGAAGCAACACTTGTGTGCACTGCAGTTGGCTAGGTTGAGTGAAAGTTTGGAGGAGAGCTTCCGTTGCAACTGCTGCAGCTAGCAGATTTTAGTTTTGGCTTGGATTATCCTTTAGTTAGGGTTTGGACTTTCTGATCAGTCTTGTTACACTTGCTTGGTGCGCTATTCTTGGAGAAATATGCACCACCCTTTGTTTGGCTATCTAACCTAGGGTTTGCTTCCAGAATGATTCTCTGTCAAGGTTAATGTGCTCGGGGGTGGCTTCGGCCTATGGTTGGGTGACAATAGTGATATTGTCTATGGTTAAATGAACACATTCATTATATTCTAACAGGTTATGGGCCCACACCTCCTTCATTCAGTCTAACCACTGGAAGGGAGCATAGCCACAAGGATACTAAGATCGTTGAAGAACTGTCGCTAGGGTTTCTAGCAGGAGCAGTTACTAAAGCATTGTCGCTAGGGTTACTAGCAGGTGTAGTTGCAGAAACCCTAATCCTCTCGTTGAGGCACCTTAAGTGAAGGGATTGACCTAATTTCTGGATAGACTAGTGCAGCCTAGCCTAACGCATCTCCTGGTACTCTCAGCAAGCTAAGACATCAAGTTTGAGTTTTTGGTCAAATCTAGGGTTGACCGAGTCAAGGAAACCATGACTTACTCTATGAAGTCAGAAAACAAGTTAGATGGGGCTTCTAACTTCAGAGCATGGAAGACAAGGATTGACCTCATCCTTTCCAAGAATAAAGTGCTAGATATCGTGAAAGGAAAGATCGTGGAACCAGAGTTTGAAGAAGGAAAAGAGAAGGAACCGCAGAACATTGCAGTTATGGAGAAGTTCAAAGACAGTGACATCAATTCCATGAGTATCATAGTGGAATCTATAAAATACCACTTGATACCCTACATCTCCCATCTTGACTCATCTAAGAAGATGTATGATGCCCTAATAAATATCTTCTCAGTCAGAAACATTGGACAAGTAATGAGTCTGAAGAATGAGCTCCGTGACATGAAGATGAATGATGATGATAGCATAACATCCTACTTTGTGAGAATCTCTCAGTTAAGAGATCAACTACAAGCTATTGAAGAGATCATTTTAGAAAATGAATTGGTAAATACAATACTCAATGGTCTTCCCAAGACATGGGATGCATTTGCCGCAAGTATGAACACAAGGAAGGAGTATCCTACATTTGAAGAACTTTGGACTTGTTGTGCATAAGAACAATCAAGGATCAATGAAAAAGAGAAACCCCAAAATAAGTACGATGATCAAGCCATCACAACAAGGTTCAAGGATTTCAAGAACAAAAATAAGATTGGCTCCAAGAAGAAACCAAATCAAGAAAAAGATATGTCAAGAATACATTGCTTCAATTGTCGAAAGTATGGTCACTACAAGAATCATTGTCCCGAGCTAAAGAAAAGGAAGGAAACACATGAAGCATTAGTTGCCGAAGAAAGGGAACCCTCAAAGAAATCCAAGCAGGACAAAACAGACTTCTTCTTCTAAGACAAGGTAACAATACTCTCCATAGTTCTTGTATATACCATATCTTCTGTACATATCTTGCATATCCATTTCTTAGAAGATAACATGTTCAAAGAGAAACTATACCTATGGAATAACAACAAGATAAGGATTGCTATCACAATGATTACAAGTCAGACAATCCACATGAAAGGATGAAGTACATCGACAACCCCTGGTAACAATTCATGCGAAAGATATTACATAAGTAACATCTGCAAGATAAGCTAAAATCAGAATCAATCTTGAAGAAACCTAGAAGAAGTAAAGACAGAAAGAAGTCAGCAATCAAGAGGAAATTGGAAAAAGTTTCGTGACACTTTGCAGAAGGCAATAAAGATGCAAACGGAAGCGTGGACTCTATTAGATGGAGGGAGCTGATTATATATTCCAAAAGAATAGCATGCATTCATACATGAAGCAAGGATTAGGAGGGAGCTAACCCTATGATCCATTGAAGATGATGAAGTAAATATCCATGGTAGCATCCATGAAAAGTAGTACGTGTTAAATTTGACTTTAGAAGACGCCTTCTTTGAAAAGAAGCCTTAAAGTATCCCTGGTTGTCCATCCACATCCATGATCCTATGATGAAAGGAAGAAGTTGGAATCTTTAGAGCATGGAATCTATAGAAAACTCCATGGACCCAAGAGAAACATGAGGAAGAACATGAAGATTCCAAGAAAGAAAGAAAAGCCAGAACAACCAGTCATTGTATCGAGAATCACAATATTACCAGCTTGATATGAACTCACTAAAAGGAATCAAGTAGAGGAACTAAAATTTGTGATGAAGAAGAGTGTATGGAAGACTTATGAATGAAAGCATTGCGAGATCTAGAACTAGAGGTTCTCCCAAATGGAGGGAGAAGACTATGATGATTGCTTGTAAACCAGACATGAGCCAGTATATCATCCGCAATATCCATGGGTTGGAGTTTACATGTAGAGCAACCTCAAAGGCTTTGAGGTATACTAGAAAGAGACCCTTGTATGTAGATGGAAGAAGATCTTGTATGGATTCAAACAACTTGGTGCAGAGCCTTCAATACACATTAGAAGCGTGGTGAAAATATTTATATAACAAAGATATTGTATCATAATGGTTACTCAGAAATCCAGGATGATGGATTGCTAATCCATGACAAACTCTCATGATGACAGAAGAAGTGCCACATAGATATGTTCCAGTTTGAGCCCTGCCACGATGTTATGAGCTAGCAGGAAAAAAAAGATGAATCCAATAATGATATACTATATTGATCAGAACTATATGAAGCCTTCAGAGAAAACCAGTGTTCTAGAAAGACCGAAGTACATTGAGATCAAGCATTACACTCTCCATGATGAAGTCCAGAAAAGAGAAAGAGGTTATCCAATATATATCTCCACAGATGATCAGATAAGCAGACACTTTTTGTAAAACCTCTGTCAAAGATGAAAGAGTTTTGCATACTCAAGCTGGAGCTCCTAGAGATGAATTCCTTATTGAAAAAGGAAGAGATGATTCCTAGGTTGGGAGGGAGCATTGATGTGTTATTGATTTATGGACAGTCATTTTTCAAGTTTGAAAAATGGTCCAAGATGAGCAGTTCCTTTCCAATTCGGAAAGTGGTTTGAGATTTCTGACAGACAGGCATTTTCCAGTTCAGAAAATGGTCCAGATCGAACGGTCATTTTCATAGTGAAAATGGTTCAATGGATTGTTGATGTACCATAGACAATGATTTCCATTATGGTTAACATGGTGAATGGTCTAGGATAGTCTCTCTTCTTGACGATCACTCTTAGTAGTGGTTAAGAAGACTGTTCCGCCTCATCGGACAATCATTCTTTCAAAGCTCACGGTTGCGAGCAGTTTCAAAGAATGGTCTGTTTTGGAGGTTGGTGCATGACAATCATTTCCTTTGGAAATGGTCCGGACAGTAATTCCCTATGGCAGATTCATTCTCTCCAAGCTGCACTTTGTTTAGTGTCAGAGGAATGGCCCGGATAGGTGAATGGTCCAGGTTCAACAATCAGGGACATGCATTCCCTAGAGCAGACTCATTCTCTCCAGGTTGCACTTTGTTTAGTGTCAGAGGAATGGCCCAGATAGGGAATGGTCCAGGTTCAGAAATCGGGACAGATATTCTTCCTTGCTTGAGAAGAATAGTCTGGATATCTCATTGTTGATGTTTTACCTTCTTAGGGCAGATGCTCTTCAAGATCTCATAGATGTGAGTGGAAGAATGGCCCAGATGATTCAGTTTATATCATAACAATGTTTTCTATGTAGGTTGATATCAGATGATATGATTGTTATGGAGACATTATGTCTCCGGACAGTAGATGTATACTACTGTGGTGGATGTGTTCCACTGATTGTGACTATATGTCACTAATAAAGTATATGTGTGCTACTTGGTGTGGTAGTGTACCACTGGATTGTAGTTTTGTACTACTATGGATAAACACAGTTGTGTTCTATTGAATGACATTGTTCTGATTCCCTTGAAGACTATCAGTAGTATTGGAAATAATTATCATCCAGATGGATGAACAATGGACAAAAGATTCCCCAGACGAAAAATGGTCCAGGACATTTATTCTTCTAGGACATATGTTCGGATTAGAAGAATGGATCTCGTGTCAATCTGTGGAGTGAGTGACTTATTCAACATCATGTCTGATTACTCAGATGGAGTATGGTTTCGAGAGATGATGCAGTTGAAGACACTGATAGTGATGATGGTGCTCATGATCTAGTCATGAGATAGTCTATATGACTATGTTGATGATACCAGGTGAATGGTATGTTTGTGCTCAAGACCATTACCTTCAATACTTCCCTAGCTAGGAGGGAGTGTTGATATTATGGTAGCCGCAGGAGGTATTTACCTCCACATGTAAACCTGACGAGAATAAAATATTTCGGGAAGTAAGAAGAAACCCTAATTAGTTGGCTAATAACCCTAGAAGACAAGTCAACTCAAGAGGATAATTTGTATTAGGTTATTAGCCTCCAAGAGAAGAAGTCGGCTAAAGGAAATATTATATACTAAGTAAATTGGCACTCAGAATGAGAAGTCGACCCATGCGGTTTGCCAGTTTTAGTATAAATACAGGAGGCCAGTCTTCATTTTGTCCTGCATTCTCAGAACTGCAGAAGCAACACTTGTGCGCACTGCAGTTGGCCAGTTTGTGCCCCAAGTTTGGAGGAGAGTTGTCGTTGCAGCTGTTGCAGCTAGCATATTTTGGTTTTGGCTTGGACTATATTTTGGTAAGGGTTTGGAATTTCTGATCARTCTTGTTACTCTTGCTTGGTGCGCTATTCTTGGAGAAATATGCSCCACCCTTTGTTTGTCTATCTAGCCTAGGGTTTTCTTCCTTAATGATTCTCTATCAAGGTTAAGGTGCTCGGGGGTGGCTTCGGCCTATGGTTGGGTGACAATAGCAATATTGTCTATGGTTAAACGAKCACATCCATTATATTCTAATAGCTCAACCTTGCCCAAGACATTCCCCCATGCCCGGAGGTCGCAGGGTCGACTCTAGTGGAGTCCACAACCTTTTTACAACAACAAACCAATGACAGGGTGCCACGTGGCAAACCATGACTAGGCCATGTGGCACCATTTAACTTGCCCACAATGGTGACACTTGTCAAGCACTTAATGGACCGCGTTTGCCACACCTGCATAGTCAACATGCCAATCCTTTGCCTGTCATTGTATGGTCATATGCCATGTGTCACCTCCAGACGATGCCACATCAGCATGATGACATCATCATGACATCATGCTGACATCAATGCTGACTTTTTGCTTGTTTGGAAATCTCATCAGAGTGAGATAAATTTCGCATATGGTGTCTGTTTGAGGAAGTAAATATATGGAAAAAATCAATGTGATGAGACAGACGCAATGGAATTGGTTTCGTCCGATTCCGAGAACTTTATTTTTGAGCATCTTCTAGACCTGAGGATCCTCCTGGATCATCTATAATATTAGGTAGTCCATGATATTTGCTTTGTATGAAGCTTGTTTAAAGCCTTGGTATACTCCATTGTAAAAGGCTTAAAGTGACCAACTTAGCTAGATTAGCCAAGGAGAATATAAGATATCTTTGAACTTGTTCATATTTATGTGTTTTCTTTGTTTTTATTTTGCTTCTCTCGATGTGCTTTTTATTATTATTAATAAATGATTATGTTTTCAATAATATGTATATTTGGATATAATAGATTGGAAAATAGGAATTACTTATATACCTAGCCGGAGTTCATTATAAACATTGTTTTCTTCTTTTTTGTTAGTAAAGAAATACAACAAAAAATATAGTGTTTTACCAGAAAATGTACAAAATGATACAATTTCCTCATTGGTGAAAGATGGTTGTTGTTAATGTTCTCACTAAGGTTCAAGTCTCTCCAATAACATCTTTTCCCCTTATGGATTTATTACACATGCGTTGGTGCTTGTGCTTGTGTTTGTAGTTGGGGATAAATGTTGGTCATGGGCAACTTTGGTAGCACAAATGCCCCACACTTGTAGCTTCTTAGCCAAAAGATTTTGATTTGAAAATTTCAAGTTGGCTACATTAATTGTAGTACTGATGGACTAGAGAAGGAAAAACTTTGCATCAAGATAAAAATAAGGTAGTGAAAAAAACGATACAACTATTGGTGATCCTTCACGTTTAGTATGAGGATCTTAGTGCCAATCCATATCAAATATATGGCCACATAAAAATGATTGATTGTCAATTTATCTATAAAAAGCCACATCTTGACTTCATCGATTTACAAAACTCAATAAAAAGACTCATCTTGTTCAAAAATCCATGGTTGAATATCATATTCACCCATTTTATTTCCCTTTTTGCCTTGCTCTCTCCTTGTTTTGGTCCGACTAGCGTCCTAATTGGGGACTAATGGAGCTTTTATTAACAATGATTATTTTGTTGCATTTAGTTGAGTTGTTATAATAGAAGGATATTCCCAACTCCAATGTTTATTAAGTTGGTCGTTGTCATTTTGTTGACATTCAAAGGTCACTTGAGTGGTGTTTATCCTCAAATTTGCTAAGTCATTTGCAAACTCTCTCTTGTATATCCTTCCCCATACTTATAATTTTCCACATTTCTCACAGGTTTACAACACATCTTTTCTTAGCCCAAAGTTCTGTAACCTCCAAAACATACCATTGCATTTTGTTGCCATCATTTTGCACCCATACTTAGTTTATTTCTTGAAAATCTCATTGTGGGTCTAAGGCGTTTCTCTATCACTTGTATATCAATGCAACCTCTTTGTCCAACTGATTCTCCATACTTAGTCACTTTCTTGTAATCTATCGTGCTCCGTGGGATGTTACGATTCTTATCCACTATACCTTTCACCCTCGCAAACCCACCACACTACGACAATCCTTTTCCTTTATCACTTCATATCCCCAACTCCGCCAACCCAACTCACTTCTCTTACTTAGTCTGATTCTTGAGTTTTCACCGCAAGTTCATAGGTCCGCGATGATCTTATTATTGCTCCACATACCCCTGATCATGATTGATATGATCCATTTTCATACTTAGTCTCTTTTTCAAAATCATACTGCGGGTTCACAAATATATGATGATTTCATATCTTCTCTACACTCTCACGATTCTGCTTCCCCTATCGTTGATTTCCCCATAGTAACTTATGTCATGTCTTGTCATATTCTCCAATGAACATTAAATGCAAATCTCATGGAGATAACAAATGGGTTAAGTATTAAAAGGTCGTTATTAATGGCGATCTTCTCAACATAGTCCTCCATCATTTTAAATTTAATTCACATTAACCACCCATCAAACTAAAATTCCTGAAGTATTTTATGATAAAAAGGGTATAATTTGGTAATAACGTATTGAAAAGAGTTGTACACTAATTCGCCAACTTCACAAAGTATGACAACAGAAAAGAAAGAACACTTCCATGTAGACACCATAAATTCATTTGGACGGGAAGATAAGAGGTTCCAGTGGTCAAGATCATACATGTATTATTCATCATTACCGCCTCCGGAGAGGAATGTGAACCAAATTAGGACGTTAGGGATTGCTCAAGCAGGTTTTTTTCTGGAAGTGTTTGATTTTAAAGAATTGATTTTATGGTGCATAGACAAGTTCAATAAGAACCAAAGAATAATTCAGCTTTAGGGTTAGTCCCCAATTTCTTTAGCTCCTTCAATCTTCAAAAGAATGCGAAGACTTCCATATCCAACAATGAATTTTAAAGTGGATGAAGCAAAATATTTTATGAGAGCAAGAAATGGTGGATTGGAGCTTTTGCAAGAGTATCTTTAAGACCCGACAATGGTTCCAGAAGATATATCAACTATCGAGGTTAGTTCATTAAAAAACCCTTATCAAGAAATGGCATGACTATTCGCTAGGGTATCCGGACAAGAATCTACAACTACCATTCCTCGTCTCGCTCTGTATATCCTGTATTTTTTTATTCATGAAAAATTAGTGTTCAATTGGGAAAATATAATTTCTAATGAATTATCTTTTCAATGATCAAACTTTAGGAAGAATAATTTTTTTTACATGTCCTCATACCTAATCTTTGCCATTACTTACCATCATGTTTTCAAAGGGCTGCATTTAGCCAAACAAGTCAATTGTAAAATTGATCCAGTTCAGACGTGGTACCCCACCTTATGGAAGCAGAAGGCTATGTATCATTTTTATGAAGTACACAATTCATTTATTTCTTCTTTTAAGCGATTAATTTTTGGACCAAATACATCAATACTATCTCTGGAAGTGGCATCATTTCTGGATAAAAAGGGAAGTTTCGAAGCAATAGAGCATTTCGGTATCATCAAGATTTATTTTTCCCATGAAAGACTCACATATCTCCCGTATTATGTGTCTGATAAGATGTTTGTAATAGAAGTCTGCAAATAGTATATATTTTTGGCACATTTCTTTCATGAAAAGAGGAAAAGGCAATTTATCCCTTTTCCTTGGAAATTTGGAGAAATAACATTCAAAAGCACTACAAATATTGATGAATTTTCAATTCAATTTGATCAGTTTAATTTAAAGGTAGCATATGAAGTCAAAGGGTTTGACCCTAACCAACTATTCATGAAACACATTATTTATGTGGGCTACAATGTCACATTTGCTACTACATTCTTATTACGAGAAGAGGAAGGTGATAGCTAGAACCCTCAGGCACTTCCTATTGAGAAAAAAACAAGAACATATTGAAATTGTTCTTAGCACCAGTGAGCAACATAGACAACATGGAAAATTTGTAAATGAAAGGAGTACACGGTATCCCAACATTTCTCAAAATAACGTCCTACCAAAACAAAAATCTCAACTTATAACTCAAGAACAAAAGAAATCTGCAATAGAGAATTCCGATGATGGAGGTGACCAAAACCCTCCTAAGGGAAGTATGGAAAGACCGCACAAGCTATGGAAACACAAGATACAGAAACACTACTAAAGGGTAAAGCACTTTGGAAATTTTCAAATACTATGGTTCCAAATGCTATGGATGAACATGATAAGTTCATTATTAATGGGAAGAAGGATGAGGTTGTAGGCATCATAGTGACCTACATCTATGGGGAGATTCACTTTCATACGAGCATGAGCAAATAAACAAATGAAGTATGGAAGAAGTTGAAGAATATATTTGATAAGATTGACAAACAATGGGTTATGTAGATTGAGAAAGAGTTGATATTTATTAACCCTCTCTCCTTTGATAGGATTGAATATTATTTGTCTCATGTGAAGGAGATACAATTGAAGTTCAGTGAATGTGGAAAGGATTTTTCGAAGAAGGATGGTCAACTTATAGAACTGATTTTCATGAATCTAAAGACACCCTATGATGTTCTTTTATTTGACATTATCTGCTAGTTAGGCTTCTTGAAATTAAGATGGTAAGGATTGCACCTTTGATTCTTTTTGTGGTTTTCTAATTAGGGCACAAGACAATTTATTTGATGAGGGTAAACTTGAGAATAAGAAACATGCCCTTCTCTTTAAGAGAAAATATTGACATAAATAAAGGAGATTATGTCATGGATATAATTGGGAGAAAGATCGTGGAGGCTACCATGATAAGGATTGTGTTAACCAGACTAATAAGAAGAAGCATGATGGTCAACCATAAACTAAGAAAGGTAAGAAGAAAAAGACCTATTGATACTATGGAAAGGAAATACATGTGAGAAGACTCACTAGAACAATACCAATTGTCTCGAAGAAAAGGTAAAAAATCTTGAAGGTGGCATGTTGATCGATCAACCTATAACATCAACTTTTAGAAAATAAGGGTGATAACTATACTTTCTTTGTTGATAATTATTATCCATTGTATGCTCACACTTCTAAAAGTTAGTGGATAGTCGATTGTTGTTGCACCCATCATATGGCTAAGGATGTTTCTCTATTATATTCATTAAATAACGCTATCAAAGAAGAAATACTTGTTGCAAATGATTATGCACTTAATGTTTCTAGTTGTGGCATGATTGAATCTTAGAATGGTGTGATCATTGATATGTATCATGTGTCCATTTTGAGTGCCAATTTATTGTTTATACCCCAACTGACCTAGATTGGAAATAAGGTTGAATTAATGCATGATTTGTGTCAACCAAGAGACGATAGGGGACAACAAAGTTAACTAAAATAATCAATCTTTGTTATGGAAAAAGCTTGTAAAAGCTAGATTATCTCTAAAAACCAAATGCATAAACAACCAAATATAATCAATTGAAAGAAATAAACAATACCAATCACATGAAGATGAAAGCCAAGAATTGATAACAGAGAAACCCAATGGGTAAAAAACTTGATGTATTGAGTTTTCAGCCTTGGGAAGTTAATCTTCAAAGTTTGTAAGCTATAACCTTGAACAAAGGTGAATTGATTCAATGGGCTCAAATACAATTATAAAGAGAGATATGTGAGTCGTACTAAGAAGAACCCCCTTCTCATAGAGCTTGGACATATTTATACAATCTCTAAGTGATGCTTAGGTAACCTACCATGTTTTAGTTATAATTTAGTTACATAAATGAATGAACAAGAACAACCCTCATCTTGGTAGCTATCGACTAAAAGAAGAGACATGCACTACGACATTAGTGTTTTCCTAGGTGTCTAATGATTGTTCAAAATTTCTTCTAACGTGTATGTTGAATCATTAACTTCCATCTAACATGTATGATGATTAATCATTGTCAAAGGATTCATAATTTGACCAAGTCAATGTCAACTAGGGTTCACCTAGACAATCGATTGAGGACTGTGCAATTTTATATGTTGTTAGACAATTCTTGGGATGGATCAGACCTTCCTCTTTAACTAGAAATGGTCCCCATTTATTTCTCATGTAGGTGTGGAAACATGCATTCCAATTTAGTGGTTCTATACCACTTACCGTATGTTAGGAGTTGTCCTGCTTTGGCCACCTAGAAGAATTGAATTGTATGAATCCTTGTACAATGTGCTTATTGTCCAACACTGGTTTAGATTACAAGTGGTTCTTAAACATTTGGGTGGATGTATTCTGGTATTTTGTGTTGCAAGTTATTCTATTGCAACAATGGTGGAGAATGTGGTCAAAGCAAGTTCATAATGTTGGATATATTCTAGGTATGATGGAATG
>ML790117.1:31194-69666 GCA_009831015.1 Picea engelmannii | reverse complement strand
AGTGATAAAGACCAATGTTCTAGAGTAGGCATATAAAATATTATAAACTGAAAAAACTAGAAAACCTGAGACTGCTACGACCCAATTATCCATCCAGGTTCTGGATCTGGGGCTCCATCTTTGGTTGCTTACCATCTGCTCTGAAATTCACATGAGGAGAACCAACATCTTGAGATAGTCCATACCCTTGGCTTTCTCTATCCACGTCTGTCTTGGCCCGTTCTCCCTCCTGCTCAACCACTGCATGCATATCATTCCTCTACGAACCCTTATCTAAGCATGAAATGCAATGAACCGATCTGGGTGAGGGGACGAGGGATGCAACTTAAAGCGTACCACCTTCATCACCCTCCCTTGTTTGACATTGATTACCCTCAACACCACCATCCGACACTTAGTCGTGGTCTATCAAACCAACTGACACCCCATTCAGGTGATTAAGTAAAATAAGATTATAATTAACATAAATACATTTTAAATAATTAATTTGTTTATATTTCAATAAATTCAGTGATTTTAATACTTCATAAATTCACATTTAATTTAATTTAATTATAAATTATAATATAATTTTTAAAAATAATATAGAATTGGTCATTAAAAAAAAAATGATAATTTTTAAAAATAATGTAGAATTGGTCATTAAAAAAATGATAACTTTAAACATAGTGAATAAACCTAAATTTGTCTAACATAAATTTTGAAGAGCAACCCATAAAGAGTGATGCACTCAATAAACTTTTTTCCGAGACAATCCCACATAATCTGGACATTTTATTATTATATATAACTTTGAAAATCCCCAAAACCTTTGAATTATTCTATGTAACTTTCAAAATCCCCAAAACCTTTGAATTATTCAATGTAACTTTCAAAATCTCCAAAACCTTTATAAACACTCGTAGTAATGGGGAGTCTTTTGGATGTTACTCCATTACAGTGAAACTTCGTTGGTGTGAGTGCTTCAGTTTTGTTGTGCGAAGTAGTTGAATTGTTGTTGTCGGGTTGATGGTATTGTTGTTAGTTAGGGCTAGATTTTAAGAGTTATTTGTCCATCTATTATGATTATATATATATATTTTTAAGTATTACGAGGTTTATGTTTTGTTTTTAATGTTTAATAGATTTTGGGTTAAGTAAATTATATTTATAAAAAAAAATAATGTTGTGTTGATTTTTTAAAAGATATATAAAATTTAACAAAGTAGATGGAGAGTTGAGTTGCAATTTGAGGTTAGGTTTTTGAAATTTTCTGCATGTAAAATGTATGTAAATAATGTTTTTTTTTGTTTGTTAGTGTGTCTGTGATTTGTGGGGCTAGCTTTTGACTAAGAATTGTGACCTAGGGGCATCTAAGTCGTCAAAATCACTCGAGGATTGCACTTGGCTTGGGCCACACTAACTCTTGGTTGGCTGGATTTTTTAGGTGTCTCCTCCTCACTATGACATGTTTCGAACCTAGGTCGCCCTACAAACGAAACCCTTCGAAACCAATCACACTTGCGAGATTTGACATAAATAATGTTAATAAATTAAAACAAAATAAAAAAGGTATATCACATTGATGTTTTAAAACTAGCGTAAAACCATCTTAACTCCAGATCTATCATGTAGTGAGAGGGATCAAATCCTTTAAGGTGCAAACCTTTCCTCAAGTTTTTTCAATCTAAAAAACGTTTTCACCTCTAAGCACTTGATCACTCTCCACACATGATAGATTCAAAGTTAAGATGAAATTACACTAGTTCTTAATGGTTAAGAGCATGTGTTTTCTCCTTGGAGGTCACAAATTCAAATCCAGAGGGGGGTAGGGTATGTATACCTTCATAGAATTTAGCAGTCAAATCGCTACGTGGAGAGGCTCCCTTGTCCCACAAACAAGGGGGTCTCATACACAAATTTGGTGTCTAGCTTGGCCATGACCTTATATATATATATATATTTTACCTAAGGTGGACATTGAAATATTTTATTTATGGCCGACATTGAAATATTTTTTATGTTATTAATATTTTTTTTAAATGTCATGTGTCAATTCCATGTTAGACACTGGAGGAATTACACATCTCCCTCATGCTAGGATGTAGAAAGCAGACAAAATAGGAAAATTTTAACTTTCAATCACTTTATACATACATACATACATACATATAAAGTTGATATAAAAATATTTTACTTAAGGTTAACATTGAAATATTTTATTTATGACCAACATTGAAATATTTATTTTGTTATTAATTGTTTTAAATGCCACGTGTCAACTCCATATTGCGCTATAAAAAGTGTCTTTCTACACAATAAGTTAATACTATTTTTTTACGTTATATATATATATATATATATATATAGCCCAGTATGGATTTGACACGTGGCATTTAAAACAATTAATAACAAAATAAATATTTCAATGTTGGTCATAAATAAAATATTTCAATGTTAACATTTATTATATAATAAATTAATTGTTGGTCATAAATAAATTTTAACATTGAAATATTTTATTTATGACCAACATTGAAATATTTATTTTGTTATTAATTGTTTTAAATGCCACGTGTCAACTCCATACTGGGCTATAAAAAGTGCCTTTCTAAACAATAAGTTAATAATAATTTTTTTACGATATATATATATATATATATTCATGAGGGATGGACATACATGTTGCGGTCCTTATAAGGATTGGCTAGTACAGTGGCCCCATGATACTTTGCCCCAAAAAAAGCCTCTACAAAAACTTTTCACAATACATACATAAAACAACTTTTACAAACTTTATTGGTCAAAAAAACCCCTGGCCCCATGATACTTTGCCCCAAAAAAAGCCTCTACAAAAACTTTTCACAATACATACATAAAACAACTTTTACAAACTTTATTGGTCAAAAAAACCCCTAGTACTTTCATATTGGATACCATTTTTTTTAAATTGAATTTCCAAAACTGTTGAAACATCATATATATATATATATATATATATATATGGAAATATTTTACATAAGGTGGACAATGAAATATTTTATTTACGGTTGACATTGAAATATTTGTGTTATTAATATTTTTTTAAATGCCACATGTCAACTTCATGTTAGGCACTGAAGGAATTGCACATCTCCCTCATACTAGGATGTAGAAAACACCTATCAATGAAATAAGAAACCTTTTACTTTCAAGCACTATATACATGTAAAGTACCAAATGAATTATACTTATGCAGAAACATAAATATTGCAACAAATACCAACAAAACAACAAATATAGAGAATCACAACACCAAAAATGATAACTTTATTGATAGAAAGCCAAGTTCACTTCCCTCTTCGAGGGGGAAACCTCGAGCAGAACAGAGCTCTATTACAATAATTCTCAAGACAAGTCTTTCTCATGCCTTCTACTCCTATTTATACTAATTCTACCATCTAAAGAATATTCTAGATGAAGATCTTTCTAGAAGCAAAAGCTTCTATTAAGTCTTCTTACCTTAGACTTTTTTACATTATTAAATAGCCCTTAGTAACTAATATCGGCTTTTATTACATGGAAAATATATCATTCTACCTAGATGAGGGGTTAGGGAGGTTAGGTCCCTAACATGTCTTCCCCCTTGAAGAATAGCCTTGTCCTCAAGGTTGGAGATGAGGAAATTGTTGTAGAATGGTAGTTGGCTCCCAGGTAGCATCTTCTGAAGTTCTATCCTTCCACTGAAATAACACTTCCTTGATGGTTCACTGACGGAGACGATGCTCGGGTTGGTCCAAGGTTTCTTGGGGTTGCAACCAAATATAACCTTCTTCATCCAACTCAAGAAGACTAATTTGAGTCTAGCACTTAGTTCCAATCACTTTCTTTAAGCATGAGACATGAAAAACAAGATGGATCTTAGAATGACTACGTAGAGCTAACTAGTATGCCATGGGCCCTACTAGCTTGAGAATTGTATAAGGACCATAAAATTTTGGGGCAAGTTTCTGATAGTGTTCAACTTTGAGTGAAGTCTACTTATAAGGTTGTAGACGAAGAAACACATGGTCCCCTTCAACGGATTGACATTCATAATGACCCTGATCTTCTTGTTTCTTCATGAGATTCTGAGCGAGGACTAAATTTTCTTTAAGGGTACGAAGAATGGCTGCTTAGACTGTATGATTTTTGTCCACCTCCTAAACCTTGGAGACACCTAACATGTATGAGAGAACCCAACGATGGATTTTTCCCATGGACTGCTTCAAAAGAAGTCATGTGAGTGGCAGTATGGTAATATGTATTGTACCACCATTCAACTAGGGGTAACTACTGATCCCATTGAGTTTTTTTGTTTGATACAAAACATCACAAATAGTTTTTCGAACACTTGTTGACAAATTCCATTTTTCCATCGGTTTGGGGATGATAGGTGATGCTGAGATGTAATTGGGTTCCCTAGAGTCAGAACAATTCTTGCCAAAAATTGTTGGTGAAAGTTGGATCTCGGTCAGAGACAATAGAATGAGGCATGCCATAGAGTTTGAATATATTATCCATAAAAATATAATCCATTGTGGATGTGGTGAACATGTGTTGAAGAGCATGAAAATGAGCATATTTGGAAAGATAGTCTACTACCACCATGATGACTGACTTATTACCCGATTTAGGTAAGCCAATAATGAAATCCATAGAAATTTCCCTCCAAATAGAAGGTGGGATCGAGAGCGGTTGGAGTGTGCTTGGAGATTTGATTGCTTCTCCCTTATTGTGTTGATAGGTATCACATTCAACCACAAAGGTGCAGATGTCTTGTTTCATACCGTCCTAGAGAAAAGAACATTTGACCTGTTCATAGGTTTTGATAAACCCATAATGCCCAACTGAGGGTGAAGCATGCAACTCAGAGAGGATCGTGGGTTTAAGGTTCGACTATTTTCTTAAATACAAGTTACCTTTATAACGAAGCTCTTCATAGTGTCAAGATTTCCCTAGAGAAGCTCGAGAATCCTGTTGCAATTTTTGGATTAGGCTAGAAAGTTCAGGGTCTTGCAACATTCTCGACGAACGACATGAAGCTAGTTTGTGACAATGAATGAGAGGGAAAATGATTCAGATTATTTTCAGAACGAAATGAAAGAAAATATATTACAATGAAGTGCACATAAATATTACCAGAAACAGATAAATACGGTAATGCATGATTTCTATCAATGAAAGAAATGTACAAAGACTGTAAAAATACATAGTGAAAGACTCGCTAGAATGGTGGCAACTTATCTTTGAGAAGAAATGTGACGACTACGCTCATTCACAAGAAGATGATTACAATGAGGCTATGAAGGCCTTTTTTTATAATAAACATGAATTCCAAAACCCTAGACATCCAAAAACCTAACCCTAGGAGATGAAGCGCCAAAATTCATGTGGGCCCCGTTGGGGTAAGTTAGTACATCAACTTCCCGAGGTCGTAAATTTTGCATACGATCTCCATTTTAGGCATGCGATAGCCCGTTGGAAAGGTATTTTCGAGAAATATTCATTACACCATCTAACTTTGACTTCGTCTATAGTTTGACTATGGAAAGCCAAGAAAACACTGTTTAGGGCCCCAAAACGACCCTGGAAGTACATAAAGATGTATTGACATGAAAACTTCCAAAATAATCTAGTTGGAATAGGTGGGCGACCACTATTATCCACCATCAAACTTTGACTTTGTCTCCATTGTGTTGAGTGCCCGAGGAAGAGGGCAAAGCGTTTGTTGAATCTGAATCTTGGTGAGTTGCATGCCTTGCTGGAGAAGTTGAGCTGCTTGGTCTATGTAAGGTTGTCACGAACTTGTTGCTAGTGGGGTTGAATCTGTTCCACCAACATGTTGTCTTTGGGCTTGATGGGGCATTGTGTAGGCACCATCGTAGTTGAAGAAACAATATCTTCTTTCTCTTATGCAATTTGCTTCTACTGGATAGAAGGTGTCGAGGCTACAGTGGTTGCAGTGGCCTTTTGTGCATTCTTTGAACATACTGTGAAGAGGCTGAATTTTGCAGTATGAGAGATTACCTCGCGGCACTATTTTGGTGGAACAATAGTCGTAATGACCCCCAGAGTAATAATGACACTACGGGGTCGGGACTCATAAACAACATGATGTTTCCACATATATGGTTGGCCCAAAACAACATCACAGACATCAAGAGGGGAAATGTCACACACTACCTCATCCTTGAAGGGATGGATGCCATAGGACAAGCGACACTACTGGCTGACACATAGATCTCATCAATAGTGAAGCCACCCGATGTTATATGGTTGCGAGTGTGGTGTTGTCGACAACCCCAACTATTTGATGACCTCAACTGAGATGAGGTTCTTCTGGTTGTCGCTATCAATAATGAAATGCAATGGGGTCCCCTTCACCCACATATGTGAATGGAATAGGTGCTCCCCCTCTTCAAGATCTATTGGTTCTTTTGGTTGAATTGTTGTGGTCGCGATAGTAGCAGTGGGGTCTACATTGATGATCTATCTTTTTTCATTATTTTCTGGATCAGATTCTGAATCAGGGTTCGACTCCTTGTATTTTATCTTGGCCACCAATGACTGTTACGAGCGACATTCATCGATGTTGTGCAAGGGGATTTTGTGGAAGTCGCACCACTTCCTAGTGTCATTCTTCGTCTTTCCTTTACCCTTATTTTCCTATGTCTTAAACTGGTTTTCGGGAGGCTATTGGTTAGGGCCGTCTTTATTGTTCTTTGGTTGTTGCAGATTTGCAGAACCAAACTCCCATTTCTTCTGGTGCCTAAATTTCTGCTTGATTTTAACAACATATTGATAGGCAACTCCCAATGATGAGATGTTTAGGAAATCCATTTTGGTTTGGATGTACCTATGCAGAGCCCCACGATATTTTAGAACCAAATGTCGCTCAGAGTCTTTGATAGCCATCTTGGTGTGAAAGGTATGGAAAGTATTTGTGAACTCCGACACTGTTTGGCTCTTCTCTTGCCACAATGTGGTCCATCTCATGTACCGGTCTTCATAGTTATCAACATGGTAGTATTGTTCCTTGACCGCATCCACAAAAAATCCCCAAGTGGGCTCGACCCCATATATTCCAGATTCCTCTATGGAACTTTGCTCCCAGTAAGTTTCCCACCAATGTTTGACATGGGGGAGATCCTTGAGGAGTGTGAAGGTGATCTTTTCCCTGTCGGAAAAATTGTGAACAGAGAAATAACCTTCTAGAATATTTAACAATTTTTCTAAAGCATCCACATCTATCTGGCCTTCAAATATGGGAATATCAAAATTAACTTGTACCTTGAAGGGAGAGGTTCCTCCAAAGTGGTCGCTTGATGAATTTGCGCCTGTTGCTATCGACATGCATTGAAAGACGTGGGAAAATTTCTCCATCATTTCGTCCCTCTGTCGCGTGAGAGCTTGCTCAAGCAACAAGTTAATAGAATACTCTGCTCCCCTGCTTTTAATTTCTTCCGCCATGGAGGGTTTCTTGGGCGTGCGAGAGAGATTTTCCTCAAGAGAGATAAGCTCAAGCCCCAACTTGCTATACTCGGACCTTGTTGGGGACAAGAAGATTATAATGAGGATCTGAAGGAAATTTTTATAATAAACATGAATGCCAAAACTCTATACATCCAAAAACCTAACCTTGGGAAATGAATCGCCAAAATTCATGTGGGCCCCGTTGGGGTAGGTTAGTACATAAACTTCCCGGGGTCATAACTTTTGCATAAGATCTCAGTTTTAGGTGTGTGATAGCCCATTGGAAATTCCTTTTCAAGAAATACACATTATGCCATCAAATGTTGACTCTATCTACAGTTTCACTATGGCAAGCCAAGAAAACACTGTTTAGGGCCCCAAAACATACCTTGAAATACAAAAAGATGTACTGACATGAAAACTTCCAAAATAATCCAGTTGGAATAGGTGGGCAACCAATATTATCCACCTGGATACTGTGTCAGGATTCATGATAGCCCCAGAAGTGCAGAACCCATAATTAAAAAGAAATGTCCCCGTTACAGAGAAATGTGTTGAACTGAAAACTGACAAGATGAACCAATTGGAATTGGAATAGGTGGGTGGCCACCAATATCCAGCTCGATTAGAAAACAAGGACCCTTCTTCTTCATATTTCCTTGAAAGAGCACCAACAACTACATTTTATTTTCCCTTCTTGTAGATGATCTCATAATCATAGACAAACAACTTGGTCACCCATTTTTGTTGCTCCGCGAAGGGAATTATTTGCTCCAGAAAATAATTGAGGCTACTATGATCAGTTTTAATTTGGAAGCGTTTCCCCAAGAGATAAGGACGTCAGAGATATACTTCATGCAAAATATCCAACATTTCCTTTTCATAGGTTGACTGGCCCAAATGTCACTCTGATAGTTGTTTGCTAGTGAAAGCCAAAGGCCGACCATCTTGCATGAGGACTCCCCCAATTCCTTTCCTTGATGCATCGCACTCCAGGAAAAAAGTCTTGGTGAAGTTGGGTAGTGCTAGGATAGGAGTAGTGCACATAGCCTATTTCAATCATCCAAGAGGATCCAAGAATTCTCATAGAGTTCCAGGAGGATCCAAAACATCAAGAAAGGTCCATAATGGTTCAGAAATGCTCAAAATTCAATCATCCCAAATCCTCTCGAAAATGATATCAACGCGCAGAGGTTGGCGATAACTTTCCAACCAGGGAAAAAAGTCAAAGTTATGACCAGTCAAATTTCAAGTCAAACTAGAGGCAAAAGTCAAAGGTCAAAGTCAATAGGGTCAAAAGGGGTGACACATGTCACCACTACAAGGGTGACACATGGCACGACTGTGCAACAAACGTGTTGGAAAGTGACTCAACATCCGTACCTCTAGGTGGACTAATAGTCGGTTAACATGTTGCAAGGTTAGACCAATGAGAGGCCTCCACATGGTGACCTCCCATTGGCCATTAATGATCATTGTTTACCAAAATTATGGAGTTGATGGGGGTCGAACCTGCGACCTCCATAAACCTTACCAAAGTCTCTACTACCAACGCACCACATGAGAGTTACTTAACCATAGTGGGCATATTTTTTATTTGAACTTACATATTGTAATAGGTGGCGGAAAAAGGGCCGAGGACATAAGCCCTTGACCCATAGTTCTATGGTGTATATCATATAACTATGACCGTTGTATGTTTTGTGGGGAGTTCAAACCATATACCATATATACATGTAATATATGGTTTTATAACCATATGCCAACAAAAACATCGAATAGATCGGTGGTCGATGGGGCTCAAACCCTCGACCCACCACATATATGCACCAACACTTAACCAATTCCACTACAAGTGCAGGTTAGTTAGGGACTTGCCTAACGAATAATTAAGGCCGACCATGGATTGTTGATGGTGGTTAATGGGTCCACTCCCTATTTATGTCTCAAAGTGCATGCCCGAGAATCGAATTGTACAAACAAACTCATAATAGTTGTAGAATTATGTGTTGAAGTGTGTGCTTGAGGGTACAAGGACTTTGAGGCTACATCGTAAAGTGTGCAGAGAGGTCCTTTGATGGAGTTTTAAGAACTTATACTCATTTTTCATGATTTTTTGCAAGGAATCCAATCGTACACTCTGTTTTTTGGTTTGATCAACGCAATAAAAGGCCATTGTAAAACACAAACATTTGAGCATTAATAAAAATGTCTTTATTGGAAGCGGACCCAAAGACATAGCCCAAATTGGGTGAACTCCGTTATCAAACTTGTGTATGTGATATTATCATTGTTGTTCATTTTTTGCTTAGTTCTTTGCAAGTTACTTATCATTAAAGTGTATATGGTTAGATAAGCATTTCACATGTAAATTGTAAACAATCAAGCGATCATTTTATTTTGAAGATCAAGTAGATGTTTATATGTATTTAAAAACTAATCAACATCTAAGGATTTTCAGATCAAGTTGGTATCATAGTAGGTTTGACAAGTGTTTGCGAGTGAATTCTTACAAGATCCAAACTCAAACTTGGTAAAGGAGAGCTTGCAAGTTATAAGTCTGATATTGAAAGAAGACTTCGTAAACATAAGATGGCTTCCAAAGGAAAGGAAGGAGAATACCCTCCCACGTGTCTATAAGAAATGATGGATACACTTCGCTCGATGAGAGAGATAATAAATGACTTGCAACGAAGAATTCAAAAGTCCGTAAGTGGAGAATCTTTGCTAAAAGGAGGAGGAGGTGAAGGTGGTGGACCTTTAGAGCCCCCTTCACCATCCTCATCATCATCTTCTTCTAAATCAAGTGAACATTATTCTCGTCGAAATAAGTCATGTAAGAAGTCTAATCATAATATGCCTTTATTAAAGTTAGATGTCAAATTTGAATTGCCGACCTACGATGGAGAATTGAATGCCGATAAATTGTAAAAATGGATCAAGAAAATAGAGGTATATTGCAGGGTTAAAAATATTGTGGACGACACTGCAAAGATACAGTTAACTACTCTTTGACTAAGTGGCATAGCCTTAATATGGTGGGAGAGTAAGATTCAAATTGATCTTGTTTAAAAGGGTAAAGTAATCTCTTCTTGGGATAAGTTTACTAGGGATATAAGAAAACAATTCTACCCACTGGCTTATACGCAAACGACAATAATAGAATGGAAACATCTAAGGCAAGGTAAATGCCAGAATATCCAGACATATACACAAGAATTAAAAAAGAAGGCATTATCCTTAGGGATTTTTTTGTATACCCATGAAACTCTTATGAACTATATTGGTGGCATGCACTCATATCTTCGTCATACTATTTTAATGTTTAACCCTACTAACATTGATAAGGTGTCCATACAAGCTACACATCTAGAGGCTAGTAAGGGTAAGCATGAAAGAGAAGATAAGAAGACATACAAGTTTGAAAAGAAACTGAAAGGTAAATGGAAGAGTAAGAAATCGGCTACAGTATAAAAAGCTAAGGGAAGACCTACATGTTCCCACTGTAAGAAAAAGGGACATGAGGAATCACAATGTTGGAAGCTATATCCATAATTACAACTGCAGAAGTTTGAGGATAAAGGGAAGAAGAAGACTGTTGCATCAACTCATCATGATCTAGGGTCAGATTCCGAGGATAAATCTAAGATCATGGAAATAGGAAGCAAAGATATATCAACTATCCATTCTAAGTCTTCAGTTCAATCCGCTAAATTGGAAAGTGATATTGATCAAAAGAAGAGAAGTGATATTTTTCATGTCAGAGTTATAGTCAAGCATACAAAGGTAGATACTTTATTTGATAGTGGATCTCAAGTTAACCTAATATTTGAAGCAATTGTTAAGAATCCGGGTTTGAAGATGACACCTCATAAAAATCCTTATCCATTAGAATGGGTATGTGAAGATGCTAAGTTACAGGTGACAAAACAGTGCGATATCTGATTTGCAATAACATCTAAGTTCTTTGATGAGGTTGAATTAGATGTTGTGCCAATTGACATTTGCAATATTGTCTTGGGTAGTCAATATCTATTTGACAGGAAGGTTGTATTCCATCATGAAGAGAATAAATATCATCTTTTCAAAAACGAGGTTCAGTAGAATATCAGAGCTCATTGTATAAAAACTAATTTTTCTTTAGTGATCACAAGGAAAATGAAGAGACTAGTGAGCATAATTAAATATTTTATTCTCATGATAGTGAAACCAAAATAAGAAGATATAACAGATGCTTTATTAGGTTGTGATCCAGATCATAAGCATGAGTTGATCAACATCATATCTAACTATGATGAGTTGTTTCAGGAACCTACAAGGTTTCCTCCTAAGAGGGAGGTTGAACATACAATCTATTTGTAGTAGGATTTTCCTCTTCCTAATATTGGAATGTATAGGTCATCAATGTTCAAGAATGAAGAAATTAAGAAGCAAGTTCAAGAGTTTCTTGATAAAGGAATAGTCAAGCCAAGATCCTCTCCATGTGGTTCTCCTATTTTATTAGTTCCAAAGAAAGATGGCATGTGGAGGATGTGTATTGACTTCCAAGAATTGAATAAGGTTATGGTAAAGAAACATTATCTTCTTCCCAAAATTGATGACTTATTAGATGAGTTAAAGAATGTTGTTTATTTCACTAAGTTGGATTTGAGAAGTGGTTACCATCATATCAGAATTGCAGAAGGTGACATATGGAAAACTTCTTTCAAGACCAAGCAAGGATTGTTCGAATGGTTAGTTATGCCATTTAGATTATGCAATGCACCAACAACATTTATGAGGGTAATGAATGATGTGTTCAAACCCTACATAGATGATTTTGTTATCGTATATTTATATGATATATTGATATTTAGTCTAAGATGGGAAGATCATATAAATCATTTCAAGATAGTATTTGAAGTCTTGAAGAAGGAGAAGTTGTATATCAAGTTATCTAAATGTGAATTTGGAAAAACTACTCTGGTACATTTGGGATACATTGTAGGGAATGGTCAGCTAAAGACATATCCTATAAAAGTAGAAGTCATTGTGAAATGTCCCAAGCCAACTACTATCACAAAAGTCAGGAGTTTCTTAGTAGCAATACAATACTAGAGGAAATTCATTGCTAATTTCTCTTACATAGCATCTCCTCTACATGCATTAAAAAGTGTAAAAAATGTCTTTAAATGGGGAGGAAAGAAACATAAATCCTTCGAGACATTGGAGGAAAAGATAAGCACCACACAGGTTTTGGCTCTGCCAGATCTATAATATCCATTTGAGATTCAAACCGATGCAAGTGGATATTCCATGGGAGCAGTCTTGATGCAATGAGATAAACCTATATGTTATAATTATGAGACTTTCACTCAAGTTGTGATTAAAAATCCAACATATGATAAGGAATTGTATGCGTTGGGAAATTGAAGCATTTATTAATGGGAAAGGAGACAATTATTCATACAGATCATCAACCATTACAATATTTGTAATCATAGAACAAGCTACAACAGTCATGACATTTTAGGTGGATGGGTTTATTACAACAATTTCATCGGGTAATCAAGTGCAAGAAAGGTATTCATAACAAGGTTGAAAATATGTTGTCAAGACCAGTGCTTAATGCATCCACAATACTCAGGTATAATCCTTTGGCGCATGAAAGTTATGCGGAACAATATGCTAAGGACGCTGATTTTAAAGAGGTATATGATGCATGAACTCGTGACAATAAGCAGTTAGGTTATCATATGTGTGACAAATTGTTATATCATATTGGAAAACTTTGTATACCGAGGGATGAAAGAGTGAATGTAATCAAAGAAGCTCGTACATCTCTCATTTATGGTCATTTTGGGGTTGGTAAGACAGTTTCACAGTTACAAAGATATTGTTATTGGCCTCGAATGAATGAGACAATATGCAAGTACATAAAAGGGTGTGTTATGTGTGACACAAGAAAGCCTAGCAATGGAAAGTTGGGGTTGTATACACCACTTCCAGTACCTTCTCAACCATAGGAAATAATCTCCATGGATTTTGTAGGGGGTTTTACGATGTCCAGGTCAGGTCATGATTATCTATATGTTGTTGTGGATAGATTCAACAAGATGTGTATTTTGATGCCATACAAGAAACATGTCATGACTGAACAAACAACACATATGTTCTTTGCTAATGTATGGGTTCATTTTGGACTTCCTACATCTATTACATCAAATCGAGACTCTCACTTTTTGGGAAAGTTTGTTCTCATTTATAGGAGCTCATGGACACTAAGTTAAAGAAGATCACAACTTTTCATCCGCAGACAAATGGATAGACATAGGTGGTAAACAAAACAATGGTACATATACTTCAAGGATACTGCAATAAGAATCCTAAGTTATGGGATGAACAATTTCCTTATGTACAACATGCCTACAATCATGCCATGAATTCATCTACTAAAAAAAATCCTTTTGAAGTATGTCGGGGTACTTGCTTAAATCATCTATGGAATTTTCTTTTGGAGAAGCAGGTAAAGAGGATGAACAAGATGACACATATAAATATAAAAGGTTCATTCCAAATATTCAACAGGTACATCAAACAATACAAGAACAATTGGAGAAAAGTCAAGCCAAATATAAGGCAAGGCATGACAAACATCGGGTTGATCATCAATTTGAATTCGATGATAAAGTATGGATACAAATTAGAAACGATAAAATGAATGGTGAAGGTAAAAATATAATGCCAATCCGATATGGTCCATTCAAGATCTTGGAAAATATTGGTACCGATGCCTTTCATTTAGATCTACCATCTTACATGCAAATGCATTCGATGGTAAATGTTTAGAATTTGAAGCTTTATGAGCCTCGTATGATTATGGATGAAGATGAAAGTATTCAGGTTCCAACAGTTGATGATTTCTCTCCAAAATATTTGGATGAGCTACAAGAATATGTTATTCTCGACAGAGGAATCAAGACTTCACAGTGAGGTGATGTGGAATATCTTCGAGTTGGTATTAAAAGGGTAACACCAAGTAAAGCAAAATTGATGGAGATCAGAAGGGTGAGGGAATTCTACCCTCACCTAGTTGTTGAGTATTCAAAACTTTTGGTGGTCCAAAAGGATTTCAATGGGGAGGAATGATCCAGGAGGATCTAGGAATGCTCACAGAGGTCCAAGAGGATTTGAAACATCCACAGAGTTCCAAAATGGTTAAAAAATGCTCAAAATTAAATCATCCCAAATTCTTTCGAAAACACTATCAATGCATAGATCTTGGAAATATATTTTCAACGAAGAAAAAATCGCCTCAAACGGAGTTCGTATTCAAACATTATGACTAGTCAAAGTTTGAGTCAAATCAGGGGAAAAAGTCAAAGGTCAAAGTCAACATGGTCAAAAGGGGTGACACATCTCACCACTACAAGGGTGACACATGGCATGGCTGTGCAATAGACGTGTTGGAAAGTGACTCAGCATCCATACCTCCAGGTGGACTAATCGTCGGTTGACATGTGTCATGGTTAGACCAATGAGAGGTTTCCATGTGGTGACCTCCCATTGGCCATTAATGGTCATGGTTTACCAAAATTATGGAGTCAATGAGGGTCGAACCTGTGACCTCCATAAACCTTACCAAAGTCTCCACTACCAACGTGCAACACGAGAGTTACTTAACCATAGTGGTCATTGTTTTTACTTGAACTTGCATATTGTAATAGGTGGCAGTAAAAGGGCCGAGGGCCTAAGCCCTCAACCCATAGTTCTATGGTGTATATCATATCACTGTGACCCCCATATGTTTCGTGGGGATTTCAAAACATATTCCATATATTATATATATATATATATATATATATATATAATATGGTTTTATAACCATATACCAACAAAAACAATGAATAGATCGGCGGTCGGTGGGGCAGCTCGAATCCTTGACCCACCACATATATGCACCAACACTTATCTAATTCCGCTACAAGTATGGGTTTGTTAGGGACGTTCCTAACAAATAATTAAGGATGACCATGGATTTCGGATGGTGGTTAAGGGGTCCGTGCCCTATTTATGTCTTGAAGTGCATGCCTGAGAATTGAATTGTACAGACAGACTCATAATAATTGCAGATTTATGTCTCGAAGTGCATGCCCGATGGTACAAGGACTTTGAGGCTACACTATAAAGCATGCCGAGAGGTCCCTTGATGTAATTTTAAGAAATTTATACTCATTTTTCACAATTTTTCGCAAGGAATCCAATGGTACACTCTGTGTTTGGGTTTGAGCAACGCAGAAAAAGGTCATTGTAAAACAAAAGCATTTGAGCATTAATAAAGAGGTCTCTATTGGAAGCAGATCCGAAGACACAACACAAATTGGGTGAACTCTGTTATCAAACTTCAATATGTGATATTATCATTGTTGTTCATTTTGTGCTCAATTATTTTCAAGTTACTTATCATTAAAGTGTATATGGTTAGATAAGTATTTCACATGTAAATTGTAAATAATGAAGTGATCATTTTATTTCTAAGATCAAGTAGATGTTTATATGTGTTTAAAAACTAATCAACATCTAAGCATTTTCGGATATTTTAAGGCTTGGAAGGACCGATTAATTACTGGAGTCCAACTGAAATCATTCTTTTGAAGGAGAGCAATGAGAGGAGTTGCAATTTTTCCATATTTCCGAACAAACTTGCGATAATATCCTGTTAAACTCAAGAACCCACACAAGATTTTAAGAGTTGTAGATTGAGGCCAATCCTTCATATCTTCAATTTTCTTAGGATCCACCCATACACCATCCTTTCATACAATATGACCCAGATACTCAACTTCAGAGGCACCAAAAGCACATTTAGATTGTTCGACAAAAAGTTTGTGCTTAGACAATAAATGGAGAACTTGTTCCACATGGGCGAGACGGGCTTGCCAATTTTAACTTTAGATGAGAATAACATCAAAGAAAACTAAGTCAAAATGACAGAGGAAAGGATTAAAGACATAATTCACAAGACTTTGAAAACTGGAGGGGGAATTACACAGATCAAAGGGTATGACCAAGAACTCATAATGACCCTCACGAGTTCGAAAGGCAGTCTTGGGGATGTCTTCCTCTTTCATACATATTTGGTGGTATCCAAAACAAAGATCAAGTTTTGTAAAGTAATGAGCACCACCTAATTCATCCAAAAGGTCATAAATGATAGTGTTGACGCAAGCGAACTGCCCTTTTTCAAGAGCAGGGGTTACGCCCGATAAGAAGTCCCAATTAGACCTCTCATCATTTGGAATATGGAACCCATCCAGATTCTGGCCCGATATCTATTTCTAGTTTTGGTTTTACCAGTTATGTCCTAATCCACCGATGAAGGTTTCCTAAGCTAAAGAATGAAATGCAACTAATCTAAGATGCATGTGTCTAGACGACACTAACCATAAAGTAAACATAGAACCAACCATGCTCCTGTCAAGGGATCAAGAAATAATTCACACAGAGAAAAGACAAGAACATGAATAAAAAAATGTAAAAAAAGAGTAGTCTAGCATTTAAACAATCATCTACAGTTATATGCCCACAAATTTAAATAAAAACTCTCTGAAGAACATAAATAATAATTCAACCATCATACAAAAGAATAGTCCACAACATGAAGTACATTCTTACACAACCTGAGTGCTGTGCAAAATGTAAGCGAATAGTCGACAATACCTCCAAAATGAGAATCAAAACTCTTCAGAGAATAGCTTGGCCAAACCGACTTCTCCTCATTAAAATTTTATGTACATGAAAGCTATGAGGAGGGCTTCTCAATTTTAGTTAATTTATTGTTAGTGTCTTATAAAGAGGTTGTTAGGATGTAAATAAAAAATTTATGATAGGGTAAAGTCATTCTTTGGTCTCATAAAGACCATGTCATGATTTCTCTTAGGTTATGAGTCGATGGGTTTGTGATTGATAAATGTGTTTGAGTAAGGTCATAAAATAAAGTTGAGTCATGAAACATATGGTATTGGTGCCAAAGGTATGGGTTTTCATATCACTAAAGATTCATAATGAAATATCATGAGGTCAATTCAAGTCAGTTATAGTCAATCTTGTCATGGTCCTAAAGATTTCATAAGCTCAAATCCGTTGGAGGCATGTGGCATCATCAAGAAAATTATAGCGTTGCACAAGTTGTTGCACAACTTCCTAATTCTATGCAAATTGCGTATTAAGGTACGATGAGAGGACGTTGTTGTTCATTGCAACGCAGAGGACATTGTTGTTCATTTGATGCACACTACGCAGAGGTTTCTATTTTCATTTTTTGCGCACTACGCAAAGGTTGCTTCTCTCATTTTCTTCTCACTTCATAAAGGTTTATGCTCTCATTTGATGCACACTACGCATAGTTTTCTATTTTCATTTGTTGCGCACGGGCTGTAGGGCACGCTGCACAAATGAATGTTTTAGTGGTCAACTTCAATATAAATTTATGACCAACTGGAGAGGAGTTTTGAAAAACCTAGAGAGGTTTTTTTCAAGGAAAGACCAAATAATAAAAACCTCTCTCAGTTTTGAAAAACCTATTTTTATTAGGAAAATATGATGTCATCTTTAACCCCTATTTTCCCAGTCTGTTGCACAATCTGTTGCATTTTTGTTGTAGGTTACTGTTGTGCAGCAGACTTGCTGCGCAATTGTGATAGAGCTTCTAGAATGCCTCCATATCAACAAATAAGGGTAGGAAAGCATGCCATACCATCTACAATGAATTCCATAGGTCAAAGATCATCAGGATATGGTTTCAAAACTAGATTTATCTATTATTATCTTGTAATTAATGAGTCAACTTTGACTCCTCTTTTTCAACAGTTAGTTCAGATTTTGTTGCCAACAGACTTGTAACTGTTTCTTAACTTAGGAAGGTTGTTAGAATTTGAATTTGGCAGCATAGGAAGATATTTTTTTTGTATATATTTCATGAAGCTATGAGAGCTAAATGTGGGAAAGTGTGTACGAAAGAGACTATTGAATATTTTTTTGTAATTTCTCTATGATATTAATGAAATTACTGGATCAGAAGTCCTTGAGATTTGACTCCATAGATACATGTGATTGTGCTACTTTATGCATGTGATCTTACATTTTTGTCTTCCAGTCTAAATGAATCTATGTTATATGATTTCTTCTTTGTGTTAATTTGAATTGTATGTATCAGAATTCATATGTAGATGATGCTCTATTGCATATAATTTCATTTGTCCTTCTACCATAATCACCTTGGGAGTCATCCTTGTTAGATTCCCTAAGGGGTTATTTGTTTTCTCTGTAATCTTCTATCCACAACAACATCTAATTGGCGTAAAGCAGTGCTCTCTAGCTTGCCTTTGATAAGTCACTTTTCAATTTACCAAGTATCCAATAAACCTTCATTGAATTTTGACTTCTTTGTGACTCCATTTCCCAATGAACTTTCTTTCCACATTTCCACCAACACTATAAACCCAAATTTATATTAGAGATATATCCTTTGAGCATAAAACCAAATCAATCCTTTCAGTGATTAATTTGAAGAGAGAGAGCCCCCTCTGGGTTGGAAGGGATAGCTTCCAGCCTCAAGTTGGTCTGTGGTTACCTTTGTGATTTTCCTCCTCAGCTAAGGAAATTTACAGAACGATAACATTTTGGCACCGTTGTCGGGGACCGAAGGTGAAATCTTCCCTGGGATAAATGACAAATATCATATTTGACTTCTGATGGTGAACAGAGGCCAAACACAAAGAAGGTTGTACCATTCACCTGACGACTCAAATTATGATTCAATCAGATTCAAAGACTCCACTGGGGGATGAGATCCATTGACAGAGACATGGAAGGAAATCATGGGAAAACCAGGTATCAAAGCTTCAGTTTTTTCCAAGAGATCTTATTCTTTTTCATCAGTTACCTCTTGTCCTTTCTTGAAATTGTTAAAAGAATTTTTCTTTACCTGTTGTATTGGAATGAAGACTACATATCTACACCTGACTCTCCTTTAAAAGTTGTATATCATTCTTTTGAAGCTGTAAAAACATCTCCTTTTTGTATTCGTGATCTTGAAAAAGATCTCAATGATAACCATAGCCAAACTAATGAGCCTATAGATACTAAAACTGATATACCATCTCATGTACATGATTCTACACTTACCAAGATCACATGCATATACATTCCTTTGAAACTACCTTCTATACTTCATGAATTTCTATAAAATCACAATAGACACCTACCTGTGTTTGATGGTGAACTTGAGAAGATTTCAGCTGAAAAACATGTCCAGGATTTTGAGCATTTTGTAGACCTCTTTGAAATCGAAGATGATGATGTTTTAATGAGAGATTTTTACCAGTCATTGCAAGGAGAGATCAAAGAGTGGTTTAGACACTTACAACCCAAGATCATAAGCTCATGGGAGGAATTGAAGAATGTATTTTTGAAATTTTGGGGCAAGAAGAAATCTTTGGATCTACATCTTACAGAGTTTTATGCCATGAATAGGAAGAGTAATGAAACTATCTCTACGTTCAGTAGGAGGTTTTCCAGTCTTTATTACAACTTGCCCAAGGAAATTCAACCCAATGAAGCTACTTCCATGCTCCATTATGAAATAACCTTTCATCCAGATTTGTCTTTCCTTATGATGGAAAGAACATCTGAGACCTTACAACAGATGTTTGATGATTCCCAAGAAGTGGAAGACAATCTTCAAGCATGTCAGAGGCTGCAAAATTGGAATTTATAGAATTCTAAAAATACAGAGAACGATGGTGTCGCAGAAGAACATGAGATTGTGCATAAACAAGAAGTTGTTTTACATCCTAATATTTTTCAACATGAGCAAAAAAATGATCGTTGCATGCATTTTTTCGAAGTTTTCAATGATGACATTATTGCAGAAGATAAGGATCAACCTATTGAAGAGAAAGTTGATGTACCAAGATTTTTCCTTGTGCATGACATTGCAGATGTAGTTGACTTGCCCAAATATGATGAATATAATGATAATTATGAGGTCGATTTTTTAGAGCAATCAACTGAATGTTCTTCAATAGGAAATGTTCAGTTTCAACAATTTAAGGAAAGAAGTCATCCTGCATGTTTCAGTTGTGACAACGATGAAGAACATGAGGAAAGTACTGAATTGGGTGAAGGAAATACTCTACCCTTGTGCTTTTCTTCATTCCAATTACTGAAGGAGAATTTTCATAGTGTTGTAAGTCAACAATTCTACAATTATGCCAGTGAACATGGAGAAAATAATGAGTTTGCTAACGAAAATTATTTTCCCTTATGATTTTCTTCATTGAAATTATTGAGAGAAATATTTAAGACCATTAATGAAGTTGAAGAGTGCAGACTGATGCAAAGTCATATAGACTCAATGGGGAAAATGGAAAAGGAATTGCATCAACCTCCTCTCTTTTTTCATGACCTAGTAGCTGGTTACATGGATAATTTTAACAACCAAAATTTACAGGCATTGAAAAACCATGAGTTTGAAAATGAAGTTGATGATCAATCAACCATGTCTTTCGAGCTAGTAAAGGTTTTGTTTCAACAGTCTAATGCATATTTCCAGACTTCCTATTACAACTTATTGAGTAAATCGCATGAAAGAAAAGATGCAGGTGAAGGGGTAAATTTATGGCACATAAATCACCTGGAGAAAATTTGTAATCTATTGGATTAGTATGAAATCAATTTGCACTTGTTTGAAGATCCTTTTGCAGTCTTTATGGATTTAGTAAGCAGCCCCAAATTTCCATATTTTGTCAAATTTGAATTTGCTTGCAAATGTTCAAATGAGTTGCCATTTTATTTTCAAGATTTATTTTTTCCAAAGCACATTCCATACCTTCACTTAGTCAAGCTATTACTTGAATGGATACTTTGGAAGTCTGCTTACACATAAGAAATGCATTATCTCTTTGAGTAGAGTAGGACTACTTATCAATAAGCTCATAGTTTGAGCATTTTTTCATTTTGATTTCAACAGTTTGCAATATGATATAGTTTGTGTTTCATTTTCTAGTTTTCAACTGTGTGCAGTTCATTTTTCAAATTGGATTTATTTTCAGACGAAGGTCCGGTAAGGAGAAAGTGCAGGTTGCAAATATCAACGGTTTGGGATCAGCCCAATGGATTAGGCTACTAGTCTGCTTGCTCTTTTCCACGTCACAGGGAGGATGCCATCGCCATTGAAGCCTATGTTATTTTCCTATAAATAGGTTGTTAGGATGTGAATAAAAAATGTATGATAGGGTAAAGTCATGATTTTGTCTCATAAAGACCATGTCATGATTTCTCTTTGGTTATGAGTCGATGGGTTTGTGACTGATAAATGTGTTTGAGTAAGGTCATAAAATAAAGTAGAGTCATGAAACATATGGTCTTGGTGCCAAAGGTATGGGTTTTCGTATCACTAAAGAGTCATAAAGAAATATCATGAGGTCAATTCAAGTAAGTTATAGTCATTCTTGTAACGGTCCTAAAGATTTCATAAGCTCAAATCCGTTGGAGGCACGTGGAATCATCAAGCAAATTATAATGTTGCACAAGTTGTTGCGCAAATTATTAATGCTATGCAAATTGAGTATTAAGGTACGATGAGAGGATGATGTTGTTCATTGTTGCGCAGAGGACGTTGTTGTTCATTGCTGCGCATATGACGTTGTTGTTCATTTGTTGTGCACTGCACAAAGGTTGTTGTTTTCATTTGTTGTGCACTGCACAAAGGTTGCTGCTCTCATTTTCTGCACACTGTGCAAATGTTGTTTCTCTCATTTGTTGCGCACTACGTAGAGGTTGTTTTCATTTGCTGTGCACGGGTTGCAGGGCACGCTGCACAAATGACTGTTTTAGTGGTCAAATTCAAGATCACTTTATGACCAACTGGCAAGAATTTTTGAAAAACCCAGAGAGGTGTTTCTCAATTACAGAACAAATAATAAAAACCTCTCTCAGTTTTGAAAAATATATTTTTATTCGGGAGATATGATGTCATATTTGACTCCTATTTTCCTAATCTACTGGGTTTCTGCTGTAGGTTACTGTTGCATAGCAGACTTGCTTCACAATTGTGATAGAGATTCTAGAATGCCTCCAAATCAGCAAGGAAGGGTACAAAATCATGCCATCTAATCTACAATGAATTCGATAGGTCAAACATCATCAGGATATGGTTTCAAAAGTGGACTTATCTATTATTATGTTGTAATTAATGAGTCAACTTTGACTCCTATTTTTCAACAGTTAGTTCATGTTTTGTTTCCAATATATTTGTAACTGTTTCTTAACTTAGGAAGGTTGTTAGAATTCGAATTTGGCAGCATAGGAAGATATTTTTTTGTATATATTTCATTAAGCTATGAGAGCTAAGTGTGGGAAAGTGTGTAAGGAAGAGACTAATGAATAAGTTTTTGTAATTTCTCTCTGATATTAATGAAATTTCTGGATCAGAAGTCCCTAAGATTTTACTCCAGAGATACATGTGATTGTGCTACTTTATGCATGTGATCTTACAGTTTTGTCTTCCAGTATAAATGCATCTATGTTATATGATTTCTTCTTTGTGTTAATATGAATTGTATGTATCAAAATTCATCATAATCACCTTAGGATTCATCCTTGTTAGGTTCCCTAAGGGGTTATTTTTTTTCTTTGTAATATTCTATCTACATCAACATCTAATTGGCGTAAAGCAGTGCTCTCTAGCTTGCCTCTGATAAGTCACTTTTCAATTTACCAAGTATCCAGTAAACCTTCACTGATTTCTAACTTCTCTGTGACTCCATTGCCCAATGAAATTTCTTTCCACATTTCCTCCAGCACTATAAACCCAAATTTATCTTATATATCTAGCCTTTGAGCATAAAACCAAATCAATCCTTTCAATGATTGATTTGAAGAGAGAGAGCCCCCTCTGGGTTGAAAGGGCTAGATTACAGCCTCAAGTTGGTCTGTGGCTACCTTTTTTATTTTCCTCCTTAGCCAACAAAATTTACAGAGTGATAAAAAACATCATATTCCCGAAATAGTTCAAAAAATGTACAATGATTAAAGAGCCAAAAATCCCTTTCTTTGGATACAATTCCAATATTTATTGAAGTTCAACATGACTCTTGGCTTTCTGACTTCCTCCATGACCTTTCATTTACCATTTTTTCCCCTTATCCTCTTTGTAATGATGAGGGAACAAACATGACAATTATATTTCAAATTTATCTTTTAGCGTTGGTGGGTCATCATAGATTTCAACTGTAGTGCACCTCTCCCACCGTAATGACTGGTTTGGACATTGGGAGATTTTATTGTCATAGGGTTCAAACTTCCTCTTCAGTCATTTGGGTTTGAATCACTTTGTTGCTCCTGCTGCTGCGATAATTGTTGTTGTTGTTGTTGTTTCTTTATCATCCTTGGCTGTAGATTGCATTACAAGGATGTTGAGTATGACTTCCCTTAGGCATTGGTACCTAGCACAATTCAACATACAACATATGAGTGAACTTAGAGTAACCTCGAATAAAATATTAAAACCAAGCATTCAAACCCATAGAACCAAAAAATTAATTAATTGAAATTTCATATAAGCTCCCTTGAGTTTGATTCATGATTCTTTTGCTCGCGATTGAGGTGTTGTGTTCTCTCTGGGTTGTTGACAAGGTGTCATATATTAATCCTGAAAAATTCAAACAATTGGTGAGGCATTTATTAAATCATATAACTTGGAAGTTGTATATCTCGGAAATACCTTTCCAACGGTATAAAGAACACATGAAACGGGCACCCGAGTCAAAATTATGGTTAAAATACGGAAGGCAGTTTGGTGAGGTCTTGTCCTTGTTTCAAAGAAGTTTGCGGGAACTCCCCCTCTATGTATCAGAGAATTTCATGGGATATCCTCCTGTGTAAACTAGAGGTCATCAAAGGAACTCCTTTGTTGTGAATCGACACTGTTTGTAGGAAGTGATTTGGGTAAATTGGTGTACATGTTGACATTGGATCTGGGTCATGTGCAAGGGTTGGAAATAACATATAATAAGGATGAGTTTTAATTGTTGCTTGAAGTTCCCGTAGAAAGAGTTCTCTATTATAATTAAGAGAATGATTCAAATCTTCTAGTACATATGAATGCGCGATATTAAGCTTATCTAAAACAATTCAGTAACCCTTGCACACCGCTTCAACCAAAATTTCTTCCATTACTATTGCACTTGGATGATCTAACAGAGTTAGAAACAACATGAAAATTCCATCATAAAGAGCTTATGTGATGGAACTTTGTTGACCAAGGATCAATATTGTCAGAGGTACACCAATCCTAACTGCAATATGTTGCACAAGGATAGTCTTAAATGTTGTTCCGTATTAGATTCCTTTACTTAAAGTAGTTTAGCGAGGTGGTGTGTATGCGGAAAAAGGATATTGATCAATTACCTTGTCGAAGAAGACTTAAAAAACTCGTGCTTACTCATACAAAGTACGATTGGGGTACCGCTTTTTGCGATGTGAAAAGTGCAGGGAGGCACTTCCAACGATCTAACTGACCATGCCATTCAAACATTCCATTGGTGTAACAACTGACGAGGCTAGCTTGGGATATAAATCCTTGGTGATTCGTTTTGTCACTTCCGGGCCTCATATTTTGATTCTATTAGTTGCGTTGGAATCATAATCGCATAATTCATACATAAACCAATTTTAGTGATGAAATATACACTTTGACAAACACCGAAAAATTTCACTCAAAGGTGTTTTTTAATGGAAGTTTAGGTCTGGCCTAATCATCCCCCCATATGTACCTATCCATCGGGCAGAGTCCTGCAACAACAACAAGTACTCCCTCCAGGGGCTCATAAGTCACAAGGATCATAGCAATGCCAATCACATCTAATAATCAAATTACCTAAACATGTGCATCAAACCCCCCTTTACCCAGAAAAATGCTCAAAGACGTTATGCAATTTAACAAGTCAGTTTTGGAGAAGGTCTTAGGGTGTCCTATTGGGCTACTTCTCCTTAAGTTTGGGGTGTTTCCTAGGTGAGAACCAATCTAGTTCATGTAAGTGTGTGTGAAGTGGCATAGGGGAAATGTTTGGGCAGAGGGTGCAGTGATAACATGGAAATGTAGGTCTTTCCTGTGGGTACCTCTATAGAGTGCGATATGCACCTTATCATGGATGCCTTTGTTTCCTATTCCAATTCATTTTTTTCTTAGTCTTATTTCTTTTGGTCTTTTTTATTTTCAAGGTAAATATGGGGGGCACTGTCCTAGCGTGGTGACCAGGGGTGACAACATTACCCACAAGCATTTGACGGAAATGAGAAGGTTGGCTCGTGATGAGACCCCCTTTCTCTTAGCTATGCCACCAAGATCCACTACCCTAGTTTGGTGACCAAATAGATGGTAGTGTCATATAGCTACATTCCCATGGACCTAATAGGTCGGCTCACGATGAGACCTCCCATCCATCAACTAGTACCTTGAGTCTTGATTTATCTTATGGGTCCCCTTTTCTTACTGATAATCCTTTTATTGATTTCTCAGGAATCCATGGGTTAAGCATCTCAAAGGTTTCATTTTGGATTTTAACGTTTTCCAACTACTTTTACCCCCTGGGCCTTTATCCCCTTCTTTCCACAAGGCAAGGTACAACCCTTCCTAGCGTGGAAAAACCCAATGCCCAAACCAAGGTGGGGAAGATGAGAGGAATAATTATGGAAAGTGGTAAGTATGGAGGGAATGGATGATGACCTTTCACAGATTCCAATGGAAACTCATCCTAAAGGGGAATGAACTTACTAGGACATTATGTCACCCTCCAAGGTATGAACAAGTTAAAGAGAATAATTTCCAAGCAAACATTATGAAATGAAAAAGAATTCAGTGTAACATATTGAAGTGCTTCAAAAATAAGAATGACACATACCATGATACCCAGACTTATTGCCTCATGGAGAAAGAATTAATGCTACTTTAAGACTTGACTGGTGTTGGTGTCTGAAGATGTCCTAAAAACAACCTTAGTTTAACATTAATTTATCAACCCGGAGATTCGTCTTTTATCTCAAGAGTATCAGCAAAGTCTATGCAGGTAGCCTAAAATCGTGTAGCTAAACCAAATTTGAGTTCATCAACAATCAAGTTCCTCAAACATTCACCAAAGATTCTAAGAACTAAATGGAATTGGAATCTGATTACTAAGATGCTGTGAAATGGAAAGGAACTAATTAATCTATTGAATTCAATTAACTAGAAAGCAGTAATTGAATCTAACTAAGGACTTGCAAAATTAACTATCAATTATGAATTCTGATTACTGGAAAGGAAATGACAAATTACTCTATCTGTGGAAAGAAACAACAATTATAATCTAATCGGAAGGGACAACTAATGTAACTTTTCCGAAAGGAACAACTATTGTAACTTTAACCGAAAGGAACAACTATTATAACTTTAACCGAAAGGAACAACAATCGTAAATCTAAGGAAAAGGAACAACGCGGATGAAAATGTGAGGAACTATCAAGCAATAACTTCAGAAATTGAAATCATAACGAAAATCATTAATAACCAATGGAAATGTCTGTCTTCTATACACAAACAATCATCAAATCATTAACACACTTATGCATTTATCCTTGGCTATTGTAAAAGAGAACTGAATCACAAAATGGAAATCAAACTTCGAACTGATACAATTACAGAACGATACAGTAGCTCCTTCAGACCAGGCCCTCGGTCTTCAGAAGTACTGCTACGAGAAACTCAGAGCACAGAAATGATAAAAACACTCAAAACTTTCATTGATTCCATGGCTGGTAAAACATTTACAAAAATTGCTTGCGCAGAACAATTCTGAATCTAATTACTTGAATGTGTTTTTTTTCTCTGTTTTTCTGGATCTATTACCCTCTTATATATTACAATAGTTTGGGTAAATCAAGCTATCCTAAGGATCGAAAGATCCTCAGGATTGCTTTACTATTATAAAATTACAATATAGAAAATGCATTATCTTCAAACTGCTTTGCGCCTAAAAAGTCTTCAGCCTTCAATAGCTTGCGCATAGCCAAAATCTCTTTGGTTATCTTTGACAGTTATTTATCCAATTCTACAACAAAATCAAACCATTCCAATCGTAAATTAGAATCTATTTAATAAAACTTTAATAACAACCCTAAGAGACATATTAATCATAGTCTTTCCTATCTATCCCTAACTATCTAAAGAATCAATCAAAATCATATCATGAACTGTGGGAAAAAGGAAGATATTTGTACCTTTTTCGTAACCCAACAACTGGTGGGATGGATGTTGTTTTTGCTGATAGGTGGGCTACACTAAAGAAAATATGGACCCTCCAGGGCCATGCTCAAGTCATCTGACTCTCGACACTCCATTTCTAGGACATGTTGGCCTCGAGACATGATCTCCTTAGTTATCCATAGGATAGGGGATAACAGGGTGCAAGCCAAGGAAGGGTGGAGTGTTGAGCTCAAAAGAATTGCTACCCACGGCCATGGTGATAGTGTAAGGCCCATAGAAAAGTGGGTGGAGATTCTGATGGGGCCTTGTAAGACACTCTTTCTACAAATGTAACTAGACCTTGTCTCCAACCCGAAACTTGTGCGGTACCCTGTGTTGATCATGGCACTGCTTGTACTTAGGATTGGCTTTCTGCAAAATCTCATGGACCTATTGGCAGATGTGCTGAATCCGCTTAATGAATCTGGTGGCTTTGTCGGTCTCAGACTCAAAATGGGAAGAGTCTGTCTGTGTGGTTGCAAGAGGTAGTGCAACATCAATGGGACCCAAGGGTTGGAATTTGTTGGAAGCCACACATCATTTTTTGATATTTAACACTTTCGAAAGAAATTACACTTTCTGTAGCTGCCATCACCTCAAATTTGTAAACATTTTTCTGAATTTTGAAATGATTGATTAAAGCTTACCTTATTAATCTTTATTGTTTGCATTTTCGTTTGTTTTATTTTTAATTCATGACTGTAAGCATGAATTAAACATAAAACTTGGCTTGGTTTAATAATTTTGTGCCTTGGCAATATCTTTTTAAAAGCCACCCATATGTAATTAAAATTCAAATCTTATCAAATGTTTGATTAATCCATTATTGAATTTTTGTTTTAATATGGTTGCTATGAATTCAATGGTCCGATGGTTCATTGTCGAATTGTTTTGATGCATGAAGAACCTTGGTTAAAATGTTAATACTGTTCTCATGAGTTTAGTGGTCGTATCAACATTCATGCCAATGAGTACAGACCTGTTGTACTTGCATTTTCACCTTATCTTGCTGGCTCAAAACATTAATGAAGCTATTCATTATCTGCATAGGGTTTTGTACTCTGTAGGTTTCGACACTCATCGCGAGAGATGGTAAGGAATTCAATGAACTCTCTGGTTTTCGTTCTCACCATTTCTCCTATCTGAGTTATGATAACCCCCAGGCTCTACTTTTTTCATACTTCCACTCTCCGTTCATGCCTGTTTCTGTTGCTCTCACGTTGGGGATCTAAAACTATTCCAAGTGATTTCTATTGCATCCTTGTTACAATGATCATGCCACCCGTCGTTCGTATAGAGCCGAATGGATGCCAGGCCTTACTATCCCATCACGATTCTATTGATGATTGAAAGGATCATGGCTGGGATATATTCCTCAAAACATTCGAGGGTTATAATCTCTAGGTTGTAAGGGATTTCACACAAACCTTTGATGGTTTCAGAGCCAAGATTGGAGACATACAATTAGAATTGACAGAAGATTTCGTGAGCAAAGCAACAGGGTTCCCATCAAAGGGTGAGAGGTGGTTTAAAAATTCCATAATAGAAGAGGTCTCGTGGAGTTTGTTTATGACCTCCCGTAAAACCACTTGCTACATAAAAGGTATTCCTATCACTTTGTTAAAACCTAGATGGCATAGTTTGTTGTTAATTCTGAAGCAATTTGTTACATGCGAAGGTCGATACGGTCTCGTTTTTCTATACCATATCCATTTTCTTATGAATTTCATAGGTTTTGAGTTAGATATGCCCTTTTACTTACTGATGAGTCTCTACAAGATGTCCAAGCGTTACAAGTGATAGGGTATCATTCGAGTCTATTCCACCATGGACTTCTTAAAATTTTGTTGGTGTATCATCTGTTGAACATAAGTGAAAGTTGGGAGACCTTTCTGATGAGAAATGGCTTCACCCAGGCTGAACCTACAACCAATCCTCTTTTAAATGAAAACCCTAACTCAGACAAGCCAGTGGTTGAAAGCCAGTTCGTTAATTCAATTAATGAACCAGAGTTCATTGATAAAAACCCTCTATATAAAGGATCACCGTGTAGGTTTTCACCTGCTATATCTCCAGAACAAGTGACTGTCGGATTGAAGGGAAATGATCCTCATGTGCTTGTAAACGATGCTAGTTTGAACGTTAATGTTAAATATGATGACAATAAACTCTGTACAGGAAGGAAACAACAATGCATGGATTTGGGTTTCAAGAATAAGAAGGTCGGTCACCTAATCTCTAGAAAACTAAGGAACATAAAGGATACTCATCTGAGCTCGATCAATCCAATCAATATCGATGAGGGTTCATATCCTGAGGTAGAGGATTTCTTAGCTCAAGAATATCCAGAAGGTCAGTGTTCTAGGAGGGGGGTTATCACCCATGTTGAACCATATGATTTCGTGACCAATTTACCTCCATTTCTTAAAGGTAAAGAAGGATTTTCGGGTATTGGGCATGATCTGAAACAAACAGAAGGTAAGACTCAAACACCCCTGGTCAACTGTGTCTTGTGTCGATCTGCCATTTCCCCGATACATTGTGATAGCTGTCTCAATTGGGTAGAGCGCTACTATACCGATGTTCCTCTCTTACATGCCCGAATTAGAACCTTGACTTCTCATAACCATCTGTTGAAGCAAGAGAACCTTGATCTCAAGGCACATACAGAGAGGAAGAATAAACGAATCAAGAGGTCTGGAAACATAGTCATTAAGAATATGACCAGTGTCAAGGCAATTATAAACTCTGAACTGTCTGATTCCTCTTTGGATAATTTTTAATGGTAAAACAATTTTATTTTCATTTCATTCATTTCTATTATCTAAGTCAAAATAAGTAGATTTGAATTTTGATTTCATTTACTAAAATTAAGACTGGCTACATAATCTACGATTCTGTAGCCAAGTCCCTTTTTAATAATAATTAGTTATTAGTAATTGCTTTTCTAATTTATCAAATTGGTTTTTCTATTCTCAGGAAATGGGAGATTGTGCTATTGATTGATTGGAGTAAATACTTCCAATTATACACTTAAATGATCAATAGTTTCTCTTTCTTTATGTTTGATAAAACTTTGATTTAATTTTGAACAAACCAACTCTTGTATGAGTGGTTTCCAATTCACTATTTTTGTAATATTACTTGATTTTGGGAGATTCAACTCTATCCTGTGTGATATGAGTATTTGGATCGTGGATTATTTTAAATACTGTTCACTCTTGTAGTGAAAACCATCTTTGATTCAAACGCATTATGGACATGTAATTCCCAAGACTGTATGGACAAGTTGTTCACATCTCGACTTTAGACCAGTGTGACATTGTTCCATTACGTTTTTCCTTTTATATTATGGAATATTAATATGTTAAACATATTTAGTCTTATTAGCATATGATGTTTCATTTTATTCAACACTTTAAATTCTGTCTATAATTTGTTGTTCATATATTGTATCTGTGATCGTTATTTCATTTTAATATCATTGATTTAGGCTTGATGTTAAATTGATGTGTTATATGAATGCTTCATGTTAAATTTCTTTTACTATAAGCACTCATCATTACAAGTTCACCGGATCTATATGTTTATTTCTCTGTTCTTATATCATTTCTCCAAAAATTCCTTGATTTTATTCTGGGAATGTTAGCACAAGCCTGTTACAGATTTTTCTCACAGGAAAGATAGCTAGAAGTTTGAATTGCGCAGGGATATGGACACATTATGTGACTAAACTCAGGTTAATTTTATTCACTGATTTATTAATGAAATAAGACAGTTTAAATTGGCTGTGACTATTATTCTGTTCTTGTTTCAGATTATGTTTTATTAATATCTTTTTGAGTTCTTAGATTTTGGACTATTAAACAGAAAATATAAAAATATGTTCTTTCTTTATCTACTTCATTAACAATTGAAAAAACATTGATTTCGCAAGACATCCACCAAAACTTGCAATTTGTAAATACCCTGTTCATATTTATGTTTCTTTTTTAACACTTGTAAATAATTAAATTCATGTACATAGTATCGTAGTTATAGCTTTAGAATAGTTTATTTATTTTCTTTGTTTTGGGACCCTAGTTGGCTAACAGAGCCATTAAACCCATCAGGATAGATCATACCAAACATATTGGGTTAATTAGACAACCCCGGTCCGGATCTATCCTTCCAGTTGACGGTGTGTCACTTACGCCTGTAAACAAATGCCACTAGAAGGAGGGCCTGAATTTAATTGATTTCACGTGGAGGTTGCAATGCTCCTCCCCGACACACTCACTCCCCTGTCGTAATGCCTGGTCATTGAGGAAACAACGTTACACTTGAAAAAACAACTACCTCAATCAATAATCCTAATATTCCTATTGAACCGGTCACACCAGTTCCTCAAGAGGCCAACGTCCAATAAATTGTTCGTCAGTCACTCATAAGAACACATAGTGCCTTAGCCTGTATCAGACAACCTGGTAGGCCACTTAATCAACCCCTTGATTTCTCAGACATCCGAGAACAACTTCAAGGCACTGGTCTGCTCCGAAACCCGTTAGGTGAAAATACTATCAATCCTACTGAAACAGCTACCCTCGGAGCCGGAGGATCGGGTATTCCACCTTCCCCACTAGATTCATCTCCATCCTCTTCAGGAGGAGAGTCTTCTGACGAAGGAAGTTCTTCATCAGAACCATCTCAACCTTTGACACCACCAACTCCCATGGAAAATCAAAACAACCCTGCTAGACCTTGGCTTGATCAATATGCCGTGGCTGTACCCAGACCTCAACACCCATTAGCTAAACACCCGGAGAAATGGTTGCCTAAATTTGATCCATATTCTAAACAATTTGTTGAGGATCACATCAAAAAATTTATGTTGGCCATTAGACTCCGGAGTGTTGAATACGAGGATGTAGTATGCATATTATTCCCTTATACTTTTGAGGGAAATGCCTCCACATGGTATTTTTCCTAGCAGCCCTAGACCATCGTCTCCTGGGACAAGTTTGAAACTTGTTTCTTGGAAAAATTTGGAGATGATAAATCTCCTGAATTCTTGGTTATGGGACTCTCCAGTCTAACATTGAATCCTAAGGAAAAAGTGAAAGACTTTAACCAAATATTTCTCACTTTGAAGAATAAAATCCCTGCAGATTCAATGCCTGCAGAAAGTCTAATTGTTGCATATTATACTAAAGCCTTGCACAATAATATATCCATATGGGTCAAAAGGGATAAAAAGAACACATTGTTAGAATCCTTTGAGGAGGCAAACCAAATTGAAAAAGATATATTAAGCCTAAAATAAAATCTTAGCAGTGAAGTTGAAACAACTTCATCTTCTAAAATGAAAGTAGAAATTATCGCTAGGCCACCCCAACTTAAGAATCAACAAGAAAATTTAGACTTAGAAAGTTTGCAGAAAGCTTTCCAAAAATTGTCCAATTAGGTCGTTGACCTGAAAAGATCAGCTGAGGAGGCATCCACAAGCAAAGGAAGTTTTAAACCTCCTTTCAGAAAACCTTTTCCTCCCAACCGGCCAAACCTGACAACATAAGGTCTAAATTTTGAAAGTTTACAGTATGCTTTGCAAACCATCTTAGAAGCTCATGATAATTTTGCTTCTGTTCCTCCTGATAAGTCTGAATATGTAGTAGAGGAAGGGGAACCGAAAGAGGAAGATTCGACTCCTTCTATTTTTGGTCACCTGTCGAATAGTATTTTCCAAGCAAACTTCGAAACTGTCCACCCCTATAATACAAGAAGAAAAACAAAAAACAAACCCTCTTCTGAAATGAGTAAAAATGTGTTTCCAAAACAATCAAAGCAAGATGAAATTAAACAAAGCTTAGAAGCCCCTATTTTAGAATACGATTTAATTGAGGATCTAAGAAAATTGAGGGCTAATATTTTTGTTTTTGAGTTGTTGAAATTTCCCCTTATTTTGCAGAAAATGCTTCAAAGTATCACTGAAAACAACAAAAAGAATGATCCTAACAGTAAAAAATCAGCAACAATTGATTTAAATACTACCAAAAAGGCCCCAACTAAAACAACATCTGAACCTCTAGAGAAAAGGGACTTAGCAGAAAAAACTGTAGGAAATGTAGATAAATTTGTTTTAGGGACAACAACTAAAAATCAACAGAATTCTGTTGTTAATGCTCGAAAAAATGTCCCGCCTTTTTTGTTAACCTTTGAAATTTTTAATCGAAATGTACATAATTGCATGTTCGATTCCAGTGCATCATCAAATGTGATGCCTCTATCTGTTTGCCAAAAAATAAAAGCAGAAGTTAAACCTTATGACCTTAAAATTATTCAGCTAGATCGAACTAACGTTAAAGAATTGGTGAGATTAAAAATGTACCGATTAGACTATCATCCAATCCGAAAGTTCATCAAATAATTGATATTATCGTTGTTGATATCCCCAAAGTTTATGGTTTGTTCCTAAGCAGGGATTGGTCGGAGCAGTTGCACGGTTACTTTGCCACAGATTGGTCTCACTTGTGGTTGCTTGAAAATGAACAACCCAACAACATCAGGATAAACAGAGAACACTATCTCAAGCATACCGTGACGGATATAAATGATGAAAATGAACCTTTGATTACATCTGCTAATTCATTTGAAATGCAGGGAATGAATACCTTCTTTGGTAATTTCATGACAAAAATCTCTCCTATCACTAATCCTATGCAACAATATGAAGTTGCAACCTACACTCAGACATTAGCTTTGACTAATGTGCCAAGTACTTCTGACGAAGAACATATATGGTCCTTATACTTTGACGGATCCAAATCCAAAGAAGGAGTAGGCGTTGGTTGTGTACTCATCGATCCTACATGTAATACGACTTTTATTTCTTTCCAGTTAGAGTTCGAATGTACCAATAACATGACCGAATACAAAGCACTTCTACAAGGACTCAGGAAAGCTTTGGATATGGATGTGCGAAATTTGATAGTATTTGGTGATTTGGAAATTGTGGTTAGGCAGGTAAGAAACACCATACATTGCTTATCACCACATCTGAAAAGATACCAGACAGAGGTATGGAGTTTGATGCATACATTTTTAGAATTTAACATAAATTCCATTCCTAGGTTGATTAATTCAAAGGCTGATTTATTGGCCAATGTTGCTTCTAAACTATTACCCGCTGAAGGTCTTTCCCCTAATTCATTTTCAATTGAATTTTTGTTCAGACCATCGATCCTGGATAACATTACAAATTGGAGAGTATTCAACGATGACTAGCAGATTATCAACTTCTTGCACATGGAAGATACCTTCCAAGGTGCAGTCATTGATGAAGGCACTCACGATGAAAACCTCCAAAACTTCATGGTAATATCAGATCCTAGATCTCCTGAATCGATATCCGATCTGGTAAACTCTATCCCCAGATCTGTTGTAAGAATAGAGAAATTTTATGACTTGCATGATAAATTTAGAGGGACAATTAATTGTAAAACGAATAGGTCTTCTTTGATTTATGAAACAATTAATTTAGGAATGAAGGACAATCCTCAAAATATTAATCTGGGAACGAGATGTTCCAAGCAAGAACGATCTGCTTTTATAAAATTGTTTAAATAATTTAAAGACGTTTTTTCCTGAATGTATGATGACTTGAAAACATTCGACCCCAATATCATACCACATGTCATCCCCATGAAACCGCAGACACAACTTTTTCAACAGAAATTGAGGAAGATGCACCCTAAAATGGAACCCACTGTTAAAAAAGAACTGAATAAATTGCTAACTGCAAAGATAATTTTCCCCGTGAGGCACACACAATGGGTGTCTAATGTAGTCCTTGTAAGGAAGAAAAGTGGTGAAATTTGACTCTGTGTCGATTTTCAGAACCTAAACCGAGCATCTGATAAAGATAACTACCCTGTTCATCCGATGGAACAAATTCTCCAACAAGTGTCTGGTTCCGAGAGACTATATTTACTAGATGGATTTTCGGGATACAACCAGGTCCTCATGTCTCCTTCAGATCAGCTCAAAACCACCTTTCGCACCCCATGGGGCACTTATGCCTACAAGAAAATGCCTTTTGGACTGATAAACGTTGGCACCACTTTCCAGAGAGAAATGGACATTTATTTCTGTGGCCTCATTAATCAGTCAGTCGTGGTCTACCTCGATGATGTCATCGTATTCTCTAAAAATAAGAAAGATCACTTGTCTCACCTCAGGGCTATCCTGGAATGATGTCGCAAGTTCGTCATATCCCTCAACCCTGAGAAATCGGTCTTTGTAGTAGAGTAAGGTAAACTACTTGGGTTTATAGTGTCTAATTATGGAATGATTATTGACCCTGAAAGAACCCAAGCTATTGCTAATCTTCCCTCTCCTTCTTCTAAAAAATCCATGCAGTCCTTTTTGGGCAAGATTAATTTCGTCAGAAGATTTGTCCCAAGCTTCTCAGAAATGGTAAGACCATTTTAGAATTTAATTAAAAGGGATGTTTTGTGCCTTTGGGGACCACAAGAAAGTCAAGCCTTTTATTCAATTAGAAAAACAATAATATTAGAAGCCCCTTCCTTGATGAGTCCCAATTTTTCTCAGGATTTCACTCTTTATACCTTTGCTTCTGACCGATCTTATGTTTTTTGTGTTAATGCAGAAAAGTTGAAAGCAATGAGATACCAATTGCCTTCATGAGATCAGCTTTCAAAGGAGAAGATCTTAACTACCCAACAATAGATCAATGCTATTTTCAAAACAATGAAACACTTCCGGTCATACCTGTTGAAATCTAGAACCAGGGTTATTGTTCCTTACCCAGCTGTAAGAAACTTGTTGGTACAAAAATAATTGGGAGAGAAAAGGGAAAATTGGATGATGTCATTACAGGAATATGACCTTGAAATAAACCCTGCACAGATTGTTATAGGTCAAGGCCTATGTAAACTTGTGGTTGATTCAGTTGAAGAACAAGAAAGTCAAATCAACACCTCAACTGTAAATCAGCATAACGAAAAACAAATCAGCTGCGCACAAGTTACTGCCAATTCTTGGTATGAAAACATTAAATTTTATTTGACACACAGATATGCTCCCCATAATATTGATCCAAAAAAAAGAAGATCACTTAGGATTAAGTCTGCATCTTTCCAGTTAATCAATCATGTATTATTTCAAAAGAACTTTGATGGTGTTCTTATGCATTGTTTAGAAAGACAAGAATAAAAAAAAGTGCTATCTGAACTTCATACAGGGGAAGCCGGTGGTCATTTTGGTGGAGATACCACTGCCCACAAAGTACTAAGAGCTGGGTACTATTGGCTTACTTTGTTTAAAGATGCCCTTGCGTTGTGTCGTAAATGCATAATCTGCCAAAAGACTATAGGACAGGTGAAAAATGCAACATTCCCTTTGCAGCCTGTTACTGTAGATTCTCCTTTTCAACAATGGGGCCTTGACATCATAGGACCAATTAATCCCTCTTCTTCTCAGTAGCACAATTATATTCTTACAACAACGGATTATTTTACCAGATGGTCCGAAGCTACACCTTTGAAAGTGGTGAATACAAATCAGGTAGTATCTTTCCTTAGCTCCCATATCATCACTCAATTCGGCGTCCTCGAATGTTTGGTTTTTTATAACGCCTCTTACTTTTCATCCCTTGATATGAACATTTTTTATTTGGAAAAGGGGATTAATCTGAAGTATTCTTCTAGCTACTACCCTCAAGGAAATGGCCTACCAGAATCGACGAACAAAAATTTAATCAAGATTATTAAAAGGAAAGTTTCAGAAAATCACAAGAACTGGCGCAATGCGTTGTATAATGCACTTTGGGTTGATAGGGTAACCCAAAAATCCTCTGTTGGTAATTTTCCTTTATTCCTCATCTACAAAAGAGAATCAATTATGCCTCCGCATGTTTTACTTCCCTCCCTGCAACTATCACAGAAAGTTCAAGAAGAGGAGTGCCCTCCTCTAGAAAATCGAATAAATTCCTTATTAAAACTGGAGGAAGTGAGAACACAAGAAAAACAGAAACTGGATGAACATCAACAAATTGTAAAAAGATGGTTTGATTCAAATTATTCTTCAGATAGGAATTTTGATGTTGGAGACTTGGTTCTCAAGTGGGACAAAGCTCACGAGGGAAAGGGGGAACACACCAAGTTCCAGAATTTGTGGTTGGGACCATTTGTAATTTCTGAAAAATTGGGTCCCAACTCTTTCCATCTGCATAAACTGGAGGGACAGCCATACACTTTCCCAGTGAATGGCCATGATCTCAAAAGGTATTTCACCTAATGATTTCAGATCCACCCTCTTGTACATATTTTTAATTTTCTTTTCTGTTTTGAATTTTGGTTCTTTTCATTTTGCCTGATTTTGATTTGTTTTCCAAATAATCACGTATGAGTCACAATTTCGTTTGTGGAAGGGGAAATCAGAATTTTTATTCATGAGCAATAGTTGATGACTGCTCAAAGCACCAGTGCTGTGAATGCTAAAACTCAGATCAACAGAAGTAAATTTCTGTTCAAAATAGTATTCCTGGTTTCACTTTAAAATTACGAGAAGACACGATTATCATTAATAAAACTCTTAACGTTGTCCCTGTTTTAAAGAAAACAACTCAATTATACCTTCCTGTCCTCAAGATGGTTTCTTAACAGAAATCTAAGTGTTCA
>ML790116.1:588946-601468 GCA_009831015.1 Picea engelmannii | reverse complement strand
AGGCTTGGCCTCCACCCCCATGCCTTAACTCTCAAGTGGCTTCTAATGTGGAAGACTCTTAGAAGAAATTGAAGAACAAGGCCCTAAAAAAATGGTTCCAACCGAAGATGTAGAATGTGACTTCTCCAAATGCCTTTAACTCCCTTACAATTTTAGGAGACAAGAATACAATGATCTCCATATTGAAAATTCACAAAGAAGGAAATAACATGGAATGTTTGGGGCTTAACTTACCCTTGCAACAAATCCATGGTTTGGAGAGTACACATAATTCTTTTAATATATGTATTTGAGTTAGAAAGAAGTTAAAGTGGTTGGCTTAATATTGAAAATGAACCTTCGACTAATCTAACCAAAAGTAGTTGTTCCTTTTACTAACCATGTTGTGTCTAAAAGAGGGGTCTCCACCTTAGTCTTCTTGAAGCTAGTTCTTATTGTTATTGGTCATGGTTTTGGCACAACAAATCATTGGGTTTGGACATTGTTTGATTTGGATGACCAAGTCCTATGACATACCAACATTTATTTATCAAATGATGTGAATAAGATATCAATGTTATGGGATTGGCTAGTCGATGAGCTCATAGAAGCCACATGTTATCATATGGAGACCTAAAAATGTTGAAACTTAAGAGGATACATAAGGGTTGTTACTTGTCCAAATGCTTCCATGGAATGGAAATGAAAGCCAAGATTGGGTTGTACAACCTCAACAACTTTCATTGTTGAGATTCTCTTGAGTTGTGGTTTACATGGTCAAATTTCCAAATGCAAGGCACTCAATTCCTCTTTGCAACCTTGTGGAAATCCAACACAAATGCCACTTGCAAAAAAATATTGTTTCACATCTTATAGGGGTTTGTCACAATGAAAATTAAATAAATACATCAATTAAGCTCAACATCATTTGCACAAATAAATTCATTAAGCAAATAAACATAATACTTATCTACCCTCAATTACAAACAAATCGATCCACTTAAAAAGACCAAGCCTAAGATTTATAATGAGAACCCTTATGAGGAAAAAACTCACTTCTGACACTCTTTTGCATTAATTAATAATACCACAATACAATATCATGAAATCGACCATCACAATGCTTCAAAATTTAACCAAAACTTAACACCCACCAATATTTAAACGCCTTGATTAATGCTCAATTAACAATTTTGACAATTTAAATTCATACACTCTTTAACTAAAACTCAAACATTATCTTCTACCGTACAATGCTCCCTCAAAAATCCTTCATTTACCAAATAAATTACAAGACAACAACATTATTTATAAGATTGTTGGATAGGAACGTAATAATACTTGACCCTGACACATTCCATCAACAACATAACTTTACACATAGTATTGCTTATTATGATTTTGAGATAAATATCCCCTACATAGTAATGACTTCATAACCTCCATAACATCTAAAATTATTATGATGAAGAGAGCTGAGCTAACGTAAAATAATAACCTTGATTTAAAAAAATCTCTAAAGGCTGAGAGAACTCCTCCATTTAAAAACCATGACCAAATGACAAATTGAAAGTGTGGAGGATGGCACATACCCACTATCTCAAAAGTGGATGATAAAATATTCATACATTTGTCCTTAGTTTCCTACTATCATAAAAGTGGAAAACATGACAGGCTACCACGCATTAGTGCATGCCATGAAATACCTACTACACGCAAAAGTGACTAACATGGAAACCTCACCACTTACTAGTAAAGGACGATGGTACACCTCTTCTTTCCATTCACTTTGTATATTTGCCTTGCACACTTTGCCTACAAGTTACTACATCGTATGTTTCATTGTGGTGTTACAAAGTCAATTTACATACAAACAATATAATAATGTACTTTGAAATTATATTTTCTTTATTATATATATATATATATATATATATTTACACTTTATATATATATAGATATATTTATATATAGTTTTAATGTTGTTAAGTTTTTATTCTTCAATTTATAAGTGAGTGGATTATTGTTATCTTATCAATTTCAATTAATAATTAATTTACATAAATAATGAATATGTCATGAGTGAGATTTTAACCTAGAGGAATATGATAACAACTTCTCCTCTCTACAACTCAAGCTAGACTCAATTAACACACACACATGTACACTCCTTATTTCTATTCACCTGGTAAGTATTTTCCTTGTACACTTTGCATACAAGTTACTCAATCCAGGTGGTTCAACACTACATACTCAACAACATAATTATGTACTTGAAACCACATTGTCATTACTTTATATTTATTTATCTATTTAATTTTTTTCCATGTTTCCAAGCTCCCATCACCAACCCATAGGAAAGAATGAGATTGTAGGTGCCTTGCCAACCCTAAACAAGAATCAACTGACAAAGAGTGAACATGTCACAAGTGAGATTTGAACCTAGGTGGGGACTATAAGGTCTTCTGGGGCACCTATTGAGCATGAGCGCTCCTTGGGAAGATCCGACTACGGGATGAATGAAGAGCACAAGGAAGGAACGATCGATTGGGAAAGAAATTGTATTATGGGCGTGGGCAAGAGCACCTTGGGACACGATGGTGACGTGCGAGCCCAAGGGGGCACACACCCTTCCTCCCTTGCGATGGACGATGGAGACTTGGGTTGCATTTGGGCAAGGGCAGGGCAACTTGGGAGCATGCCCAAGTAGTGGACCTGTCTTCCCTTGACAGCATGGGCCCATCAGAGAGGTTGGACAACCCCATCGGTACACCCATGGAGAGTCATGACGATCGACACGAGTAAGAGAAAGACAAGGGGTGCGTGTCCAAGTTGGATGGAGCATGTTGATCCAAGAGATACAACGGTTGAGGGGTGAACGAGCTTGTTTTGGCACATTGGGTCCACAGAGGGGCACGTCGGTTCAGTTGAATGTGTCGATTCGCAAAGGGGTGTGACACACCCGAAAGACATGATATTTCACACAAGTGACCCTTGGAGTCCCTATAAGAGCATAAGGGCACACAACCAAAGGCACAAGAAGAAAGTGAAGGCAAGAGACATGGAGGTCTGAGGCTGGGCGCACAAGTGGTGCACACCTTAGGCTAAGGCAAGGAGGAGCAACATGGAAAGACTTGGTGTGACATAACCACAAGTATGGATAGTTTTGATGTATAAGGTAGAGTTGTGAGACTTTGCCCATCTATGTAACTGGGACAATAGTGTTCTCTTTGTAAAGCTTTGTTTCAGTTTCACAATATAATGAACGAAGCCAGGTATTAGGCATCGTTGGTGTCACCCGCACTATATCAATGTCTCTTGTGTTTCACATGTTTTTTGTTGTATTCCATATTGATTAAGTGTTAAAGAATGTTAATTAATGTCTAAGTATACAATTGAGTTGCATATAGTAAGGATGTGACTCATTCATAGCCTAGAACAAAGTATGGGTATGCTCTAGGTGAAGAGGCATAGTTTGGGTGAAGTATCCTTAGTTGAACCAAGTTGCCAAGAGAGAACCTCTGTGGTGTCACTTGTCCACGAGGTGCCAAGGTTGGACTTGGGAATGAGTCTTGGGGGTGTGACAGATGGTATCAAAGCAGTTTTGCAATGAAGAGCTTTGCGGAGACACAACACATAGTATGATAGGCTTCACACAATCTGGAAGTGGGTTGACCCAGGGTGGTGCAACTCCTTAGACATAGGTGGATGAAGTCATACAATGGAAGTACGTCGTGGATGACTCAAGACAGTCGAGTCAAGTGTCCCGCCACAACCTGAGGCATAAGAGACTTGGTTTGTGCAGTGAACCAGGATCTACAGGGACTTGTAACAAAGCACCTTGGAGCCAAGTGGTGGACCAAGGGGCACTCCCACATAGTCTACAAAAGACAAGCACAATGAAGGCATGTTGTATTGTGATTCTGTTTTTATTTTTCACTTAACACATAAAGAGTGGCAAGGATCAGTTTGCAGTAAGCTGCAAAGGGTTGGTGCATTGGGTATCTTGGGTGGAAAGCTTGGCAACCAAGACCATCATTTTGTTTTTTGGATTTCGTTATCAATGGAAGAATAGTGCAAGCTCTGGTTGACTTAGATGCCTTGCACAAATTTCTGAAGACTAAGGTAGCGAAGGATCTGAGACTTAGAATCTCCCGTGCGGAGTTACGATGAAGGAAGTAAACTCTAAGGAAAAGGTAGCAGTTGGTGTTTCCTCCTCAATCCACATTCGACTTGACAAGTGGGAAGGTCAGGCTAAATTCATAGTGATGCCTATGGATGAATTTGAGGTGATTCTTAGGCAGGAATTCCTAAGGAGGACTCATTCGTTCCTCATGCCATGGATGGACAAGATGGTTATAGTTGGTGAACAAAAGGCTTGGGTTGTGCACACAACCACAAAGAATTATGGTGGAAAGGTGCAACTTATGTCTACACTGAGTATGAAGAGAGAAACAAGGTGGAATGGATCACATATTTATGCAACAATTGTTGGGGAAGTTCAAGAAGGTGGAGTGGGGATGCCTATTCCACCTAAGTTCAGTGATTTGTTGGGTAACTTTGCAGACAAAATGCCAGAGGAGTTTTCAAAAGTGCTCCCACCCCGATGCATTGTTGGCCATTGTATAGAGCTAGAGCATGGGATGCAACCATCGGCAAGAGATCCTTTCCAATTGTCTAGACCTAAGTTGGAAGAGTTGAAGTGATAGTTGACAGAATTGATTGATGTTGGCTTCATCCATCCATTCAAGTCACCATATTTTCATAAAAAGGACACTTCAAAGCTAAGGATGTGTTTGGATTACCAAGCATTGAATAAACAAACTGTGAAGAATCGATACTTGTTGCCTTTAGCTACTAATTGATTTGACAAGTTGGTCAATGCCAAAGTCTTTTCAAAGCTTGACTTGTGACATGGGTATTATCAAATGCAAATTGCAGAAGGAGATGAGGTGAAGAAAACCATTGTGACGAGGTATGGGAGCTATGAGTTCCCAGTGATGCCTTTTGGGTTGTGAAACGCCCCTACAACTTTTTGCACATTGATGAATTCAGATGTGTTGCGGTCGTTTTTGGACAAGTTCGTTGTGGTGTATTTGGATGACATCGTAGTGTACAATGACAGTATGGAGGAGCATAAGAAACATTTGGCACAGGTCTTTGAGGCACTACGACATAACCAATTGTTCTTGAAGAAGTCCAAGTGTGTTTTTGGGCAGACTGAGATATCGTTTTTGGGGCATTGGATTGGCCAAGGATGCATTCGCATGGACCCTATGAAGGTCAAGGAAATCAAAGATTGGGAAGAGCCACAAACAGTTCATGATGTGAGAGTATTCCTTGGACTAGCCAACTACTATCGCAAGTTTGTAGAGGGATACCCCAATATTGGTGCACCATTGTCTGGCTTGTTGAAAAAGGAGAAAGCATGGAATTGGACAAAGAGGAGAAAATATTTGTTTGGAGACCTTAAACGTAGAATTTTCACCGCTCTCATGTTGAAGTTTCTAGAATTTGAACAATCGTTTGAAGTGCAAACAAACACATCAAAATTTTCCATTGGAGGGTTTTTAATGCAGGAGGAACATCTAGTTTCCTTTAAGAGTAGAAAGCTCCAAGATCGTGAACGGAGATACCATGTCTGTAATGTTCCTGACTTGGCTAGTCTAGGAAACGTTGCTAATGTGTGTGTAGGACCAATGGTTTACAACATATAAATGATCATACAAATAATAAATGCAACAAAGGACTGCAAAGTTTGTATTATGATATCTTTGTGGATTACAAAATGGCCGAATGCAGCTAAATAAACTGACAATACTTGACTAGATCAACAAACAAAGGATCTTAGCCAGAATACAAATAAGCAACTAAAAGATAATACCCGGAATATGGAAGCACTGCGGAATTAATGGATGCGCTGGGACTATGGCAGCTCTGACGGTAACTGCTGGAAGTCTAGAAAGTTCGCCCTGGGAGCTATACTTCTCAGAATGGCCTGGAAACTGTCCCAATGATGCACCCTTCTCTAGTCCTCAGTATCGGTATCTATCGAACCCCTTTGCTGATGAATCTGGACCCCGGATGGATACCCCTAGGGGAATGCGCCCCTCTTCTTCTGGAAAAATGCGTCCTAGTGATTCCATCATCAGAATCAGACGAGATGTGTCTCAAAATGACCGCCTTGGTCTACTGGGAAATGGGTCAGAAGGGTTTCCTTGAATCTATTCTGATGCTCGCTCTGGAACCCCAAATGTTCCCGCCAAAAGTGTCGCACGTCCAAGTCTGGAAAATGCATCCCAGTTGAGTCCTCCGTCGGAATCTAATGAGGAACTAGGCAAAAGATGTGTTTCCCTCCTCTCAAATGGGTCGGAGGGAAATCTCAGAATTCTCCCTGGATGGGATAAGTCGACTAAAAACCCTCTCAGAAGTTGCGCCCTCACTCTGGATGAATGCGCCCTTGTTGTTGAACATTGTGTAACTGTTGTTGAAGAGTGATGGAAGAATTTAATGATCTTCCCGGTGACTAGGATGTGTCTCTCAACACCAAAATCAGCCACTGGTGTCCTCCTCCTGGAATCCACTGAACTATCTCTCCTGAGATGTGCCTCTTCTCCTCAATGACAAGTCATAATCTGCACAATAATGAATTAGGTCGTTGACCCTTCCTTTATAGATTTCCAAAACCCTAAAGCATGTTGAAACCCTAATTCATTGTTGACTTCCAAAACCCTAAATCACTGTTGAAACCCTAATTCACTGTTGACTTCTATTTTTATTCATAATGACTTAAAACTGCTTTTAACCCTTTTTAGCTCAATGTCACTTTCCAAATATAACACCTGTGACTGGAGTGACCTCTAGTAACCTTGTTTACCCCTCTTTGGCCCTGACTATAGTCTAACGGGGCAGTTTAGACCATTAAGCCTCCTCTCTGGAGCTCCTATTTGGAAAGGGACATTACACTGTCCATGAGAAGGAGATGATTGCAGTAGTATATTGTTTGTAGAGTTGGAGACAATACTTGTTGGGCAAGCCATTTGTCATGAAGATAGACAACGTTGCGACAAGTTACTTTGTGACATAGTTGAAGTTGTCACCCAAGCAGGAAAGGTGGAAAGACTTCCTCACATAGTTTGACATGACCATTGAGTAGGATGGGTAGGCTAAACGTTGCCATGGATTCCTTGAGAAGAAAGGCACAACTCACTATCTTGGAGGAGGAGGACAAGTTTCCTACATCAGGAGGTAGTTAGATTCATGTCTTGGAATAATTGCACGAAAAGATCAAGGAAGGGTTGGAGCATGATCAACACACAAAAAAGAACATCATGAAGTAGGTGAAAGAGGACAAAATATGAAATTTTTGGCTATGCGATGGACTATTGTACTTTGGGGAGTGAATTTATGACTCTAATTTGTCCAACCTCGGGAGGGAACTCGTGAAAGAATGTCATGACTCGCCTTGGGTTGGCCACCCTAGACAAGGAAGAATGATGAAATTGTTGGAGCGAGGATACTTTTGGGAGTGGATGAAGCGGGATGTGGAAGAGTATGTTCAGACTTGCCTTTTATGTCAGTAGGATAAGACAAACACCAGAATGAGAGCAGGACTATTGCAACCTTTACCGATTTCGGAGAGACCATGGATGAGTGTCTCGATGGACTTCATTATGGTGCGGGGATACAATGGGATTTTGGTCGTGATGGATCTATTCTCCTAGTATGTTGTCTTCTTTGTGATGAATATGCCTTATGGTGTAGAACAAGTTGCAAAGTTGTTTTTCAAGCACATAGTGAAGTATTGGGGCCTTCCTCTTAACATTGTGCTAGATAGGGATGTAAGGTTCATGAGTATGTTTTGGACAACATTGTTCAAACTTATGGGGACAAAGTTTTTAAAGAGTTAAACCTACCATCCACAGACAGATGGGTAGACCGAACGAATCAATGCACTTATAGAAGACTACTTGCGCCACTATGTACAGGAAGACCGGGTGAATTGGTCGGAGTTGTTGGATGTTTCCCAGGTCAGCTACAACCTGTAAAACATTTCAGCGATGGGATAAATTGCATTCGAGTTGCAGACGAACAACAACCCACAAATCCTCATTTTGCGACACATGGATATTATGGGATGAATCCATCAACCATGGGTTTCATGAAGATTTGGAAAGATCGGTTGGAGATAGCTCGCACACACTTGACTAACGTAGTAAACAAAATGAAGTAGGGGAAAGGTCACAACAAGTGTGATGAGAATTCCAAGTATGAGAGTTGGTCTTACTCAAGTTGAGAAGAGATCAGTTTCCACCACCTAAATGGATGGCTCCATCTCTTGTGCAAAGATATGAGGAACGGTTCAAAGTTATTGAGAATATTGGCAACGCCATCTATAAACTGGAGTTTCCATTCCACATGCATAATATTCACCATGTATTCCACATTAACCAATTGAATTCATGTCAAAGAGACCCAGATGACCCAAACCGAGTTGAACCATCCAGAGCACTGACCATGGTTGCAAATAAGCCATAGTTGGAGGTAGAGAAGATTTTGGTGCATCACATCTTGGGATGGGGTAGAGTTCGAGTGCATGAGTACTTCATCCATTGGAAGGAAAAACCCTACAAAGAGAACAAATAAGAGAGATATGAGTCCTTATGGAAATATGAGGACATGATTCGGGAGTTTGACAAAGTTCGCTACAGATCACAAGTGGTATGGAAGTTGTCGGGATGGAAACAAGTTTAGTGGGGGAGGATGTAAGGCCTTCCAAGGCACCCACCGAGCATGCGCGCTCCTTGGGAAGATTCAACGATGGGACGAACGAATAGCACACAAAGGGAACGATCAGTTTGGAAAGAACTTGTATTATGGGCATGGGTAGGAGCACCTTGGAGCACTATGGTGATGCACAATCCCAAGGGGGAACACACCCTTATTCCATTGCAATGGACAAACAAGACTTTGGTTTCATTTGGGCAAGGGCGGGGCAGATTAGGAGCACTCCCAAGTAGTGGACCCATCTTCCCTTGGTAGCATGGGTGCACTGGAAAGGTTAGACGACCCCATCGACACACCCATAGAGAGTAATGCCGATCAACATAAGGAAGAGAAAGACAAGGGGCGCGTGTCCAAGGATGGGGCACATCAGTAAAAAATATGCGACAGTTGAGGGGAGAACACGATTGTTTGGGTGCACCGAGTCCACAGAGGGGGGCGACAGTTCGATTGAGTGTGGTGATTCTTGAAGGGGCGTGACGCACCCAAAAGACATGAAGTTTCACACAAGTGACCCTTGGAGTCCCTATAAGATCATAAGGGCGCACAACGAGAGGCACAAGAAGAAAGTGAAGGCAAGAGACATGGAGGTCTAAGGCTGGGTGCACAAGTGGGGCACAACTCAAGCTGAGGCAAGGAGGAGCAACATGGAAAGTCTTGGTGTGACATAACTGTAAGTCTAGATTTTTTTTTATGTATAAGGTAGAGTTGTGAGAATCTGCCCATCTATGGAACTGGGACAATAGTGTACTCTTTGTAAAGCTTTGTTTATGTTTCACAATATAATAAATGAAGCTGGGTATTAGGCACCACCAATGCAGCCTGCACAATATTTGTATCTCTTGTGTTTCACATGTTTTCTGTTATATGTCAGATTGGATAAGTGTTAAATAATGTTAACAAATGTCTAAGTATACAACTGAGTTTCATAGAGTAAGGATGTGACTCGTCTGTAGCCTAGAACAAAGTATGGGTATGCTCTAGGTAAAGAGGCATGGTCCGGGTGAAGTATCCTTGATTGAGCCAAGCTGCCAAGAGAGAACCATCACAATGTCACACGTCCAAGAGATGTTAAGGTTGGACTTGGGCACGACTCTTGGGGGTGTGACAAGGAGGATAACAACTTCTCCTCTTTATCGGTTAGGCTAGACTCAATTCACACACACACACACACATGTATGTAATGTATATATATATGTATATGTATATATATGTATGTATGTGTGTGTGTGTGTCTCTGCACATGCATAGGAAAGGGTCATGTTTGGTTGGCTCAAAGGAAATTAGACCATAGATACAACAAGAACCCAAGGGATTATCATCAATGATGCACTCTGAAAATATTATTAACATTTAGGTCTCTACATCATCAATGTTGAGCCACAATAAAGGCTACACTCAACCATTCACTACACAAAGGAGAGTGAGCCCACTTGGATTTGAACATGGCTCATCTTCATGACAATTGCCCAAGTTGCCACTAAACCATGATTTGATGGACCTTAAAATAGTGGGCTTTGATCCACTTATATGTGTATAGGGAGTGCAAAGCATGCCTCACACATTCAACTTCTATAACCTTTAGGAGCCCTCATGGAAAAGTTAAAGGGCCAAAAAACTCTTCATGACAATTGAACCTTGGTCATGAACGAAAAAATCCCCACTCCTCACTAATTTTGTTTTGTAAGTAAGTAGGATCTATATTAATATTGAAAGAATGTACATATATGTTTGTGGTGATTTAAATACAAATAAATGTTCAAACAAACTTCTGAAACCAAGAGGTGCCAAGTTTGTGAGCCATCCCCTATGGGGAAACCAGGTCAAAATTTGAAAACAAACAGTCTGAGAAACAAAACCCTAAATAACCAACAGTCTATAGTGACAAATAGGAGATTCCTTATAGCCTGGACATACAAAAACTTGAACATAATGGATTTCATGTTAACCAGTGGCATGAGTAACTTGGGAGGTTGATGTGACAACAACATCCAGACGACTAGCAGGTGAAGAAGACTCCATCCATGGACGACCGATGGCAGGTAGCTGGAAGGAGCCACCATGTCTCTTGACAACCTAAGTAACCATTGAGATGAGATGAGCATTCTATGCCTTTGGTGTCTCCATACGATGCTTTAGCTATTGGAAATACTGGTCTTTGGGTAGCATCCCTAGTGCCACCATTATTTTGGTGTGCCAATAGAGCTCAAGAGTCTTGTAAAATTTGAAATTTTTGGTTTTGGTGCAACCTAGATCCGAAATAATACCTCCCACCTAATGTCCAACCTCCTCATCATCCTTGAAGTCTCTAACCAAATTAACTTCTGCTTCCAGGGCTGACATGGTCGCTTGGTCCTTTTGAGGGACAAATACTTGATAGAACTGGGTCGTTGCAATGGTCATCTTAGCAACACGTGAGGGGCCAACAAGGGAAAGTCGAGGTCTTCTCCCACGAGGGGCCATGATGAAATGAGACTAATCAGATGAAGCAATATTAACAGATATGGATCGAGTGGACCAGCCGAAAAAAAGAACATACCAAAGCAAGTATTAGAGCTAGAACACTTTGGAAGGCATAGCCTGTCACAAGCGACGATTTAACTTCTCCTTGGACATCATACCCACAAGAGTAGGGCATACCTTGCATTCAATGCAATGTCTGGTCATGAGAAAGAACATTATACATTGTCATGCACATGGAGCTCATATCATGTGAGCCATCTTTCCACCCGTCAACCTCTTGACAGCCTTCGTAACCCCACTCATCCTTCTCACATGGATTAAGTACGAGAGCCTTGACACCTGGAGCTACCACTCCTTGTCTTGACGTGTAGTCATCTCCATTATGTGACACCCCATCCAAGGATCCTCATTCCTCACTATTAGATCCAACTCTTTGGACAATTATACTTTCAAAGGATCAAAATCTGAATATTACACCATAAAAACAATAAATATATATATTAAATTAGCTAAATCCAAACCATAACCACAAAACTAAAACTTATAAATGACACTTTATGAGAAACTCTAATGATTCATAAATTATTTTACAAAGATAAGGAAAATTGTAACATTTCAAAATTGCATTAATTTACTGAATAAAACTATTTGAATGAAGAATTTATTTATTCTATTTAATTTAAGGTTTTATATTTGCTTTAAATTAAATTGTTGTTATGTTTATGTAAAAAGGATTTATTATCCCATAAATAAATTATACATTTAGTTGACATATAATTAGAGTTGACATATAATTAGAGATTGTGACCTTAATTTAAATATATTTATTACTTCATATTAAATATTTATAAATAAGATGCGTAAAACAACACAATATGAAATAAATAAAATAAAACAATATATTAATTAGATTCTGAACCTAAATTAAATATATTTATTACTTTCATATTAAATACTCATAAATAAGATGCTTAAAACAACACATATTAAATACTTATAAATAAGATGCGTAAAACAACACAATATGAAACAGATAAAATAAAACAATGTATTATTTAAGTCGAATAACATAGGCAAGAATTGCGATCTCTTTCTATTTTGTTTTTTATACAAGAATGTCATACGAAGTTTTCAAAAAACATGCAATGCCTTAGAAATGGTTGTCAAAATTTTAAAATGCTTAAAATAATTTATGTTGTCATTAAAATAATCATTTTATTGAATAACCACATCTAAAATATTTTATAAAAAACTAAAGAATGAATAATGATATATAACATTAAAAGTATTGTATTC
>ML790116.1:568314-587590 GCA_009831015.1 Picea engelmannii | reverse complement strand
CCTCCACGCGGGGGGGTTACAAGGGGTCTCATCCCCCCGGCTGGGGGGTCCAGGGGAAAGTGGGCCCCCTGTTGATGATTAAAATCACATTTGGCCGGCAAAGTATTGCTAAAGCCTATTAACTATAAGCTAATATATATATATATATATATATATATATATATATATATATATATATATATATATATACACACACACACACACTAGTAGGTGGGACCCCCTTGTAGATTGAAGGATCAGATCTGGGTTTTATTTAATGTTTCACTAATGTTTGACACTGCTTACATGACTGAGAATGATTGATGATCGATGTTGGTCCTATTCACGACAGATGGTTGAGGGATAATACATGTTTGTTCTCTTGCTCTAGACTCGAATGCCATGATGGCTTATGATATCTATTGTTATCATTGTTATATGTTCCTGGATTCGTTACTTTGACACATGCAAAAGACACATGTTAGTAATGACAAATAAAGAGAAATTGAAAATAAATAAAGCAATATAAACAAAAAAAAAATGCAAAAAGAAGGAAATGGTCTATACTAACATGTTACACTATATGCATTAAAATGATCATTGTAAATCCTAGCTAACAAATAATAGCTATGCAATTTATTGAGTTCCATGGAAATATAGTTGTTATACATTACTGTATAGTTGGAAATGGTAATATATGGGTGGCGTTCTTGGCAATTAAGGGAAGTTGGTTTCAATGCATGGTTCAATTGGATGAATTAATCGATTAGTGGCTGGTGTGTACTAAGGAATTGAATGAGGTTGAGCATGGAGGTGATGTGCATTTACTGCACGCCACTCCTACTCCTTCCACTAGCGGCCACCCTAGTCAGGCTATTGTTTCAACTGTGTTTGTTGTGGTTAGGCTTCGACTTTCAAGCAGAGGGAGAACCACTCAGCCAATTCACGTTTTTAAGGTGCTCTTGGTTACAGGTATGTCTTTTTGGCCATCCATTAATTTGCTCTGGTTATGAAATATATAGTGGCTTAGTATGTATGGGTTCATGCTTTCTTTAAAGTCTAGCAACTGTGTAATTTGGTGATATTTTTCTGGATGATTGGTGTGGGTTTTCATCACAATAATGTCTGAAGTTACAGTGTATTGGGTCATTCTGAGGGTTAGCAGCCATAAAGGCTCCCTGTCATCCCTATTGGTTTGGTGGAGGGTTTCATTTGGTCTAGACTAGACAACTGTCTCCAGGCATTCGTATCACCATACCCGGTTTTTTGTCGTTCTGGGGTTTACTGGGTTTTTGGAACGCCTTGTGTCACTGCGCTTTGCTTCACTTGGGTATGAATCCATTCATGTTACTAATATCACACAGGGGGTTGTGATGGTCATTTTCCAAAGGGCTTTCTTAATATGACTGTTATTTCTCGGCCCTGTCCTACCTCAACATTCTTGGGTTGATTGGGAAGGCCACGAGGTTTATACCTCGCATTTTCTAGGTGTCGTTACAGAATCAAAATGGAGCCTTTCCCCTCTGTTCATAGTCTCTCTTATCAGGGGGATTGTTACCCTATCTGCGAAGACATTTGTGGTATACCCTATGCATGCACCATTGGTCTTGGAGGTTCTCACCTGATGTCGAGAGTCAATTCCATGTCTCCCTGTGTTGGTCCATAGGGCCAATCCTTGATTACTCAAAGCTCAGTTTTGATAAAGGAAACCTTTTATGTCATGTTGGATACATGGTCAATGGTTGAGTTGGTGATGCATTGTCGATAATGTTCTATTGTCGACTTTTCTCTGTTGATTATCTTGACAGTGGTTTTTGGTTATAGTCACTGCAATTGGTTATTATGACAGTCTAATTGATAAGATCTACATTGAAATCGGTTGATTGAAGAATGAGGTTGATACACAGTCATTGTATTTTGCATTGGAATTATTGAAATGTTAACTAGGAATTAGTTTACAATTGATTAATGCACAGTGATGCCCCGCGCGTGATGCATGGTATGTGTGTCATTCCTACAACATGAGTCAATGATTACTATGACTATGTGTTTTTTATTATGGATTATTTCATTCGTGATGATTATGGCATTTCCATCCATCGTATATGTTATGATTATTCGATTGTGCCATCAGAGAGGGTCACGGGCTTTTAAATATGGTTTTGTGGCATTTTGATTGGATTGTGTTGTGAAATCGAGCCTGCTATTGTTGCCTTGTTGTTTTGGGTCGATAGCCCAACACTGTGGATGTTTAGTTTCAGAGTGATTGAACCTGTACAGTCATAGAAATGCTCTTGCGCTTTTTTTTGTCGAATGTCTGTGTATTTCACAACATAGTATGTGTTGAATGATGATGGTTGCCTGTGAGGTTAAATGGAAAATCAAGATCTTTACATTTAGAATGGTTGTATTTGGTTGTCCGTTATGTATTGATGAATATCATGTTTCATAGTAGAAACAAGCATAGGTTTTGTGACAATATAATCTCATTGCAATTTAATTATTAAATGAATTAAAAGATAAAATCAAGCACGACCTTTGAGTTTGTATTTGATGATTGAAATAATTCGTGGGAAATGGTTGATTTTGATGCTGAACATAGTGGAAATAAGTGACTGTTTATTCATTTGGGAATTGTTTTAAAATATTAAATGAGAGGAACATGGCTCCCCTATAGATTGTTGTGGAATGCATATTGTCTTGTTGATGACACTGTGTTAAATATTTGATTAGGAACAATGAGCAAGTTAATGTGCAGTATTGCTTGAACTATACACAGTAATTGTTTTGGGATCTCAGTGGTCATTTGGTTGGTGTGTTTCCTTTTACTTAATGGTTTTATGGATCACTTAATTAATTTTATGAACAATAATCGCTCTCTTTCCCTACCATTATTTCTCTTTTTGCGAATTACAACCCCCTCACCTTCCCACATTCATTTTTCATTCCCTGTTCTAAAATTTAATTACAGTCAAGAAGAATTTTGTATTGAAGCGATTTAGAGTCGCATTTTCTTGGTTGGATTACAATGATGTTTTCTTTGGTTTGCATTACAGTTGATTGTTGTGGTCTTTTAGCAGTAACCGTGTTTATTTTCCCCATCATTTTATCATTTTTCGCTAAATATAAGCCCCTCGCATATCTCAGAACCTTTGTTCACCCCTTGCTAATCGACAACAGTTAAAAAATTTATATGGATTTGATTGCATGAGTCTGATATGTTGCTGAGACAAAATCTATTTCATATTTTTAAAGAGTTGTCATGTATGGTTGTTAGAGGAACTATTTGCTAATCAATTATGCATATAGGAATGAGCTATTCAAATAAAAGGTTGAAAACTGAGGCCTACTATGCCCCACATCTTCAAATAATTATGATAAATTTGTGTCCTCCCACATGCATTAGAAGGACGATTGCTCTCATATGATCAACGAGATGAGGCTTAAATATCACACACAACCTAAGGCAGGTTCAGAAGGATTAAAAGTTGATAGCATCAACAAGGGAAAGATTGCGTCGCAAACTGGAAAATATGGATTTTAAGTTTTTTATTGTTGATAACAGTTGACTTCAGATTTTCGTATAGCATGTTTTTGGACATGTTGGTAATATATTTTGGAAATAGTTACAAATATTATTGAGATGAATTGTCAAAAATGAATGTGATGATGGGAGTCACAAGGAGAGGTGTTTTGTTTAATTGACTAGTTATGTTATGATTGTTGAGAACTAAAGGGAGTCACAAGGGGTCCCACCTACTAGTTATTATTTATTTAAAACCATTATTATGATTTATTTCTCTTCCCCCCTTAACTAAAAGTTGGTTGAGTTGTAGTTAACTTAACTAATTAGGTGGTTCAACTACTTCAACCAATTCTAATTTTCTTAAAGGAAAAAGGAAAGGGAGCAACAAGAGGAGGATAGAAGGAGAAGCATACTAAGGTTTTCTCTTTGAGTTATGTTGAGATAGTTCAGTTTTCATTCATTCCTTAATTTATCACAAGCCTAATTCTCTTTTATGATTGCAGGGTCTTATTGTAGACATCAACATTCAGGGTTGAATTACATCATTCAGACAATTGTTTTTTAGAGGTGTTGATCTATTTTTGATAGTTTGTGTAGACTAGTATGTTTGTGAATTAGTTTTCATGACTGGCAAAGGCTATTGTGCAGAGTCAAGTGGGAAACAATTTGTGGCAAGTTGATCCAACTTTTAGAGTTCAATTTTGATTTTCTGTCAAAGGTCCTTTTGTATGTTCCATCGGGGATGTCTAAGTTTGACTTTGGTCCGAAATTTCTGTATGAGATTTTGTAAAGAAAATGACTCTTTGGTGAATTGGAATGAAATAAAGGATTGCTTTATGTCTCATCTATATTGATTATCATCTTGGTGTCTTACTTCTGTATTTACACTTGTTTTCAACAACTATTACATTTAGAAAATCATATTAAAATGAATTTTCCAGCAAGCTTTTATTTGTGAAAAAGACTAGCCTAAACACTTGTAATTGATACTTGTGAGTTAGGATTTTATTTTTTATGGCTATAAACCTAGGGTGACATTCCCGTCTATTTTGCTTTAGCTAAGCAAAATCTAAAAATGCTTGAGTAAGATTATTTCAAATCTTTTCCTCAACACCCCCTAAGGAAAAAAATTGCCTTGTAAATGTATATTGTAATTTCATAGTAAATATGGACCGTCCATTATAATGTCGCATATTTGACGGTAGAAGTTATGTTAGGGTTTTTTGACCTAGAAGGAAACCATATTTTATGAGGGAAATGTATTGTGACTATGCATCATTGCGAATATTGTATTATGAGAGAGGAGATTGTGAGAAAAAGAAGAGGAAGTTACAACGGGTGCGTTGTAGGTTGTATCCCTTCATTTGTTGGATAATAAAAAGGAAGGACCTAAAAATTTATCTGGTGGAAGTAGCCTACACTAGGTGAACCTCGTTATATCTGTGTCTCTATTGTATTGTGTATATTCTGTGTTTTATTTCCGCATTTGTTTTTATTTTATTGCTCCGCGATCCTATTTTTCAAACAGAGAGGGAGGAACATCCAGCTTAGAGAATTAACAAGGATTCCAATGGATTGGCGGTGGATCGAAACCTCGATGTAAATATTCCAATGCAAGAATGTGATGGATATTCAGAGATGACACCCAACGAGGTAGGAACCGAAGACTCTGATCTCTGAGATATAGTGGAATGGGAAGGTATTGACCTTTAGAATATCCTAGAACAAGGGAAAAAACAAGGAATAGAAACCATACCTCCAGACCAATTAGATCGAGCGAAGTACCTCTTTCTAATGAGAGAGGAGGAAATATACAGAGGGACTAAGACATGCATGGGGAGATAGGCAAATTGGGAGTTAAATTAGTGGACACCTAACAATGTTTGTCACTGGAAAAAACCAAGAGGAAGAAGGGTAGAAAACCAAACAGTGTCGTGCTGCAAGAACCGGGGGCCTTGCTGATAAACTCCGGTAAGATTAAATATTTGTTCCCTACCTCTCCACCACCTGTGTTAAAATGAAGGTTATCACTTGGAATATAAGAGGCTTGAATAGCCCTAGGAAATAAATAATTTTTAAAAATAAGTTAAATATGGAAAAACCATAAATATGTTTTATTCAGGAAACTAAATGTACAACTGAAAAGTTGTTACAAATAAATAGAAAAAGTTGGAATAAATACCATTATCTAGATATTTATATCCAAAACTCAACAGGGGGCATTCTTACCCCGTGGAACCCTAAAAAAGTTAACCCGATATCGACAAAATCTACCAGTTTCTACTTATCAGTGGAATTGCAAGTAATAGGAACTTCAAAAAAGATCATCTTTACCAATGTGTATGGTCCCCGACTCCTATATGATAAGAAAAAGATAACAACAGCTTTAGAAAACCTTAAAGAACGACACATGAGATCCCATTGGGTTATAGCTAGATATTTCAACATAATTTTGACATTGGTAGAGAAGAAGGGGGGAATCCACAGATTGGATAGAGATGTAGAGGCCTTCTATGAATTTATAGAAAAATCCAGCCTAGTAGATATAAGAACAAGCAACATAACTTTTACCTGGAATAACAAGAGAACAATGCATCACCAAGTGGAGTCAAGGCTATATAGATTTTCATATCAAAATCCTTAATGATGCAAGGTGTCGACATGGAAGGTAGTATCCTTCCATGGGGAGGATCAAATCATTGTCCAGTACAGTTAGAAGAAAACTTCCAAAAAATTCCAAAAAATCGACCCTTCAGATTTGAGAGCTTTTGGCTGGACCACCCCTCCATGGAGAAAATAAAAATTTGGTGGACAAAGGATATCCAAGAATAGGGAACCAAAATGTACATACTCCAAGGAAGACTGAGACATCTTAAGAAGCAAATAAAATGGCGGAACCAAGAAGTGTTTGGGAACATCGTACATGCAAAAAACGAATTGGAAAATCAAATGGAAGAGCTACAAAAATCTTTCATTCAAGATGGTTACAATGAAGAGAAGAAAATGGAGGAAAAGCAACTTCATTGGGAATGGGAGAAAATATGTATTCAAGAGGAGATTTTATGGAAACAAAAATGCAGAGTTTGGTGGTTAAAGCAGGGGAGAAAAACACAAGTTTCTTCCACAAGTCGACAATCGCCCATAGGAATCATAACAAAATTTTGAAAATCAGAGATGAGGAAGGTAAAGAACTAGAATCTCATAAAGAAATTGAAAAATCTCTAGTTCAACACTTCCAGGACATAGCTAAAAAACCCGAATTTGGTCGTTTAGAGACCATACAAAGAACTCTGAGACACATTCCAAGATTGGTCACAGAGGAACATAATCATAATTTAACAAAACTAATTACGTCAGAGGAAGTAGATCAAGCAGTCCAAGAGATGCCTATGAGAAGGCCCCTAGACCTGATGGCTTTACTATGGATTTCTTCAAAGCCTACTAGGAAGTGGTAAAACAAGATATTTATGATATAGTTGAGAATTCAAGGCGATACTCTTCTTTTCTAAAATCTCTAAACACAACTTTCATTACTATGATCCCCAAAGAGAACGAAGCAAGAACTCCAGATATAGCTCTCTGCAATGTGGTTTACAATATAATATCCAAGGTCATAGAAAATAGATTGAAACCCCTCCTTCCTATTCTTATTTAAAAGGAACAATCGATCTTAATGGAAGGAAGAAAAATCTTAGACAATATAATTCATGCCCATGAAAAAATCCACTCGTTGAAAAGTAGGAAAAAGGCAAACATGATAATACAATTGGACTTTTCCAAAACCTATGATAAAATAAGCTGGCACTATATGAAAGCAACCATGGAAGCCTATGGTTTTGACAATCAATGGATAAAATGGGTAATGGCTCTGGTTTCCACGACTAGCTTCATACTTTTGGTAAATGGAGCTCCAGCTAAACCACTTTACCCTTCCAGGGGAATCAGACAAGGGGAACCCTTATCCCCATTTTTATTCATAATTATGATGGAAGGATTAAGTAGAAAAATCGAAGTAGCAACCTCAGAGGGAGAAATAAAAGGTCTACAACAACACAAATCCATCCCCCAACTATGCATCAACAATTTGTAGATGACACTATGTTACATGGAATTCCAACAATAAAAGAGGCGACATCCTACAAGGAAATTTTGGATGACTTCACAGAAGCTTCAGGAATAGAGACCAATCATTCCAAGTCTATGATGTTTTTCTTTAATATTCATATTGCCATTCAAAGAAACCTAACTAACATCTTGGGTTTCTAGAGGAAAACCTTACCTACTAAATATTTGGGAGTTCCTCTAACGGATAAAGTAGGAAAGAAATCAACTTGGGAAAATATGATAAATAAGATGCAAGATAGAGTTAAAAGATGGACCTATCGAGCCCTAAACTTTGCAGGTAGGCTTGTGCTCACAAAGGAAATTTTACAGGCGATTCCAACTTATTTACTTTCAATCTTCCTAGCACCAGTAGGGATTTTATAGAGAATTGGAACTATACAAAGGAATTTTTTGTGGAGAGGAGCAGAGGGAAAAAATAAATGGGCGTTAGTGGCATGGGACAAAATATGTTGGCCGAAAAGCAAAGAATGTTTAGGATTGCAAGATCTGAAAACAAAAAATGATGTGTATGGAGAAACACTCTGGTGGAGATGGGTAAAACAGAGCTCAGTGCCCTATGCAACCTTTTGGAAAGCCAAATATGCCCCCAGATAGAACCCTCATGATCTCATTCGATTCACAGGATCAGGGGAGGGATCAACCATTTGGAGTATGGCTTGGAGAAATAAAAATCTGATTCAAGAACAATGTTTCTGGGAAATAATAAATGACCAAACAACATGTTTTTGGGAGGATGCGTGGAAACAAGAACCAAGACGGGAAAACCAGGATAGAGAGATTATCAATAAATATTTATATAGACAGGGAAAAGTTAGGGTGCATCAATATTGGAAACAAAGGGAAATAATTTCAAAATGGATATGTTGGGACCCTATTCTCCCACAAGACCTCAATAAAAATTCCCCATTGGTTAAAGAATTAGAGGAGGAAATTCAGAAAAGAAATATTATGTGTTCATATGATGAGGACTAACTTTGGTGGGGCAGACGAGATGGAGGATAATTTACCCTCAAAGAGGCACACCACTATATAGCGGGTCATGATCAAAGAAACCCATACCCCCTCTGTGAATGACTCTGGAATTCCCCACACTGGTCGAAGGTAAAAATATTTGTGTGGTTATTCCATCACAAGAAAATTCTAACTTGGGAGAATCTGGTTAAAATGGGTCTCAGTGGCCCCTCAAGATGTCACCTATGTGAAGGACAGGAGGAGATGATAAATCATCCGTTGGATGGATTCCCTTACTCTGTGGGGTTATGGGACTGGGTGGCTACCTTGTATCGACAAACATATAGAGTAAGAGAATATATTCAAGCAACCTTGAGGCATTGGAGGGTTCAATACACAGATAATGAAATTGTAAATTTGTGTTGGGGCTTAACTCCTGGGCTTGTCATATGGGAAATTTGGAAGGAAAGAAACAAAATAATTTTCCACAATGAATCCCTTCCAATAAATAATTTGATAGAAATGATCAAACAACAACTAAGAGAAACTATCATGAGCATGAAATTTCATGCAACAACAAAAAAATCCCTCAATTCAAAAGCAACAAGTTCTGCAAATTTTGCATTTGGATACCCAAAGTATCAGCTTACCAATCCACTGAAAACTACAGGTTCCTATTGGCGCCTTATCTTGGACTCCGCCCCAGGTTGGTTTCCTGAAATTTATTTTTTTCGATGCGTCGAAGGGAAACCCTGGAAGGGTTGGGGCTGGTGGAGTGATTCGAGACAATGAAGGAAAAATAATGCGTATATACTCCACCAGTGTGGGAAACACTACCAACAATGCAACATAATTTTGTGTCCTTGAACAGGGGATGTAAATTTTAGTAAGAGAGGGCATTGTCAATGTAACAATGGAAGGGGACTTGAATCTGGTCATAGGCATGGAGAAAATATTTTGGTGTGAAACCAAAATAGGCAAGCTAATCACACACTGGCATCTAGACCAAATTATGCAACAAATACAAAGGCACATGTTAACTATGTTCTCAATCGACTTGAGGTGGGTTAGAAGGAATGCAAATTCTCTGGCTGATAGATTAGCCAACGAGGGTGTGCACCAGGATGGAAATGTGCTTTATGTGGCTTGGACACAGGTTCAAGTGGGCCAACTCAGAGAATAGTGTGAACAATTGGCGAAAAAATATCATCGTGGCCATAATCAAGCAAACAATCACATAGGAAGAAAAGAGTTGCAATCATATCTTGAGCGAGGCCCAGCTGGAGAGGGGGGAACCTTCCACTTGGCACTTTGACATCACGTTTAGTCTGGACATGACGGATCACAAAGGGAAGATGGAAGGACATGCTCGTAAGGTGGTGAATGCCAACAGATCTTGTAGGATGCACATACCATGCAAGGTTAATTATAAGGCGATAAGGAGAGCCGAGAGTCGTAACAACATAATGCAAATCATTTTATCAATAGATATGTTTGTACCAAATAGGTCTAGTCGTATGGCTCGCAGAAGGAGAAGAGGGTGGCGAAGTACCATAGCAAGAATAATGGCACAAGGCGACACACCTTCTATTAATTTCACTTGTAGAGACCCATTAAAGGCATGATCATTAATAGATATAGGAAATAATATGGGAGTCTGTTATATACCAAGTTTCGTGTTGGTTACTCATACCTCCCAGAGATCTCCTGAAGCTCCTAACGATCTAGTAGAAGTTCAGTGTTGGTGGAAGAATTGTGTTCAGTGTAAAGGAAGATGAGTGGGTTTAGCTAGTGAAGCAGGCAAGAATATGGCCTGAATGAAATACACTACCAAGAAAGGGAGTCCGATAGGAGACTCTCAACCAGAGATATCCTGAAAAACGACAAGAATCGAGAATGCAACAAGGGATGTAGCTCGGATGTACCAGATTAATGTCATGTAGAAAGGAAATGAAACTATTGAGAAATGGGAAGAGGAAATTAAAGTTGAAAGAGAAGCTAAAGGAAAAAACCAGGTAGAGAAGGAGGTGGATTGGATCATTGACACTAAAGAAACTCTCACTTGGGAGACCCTTTACCACAAGAGGCTCGAGATAGTGTGGCATACCAAAATTATGATTGGAAAATTCAAAGAAGACAATGAGGAAACCAAAGTAGTAAACCAGAGGGAGTTGAGGACTATGGTAGAGGATATTCAACACCAGGTCAGTGGGTTGGAGACTATTGTGAAACTCTTGGTAGACATTGAAAAAATACAACAAAGCAAGCAAGATAAGATGGAAACATAGTTTAACCTGTACCTGAAGTATGTCCACCACATGGATATCACACCAACGAATGACCATGGAACACCAACCCATATATGAAAGGTTTGGGTTGCTTCTCCAAAGGACTAGAGTAATGGAGCAGAATGGACCCAGTTTTTTTGTGTTTTGTGATAAGAAAAGCTCAGACTGTAAATTCTTAGAAATTTTATGTTTAAGTCTGAAAGGTCTCCTTTTTGGATATCAATAAGTAGTCATAGGAGTTATGTCAATTATGGAAGGTGGTTATATAATTCCATGTATAAGCATAGGATTAGGACGTCAAGTATTCAAGACTATAGTATAAATGGAACAAACATGATGGTTAATAGACTGGATAAAAAGGTTATTTACTGTAGATGGTCTGGTTTCCAATCTAGCAGACCAACTGGTGATAGTATGTTTGTAGTTTTTTGATGAAGTAATACAAAATATTTTTATTGACTTACAAAAAAAATATTAATATATGTTTATTTAATATTTGTTTGGGTAAGAGTTTAAATTATAATTAGAGGTAGTATTTGGTTTCATATATGTAGTTAAGAGTGAACGCTACTTGAAAACACGTAAGCTCATTGGTGTAACTTTAGCTACAACACTATGGGAGAGTGACTTTCTTTTAAATACTATTAATGTTGAAATAACCTTTGGTCTCAGTGTAAGATCAAAAACTTCTTGTGATTAGCTAAGAGCTCATGTTCCTTGGATGTAAGGAAATAGGGTAATGGCCCAAGACCCAAAAGAATCTCATAAGAGTGGAATTCTACCCCTTATAGACCAAACTTCTGATTAGCTAAGAGCTCGTCTTCCTTGGATATAAGGAAAGAGAGTAATGGCCCAAGACCCAAGAGCATCCGATAAGAATGAAAGTCTACTTCCTTATAAACCACCAATGAATTAATATCTATATTGTCAATTGACAACTAAATTATAATAAATCTTATTACCTTAAAAAATATCAACTTAATATATATTACTTTTAAAATGTGTTCTTTAATCAAATCTTCTCAAGATATAAATTGTAAAAAAGTTTTTCTCATAAAAAAATTGTACTCACTTTAAAGTTAAGAAACCTGTAATGAAATGAGTAAAAACATAACACGTGGATAAAGATTGATATAAATGAATATATCATGGAAATATAAACATTAATTAATGAAGGGTAAATAAAGAAATAAGTAGTTTAAAAGTTTTATGTTTTTATGGATATATATTTTTAATCAATTTTATATTTCAAATCTGATTTTATATTCCAAATCTGATAGGAAATGATTTTAAGTATAGATTTGAGTGGTTGAATGGTATAATCAAAGTGTCTAATTTTTTTTGGTATTGAGAAAAAGTAGTGAAATTTTTTTTGGTATTGAGAAAAAGTAGTGAAATTGGAAGAATGGATAAAGTTAGTTGGAGAATAATAATGGATAGGAAGAGTTAGGAGGGAATAATAAATGGTAGGGTAGAGTTAGTTAACAGAGACAATGTTTTAAGCGGTTATAATATAGTATTGGTAAAACATTGATAATTTCATTATATAATAGTTAGAATATAGTATTGGTAAAACATTGATAATTTCATTATATAATATTGATAGAATATATGTTTATTAGGTATGAGTATGTTGGAGATTATTTTAAAGGGTAAAGTTTTAGTTTAAAAAAATATGGTAAGGATTAATTTTTTAATATTAAAATACATAATAAGTATTTCTACGATGTATCGTTAAAGTTTAAATAATAAATTTATATTTATTAAAAAATATATGATAACATAGGGAAGAGTTAAAATATAATCGAGAGTGAATAAGGAGACTAAAAATCATTATAATTTTATAAAAGGGAAAAGATAATCTGTATCATATGTAAGTGAGTTTTTTCAATAGAAAATTCGCTCGAAATTATATTAGATTTATAATCTCATTTACATCAGCACATACAAAATGGAGAAGGGTACTCCCACAGTTCCATCAAAACACTACGAAATATATAAACCGAAGTCTCTTAACTTTGTCCTTAATGACTCATCAATGCTAACCACAACTATAAGAAAAATCATATATCAATCCTCCTCTTCAACCATTTACAAAAAAGGATCGAAACCACTTCGGTCTCAAATGATAGTGATTCCATGAATCACCACTCAAAAAACAAACAAGTCCACAAACCACTCTAGTCCAAAATATAACTGAGAAATCCAAGGTTAGAAAAGCTTAAGATGGAAAGGTGGACCGACCTTTCCATTTTCCCATAAATTATATGTTAATCTGTCTGTAGGACCAAGCAGGGCTTGTTTGGATAGGCGATCTGCCTCTTTATTATGCTCCCTGTAGATATGGCTGAAACTGATCTCTTGGAAAAAAGAAGATAATACCTTGGTTCTGCGCTTCTAACCTTCAATGTCGATGGCATCTAATTTTCTTTTTTTGTTGAGCCAGTCTATGATCATCTTCGAGTCCCCCAAAACTTTAATCTTTGGATTATTCCAAAGTTTTGCTAGGGTTAAGGTAACCCAAGTGCCCAACAACTCAACTTTTGTATTTGAACCTCTCCCTCCATTGATATTCCATCTATATGCTTTCAAATCAAGGAACTTAATGACTCCCCCAACCCCACAGTTCAATCCACACTGGATAGACACCCCATCAAAAAAGGCAATTACATTATCAACACCCTGGAAAATCAGACTCCATTTTATAGCACTCAAACTTTGGGAAGAGGTGCAAGGACTTTGAGCTCTTATAGTTTTATAAATAACTGCCCAAATCGAGGTTGAATTATCCTCAAATATAACTTGATTCCTCTCAATCCAAACATACCAACAAAGGTGAACAACCATCTTGATTGGGACCGATTTGTCCTTTGACCATGAATCAAAATAGTCACTTAGAGAGATGCCCCTCCAATGAAAATTTTGTTTAAGCAAGATAGAAATAATGTCCCAAACTGATTGTGTAAATGAGCAATGCACTAACAGATGGTCGACATCTTCAATATCAATTTTACAAAGTGGACATAGACCGGGAGCCTGTCAACCTTTTTTTGCAAAACTTGCCAAGTTAAAACTTTATTTTTGGCCGCCATCCAAATAAAAAGTTTCATCTTGAGATGTATGTTCCATTTCCAAAGTTTGATTTTCAATCCGCTCATTATTGGCAGCTCTTGAGTGGAAATGAGAGATGTATAAATGTTTTTTACAATCATCTTACCCGTTGAATCCCCTCTCGTCCAGATAAAGGAATCTTCAGCATCGTGGAGTGAAACCCCAACTTCATTTAAATTATCACAATAGTGCTCCCATTCGGCCGCTAAGCTACTTGATATCCCCAAATCCTTATACTAACCCATGCCACGGTTAAAGTAACCAGATCTTGAGAGACAGAGGCTAGAGCCAGTGCTGTGATTCTTTTAAGATTTAGAATTTCTATTATCTCTTCCGATAGGAATGACTTTTGACCCAGACCAAGGATCCGATCTCTGCCTATATTAATGAAATGTCCCTTTCCTGGGGACCAACTAAGCTAATGAATAATAACATGCACAGTTTGTACAAGGCTATTACACATCCTTGATGCAACGCTTACCTTTTGACTTGACAGCCTATACCAATTGATAACAGTAGAATTTTTTAAATACTTATCCCTTAGTACCTTGTGCCAAATCCCCTACTACGTCAGGACCCTCCAAAGTTTATTACATTGAGAGCCGTATTAAACAGTACAAGATTTCTAAATCCCCAGCCACCATTATGTTTTGGTCTTGAGAGTAAGTCACATCTGCAAAGGTGAAATTGATGTGTATCTTTGTTTCCATTCCATAAGAATTCAAATATCAGTTTTTTGATTTTCTTTAGTATTGATCGAGGAATAGATTCCATTGACATCCAATATACTGGTTGTCCTTCGAGAACAATTTTCACCATGGTGTATCGCCCCCCCAAAGAAAGCCACCTGTTGCACCATAACACTATCCTCTTTGTGATTTTAGTTAGCAACTAGTCCCAATATTTCGCCCTGTATGCACCAGTCTTTAGAAATTATCCCAAATATCCAAAGCCTGAAGAGATCTTGATAAAGGAGTATGGAAGAAGATTATCTAAGGGAGCAATTTCACTTCCCGTAATCCCTGCATAATGAACTGCAGTTTTTGACTGATTTACCGTTAGTCCTTAATCTTTACAAAATAAACACATTATTTTGTCAATTTCCCACCATTATATTAAAGTCGCCCTCGTCATAATAATAAAATCATCAACGAACAGTAAATGAAAAATCTTAAACAAACGAGAAAATTTTATACCTTCAATATTACCTTCACCGAGCGCATTTTTCATTAATAGGCTGAGCCCTTCCATGACCAAGATGAAAAGTAGTGGCGATAGTGGACACCCTTGACGCAATCCCCTTCAATTTCTAAAAAAATATGTAGCTTCACCATTTATTAACACTGCAAAGGTAGAGGATGTCACACATGCCATGATCCAATTGGTCATCTGGATCCCAAAACCCACTGAGATTAGGATAAGTCTTAATAATTCCCAATCCACACAATCATATGCTTTCCTTAGGTCCAGTTTTAAAACCAAGGCTTTTAAATTTTTCTTTTTAATACTATGTAAACTTTCATGGACAGTTATGATAGCATCTTGGATCCTCCTACCTTGAAGGAAACCCAATTGTTCAGCAGAGAGTGCGCTTGAAAGGATCGGTTTGATCCAATTTGAGATGATTTTTGAAATCACTTTATAGCACAAATTGCATAATGAGATCGGATGAAAATCATCAAAATTTTTGGGTTTGTTAGCCTTTGGAGTTAAAGTCAAAAAATTTGAATTCAGGCTTCCCCCCATAGACCCCATCCTTCTCGATTCTTCTACCATATCGAGTAGATCCTGACCAACTAAATAAAAAAAGTATGTGAAGAACTCAGAGGTCTAGCCATCCGGCCCTGGGCTCTTTTCTTTTTTGAATTTGAAGAGCACTTTTCCTAATTCTTCCAATGAAATTGGTTGGAAGAGAGTAGTTGATTCTTCATCATTGAGCATTCGTGGATAAAAACCCGCTATCTTGACTTGCTCAACAGTGTTCATAGAATCTTGAACCTTGTAAAAATCTTTGAAATGTTTAATCGCTGCCTCTTTTATGGCTCCTTGTTCTGTAATTTTATTTCCTCTATCATCAATTATCTCCCAGACATGTTTCCCGACTCTATTGAAATTAGCAAAATTATGAAAAAAAATTGTATTGTTGCACTAGACAACCAAATAGCTCTGTTGCGAAGTCTCCACTTTTCTTTGGTTCCTCTGAGGATATTGTTCCTTTCTAGTTCCTTCTGCCAGAGGATCTTACCTTCTTCAATATTAGAGGACTTACCCATCAAACGCAGGATCGATATCTTTATACCTACTTCTAGCTCCCAAAGTTTTCCATTGTTCCTTTCCAACTTATCTTTATACCACAATTTTGTTTTTTGTTTTAAAAATCTTAATTTCCAAACCAGTGTTTTCTAATAGCCTCTTTCAGATATGAATACCGGATCATTCCTAGTTTTTCGAACTAGAACACCAAAATCTTGATCGTTTAACCAGTGGGCATTTAACTTGAATGGGTAATCCTTATAGACAGGAAGGATTTCCAACTGTAGAAGAATCGATGCATGATATGAAATAAATGGGTAGTCTACCAAAGACCTATAAATGCCAACTGATAATAATAAATATTCAGAAACTAGACACCGATTGAGTCTTCTAGCCATCGCTTCAATTCCAGACCGACCATTCTACCACGTCAGAACCAACTTGACCGGTTTAATGTCTATCAAATTTCTATCACAAAATAAATCCTTGTAATAATCAACCGAAGAACCATGCCGGGTAGCTCCACCCAAAACTTCATCTGGAGATAATACAAAATTCAATTCACCCGCAATTATCAATTTCCTTATCTCCAAAATACCATTGTCTACCACCGACTTCCAGAAGAGTAATCGGTCTATGCAAGGTCCATATACATTTAGTAGAGCTATTTCCCGCTTATCCTTAATTCTTTTACCTGTTAATAGTATACCGCCAATGGTGAGAAAGGGCACCAATTTAAAAACCAAAGGATCCCAAGATACTAGTAAGCCCCCCGAGGTTCCCATAGAATTAACCGCACACGATACCCAAGAAGGTCTTAGAGCATGTATGAAATCTCTAGATTTTTGGGCAGAAACCAAAGTTTCCTGGAAAAAAATAATTTATGGTTTGGTCTGATCCAAGAGTCTCCTAACTGAGGCCATTTTGAGGGTGCCTCCCATCCCTCTAATGTTCAAATAAAGTAATAACAGTACGTATCCCACGCCTGGTCTTTCACTGCTCTAAGATCCCCACCATTAGTAGCAGAGGGAGAAGAATCAACATTTTTTTTAGGTAGAGTAGCCTGTTTTTTCCGGGAGCTTCGGGTTTTTAAAGGCGACAGTTCAATCCCAATTCCCCTCGACCACGCGAATTATTTCCCATCCCCTGTAGTATGAGCTTGTGAATAATTTTCCTCCGAACCCATAATAGTGTCCATAACAACCTTCCCTTTATAAATAGGTAACTTAGTGGTTTTTTTCCCCAGACAAATGGAATGAGTGAGTCAAGGACTGCACTAAGGGTGGGTTCATCTTCCTCTGACTCTTTGTATCCCGGCAACATCAAAGTTGTCCCTCTCTCCATTGAAGAGTGAGTCGGGGTTGCAAGATATGGACAGGGACGGATGAGTGGCGAAAGCTGATTATCCAAAGCCGAGGAATGCTGAGAATTATGAAGGCCTGAAGGAGGAATGGTTAAGACCTTAGATTCCAAAGACGGACTAGGGAGGGATTTACGGGGGCTCACAAAGACCTCCATTGGAACACTCTGTGTCCGCAAATCTTCATTTGAAAGTTCAATGTTACCAGAGGTTGAGGAAAGGAGCCAAGGGGATTTATCGAAGGCATCCTTTTCCCAAAGAGAAAGAGAGGAAAATAAACCAAGGCAATGTCATTTTAACTTACCCGTTTTAAGGGCAATGTCGTTATATATATATATATATATATATAGTTTGGGGAGCTTCCCACATTGTGAGAGATGATTAATATATTGAATTAAGCAGTGGCATGTTTGATTATAATGGATTTTCTTGAGTTTTGAAATATAAATTTAGTTTTTTTTTTTTTAAATAATGTGTAGCACAAATTGCAAGTTAGTATTAGCAGTAAGATTTTTTTTATTTCATTTTAGAAAATATCAACTCCCATTGGTTTTGAATTGTGATTTTAGGGAGAAAACACATGTTCTTGACCATTAGGCTCACTCAAGCAACACCATAAATTTAAGTTTGTTATTACTCAGACTTAAATTAATTAGGTTCCACAAGGGATATAAAGTAATGTACATGTCATTTCTTGTCCTTTAAAAAATAATCCTTAATCTTTCCCTTTTTCCCCTTCTTTTTAATATCTTGCCACTTTATTGAAGGATTCACGGTAACTAACTGTGCTTCAACTACCACAACCTCCTTTGAAGCCATATCCATTTCTTTGACTTTATCCTTCGAGAGAGGGGTGGATTCCCAAATCAACAAACATTCATTTGTCAATTTACCTCATTATGAGTAGTTGGCTGCTAATTTACTTCATATTCCTCCTAAAAATTTCATCTCTTTGATTTTGAACTCCAACATGGAAACAAGTATCCTGTAAATGGCACGGAGAATGACATATATGACACCTAAATGTTACATCGATAATAATTGTATTTAATGTTGTTGCTAACTTGCATAATAAAATGGTATTTCCTTAGGTTTGATGAGACATGTGCATATTCATAAGCATTACAGTTTATTGAATGAGTCTTATAATATTGTTTAGTATTATGAAACAATGCACACCATTTTAATAAGACATTTTGGAACCTTAATCAACACAAACAAATCTAAGCTGACTTTAATTATATGTTAATCAATCTAATTATACACTAGGTGTATAAACAAATTTGAGTTAATTTCACTAAACCCTAATTGTATGCTTTTTTCATGCACAACCCTAATTGTATGCTAAGTAATCTTAATTACCCTAAAACAATTAATTAAACTTTAATTAATTGGAAAAATATAGTTATACCTAAGTATTGTAGAATGAAGTCTTAAAATTAACTCAAACAATAGTTAAACTTATTATATGTCAAGAAACCTTAGCTTAAACAAATCCTCACTAAATTGTAATTATACACTAATAAATCCCAATTAATGAAAGCAACCCCTAATTAAACTAAACAAATATGATTAATCCCAAAGATTCTAATTAAACCCAAATATTATGTAAGACTGCCTTAATTAACCCAAACAAACCATAGTTAAGTCCTAATTATATGCCAACCAATCCTAATTAATCTA
>ML790116.1:544979-568264 GCA_009831015.1 Picea engelmannii | reverse complement strand
AACCCCCCCCCCCCCCCCCAAAAAAAAAAAAAAACTAATTAAGTCCAAATATCATGCAAAGAAAGCCAATCAACTTAAACAAACCACTCTAATTTTACATTGAAAAATCCCTAATTAACCAAAAATCCTCAACAAAAATAATTTGTAAGGAAGCTTTTATTTACTAATTTTTTAATTTTTTTTAACAGAAACAAGTATTTTATATATTTATCAAAAAAAGGCGATCATTAAAAAAAGTAGATGACAGTGGCTCTATCATCCAACTTACGCTGTAATTACAGTCTTTCTTGCCGAAACCATAAGTAACCAGTGCCTTTATGTTGTAGACACTACATATTTGCCATGTAAAAATGGATACAAAACTGTGAAGAAATTTTTTATATTTACACTTCATATAAACCTTGATTTGGAGTGAGAGGGGCCAGCTTCGTCTCGCTGTGGCACTCTATTTTCTTCAGCTTGGGTTGTCCCTTCTTACTGTTGCGCTTGAACTTCTCCATCCCAAGCCAGGTCTGTGAATCCGGGGGGGATTGAGACATGTTGATTGTTGTTGGCCACCGAATGGAAGGTGGAAGGGATCTAGGATTCATCTGTACCAGCTGAACGTGGAGGGTGTTGAGGGTTGGCAGGCCGCTGATTTAGCTCTTCAATCTGTCTTGTGTTGCGGTTTATGCCTCTCATGGCGATGGCTAATTTTTTATTATGTCTGAATTCCATTCTTTGCATTTGTCGTTGCATCTCAGCCATGTTTTCTCGAATTGAATGATTTTCTTGCTGCAACTCTCTATGTTGAGTGTCCGATTGGCCTTCAATTCGCCTGCATTCTTCCTGCAACTCTTGAAATTGTCCCCAAATTTCGTCCAATGCACAGGCTAGACAGGAGAAAGGGTCTCGACGGCTAGTAGTTCTTTGGTGCATGATGCCAAAGTGATCGGGGTAAGCGCAAGACAATGGCAGAGAAAGACCAAGAGAGGTGAGATCCAGGAGCTCATAAGTGCAAGGGAGAAATTGAATAACGGGAGAGAGGGGCTGAAATTGAATGCTAGAAGAAGGCCTACAGAGGCCATTATAAAATAGAGGGCTCATGAGTGCCATCGAGGGAGCAGTCAGAGAAGAATGAGACGGGGCCTGGGTTGCCGCGAGGAGAAGTACACAGATGGATGTCCAGAGGTAGAGTTTAAGTGCTCAGAATGGAGAGATATCATAAAAAGGGGATCTCATAGGAAGAAATTAGAGAAGTACTAATTTTGTTGAACGGAGAGATCTCATAGGAAAGATGGTTAAGCACTTCAAGGAGTAAGAAAAAATGGGATGGTTAAGCACTTCAAGGAGTATTTGGAATTTTTATGTAGGCTTTTACTTACCAAGGCTTTGAATCCCTTTTTTTCGTATCTTCATTTTAATTATTTTTTTATCCATTATTTTTATTTTAATTAATATCAATAAATTCTAATTACTCAATAATGATATTTTTTTTTCCTTGGAAAAAAAGTGTAATTTTATTACTTTAGGAACAAAATTACATTCTGTATATACACCTAAAAGTGGTGTATTCAGTTACATTATATAGCTGCATGTTGTTTATGTAGTTCTGAGCTACTTTTGTGGACTTTGTTATGTTTGGGCTTCTTCATTGCATACTGTATGCCTGAAATATAAACTTGTCGTTGATCAAGTGCAAGATCCTGATCTTCGAAATGATGTTTCAAAATATGGGGATTTGTTCCAAAAAAGGGCTATGTCAATATTCAATTGATTGTTCATTGTGTTGTTCAATTATTTTCCATTGGCCCATAACCAAGTTGATCCCTTCTTTCGACCTCTAGTCCGCATCTTTATTCTTTTCCCTGTAGACATGTTGGCAATCAATGAAGTCAAAATTTGTTTGTAATTGTTTTATATATTCCACCAATCTAGCAAGTCTTATGTTTAAACACCTTTGTGTTCCTTTTATCCAATTTATAACATTTAATGAATCCCCATAAACTTTTAGTCTCCAACATCCTTTTTCGATGGCAAAAACAATGAGTAGTTTGTAGCTCATTAGTTCTACAAAATTGTTTGTTCCTATTCCCAGGCCCGAAGTCAGGACAAATAAGTGTGAGGAAGAAAGGAAGAGGAGTCCTCCCCCTCCACAGTGGGTCTGTTGAGAGGCTCCATCGAAAAAGACCCAAGGAGAGGTCCTGTCGAGAACTAATTCTTGTGCACGACCAATGAGTGATCTAGTAGGGTACAAAGAGGGGGAAGGCCATAGGGAAACACTATTTGTTGTCGAGATCTCTGGTGGAAGAGTAACACCTTTGAAGATAATGGAGTTTCGAGCCAGCCAAACTCCTCAAATGACCAGGAGGGGGAGTGATTTTAGGTGTTTGTAAAACTTATTTTCCCACCACAACTGCCAGGAAACTTCCAAGTTCCTTCCTTCCCATAAGCATTGAAAGTTTAGCAATTTTCAAATTTCCAACCAGACTTTGTTGATGTAACTGGACTTTAGAAAAAGATGAGTAGAAGAGTCTTCATCTATTTTGCAAAGAGAGCACCATCCAGGTCCAACGAAGTTTCATTTCTGAAGGTTATCCCAGGTCGAGACCTTGTTACAAAGGACATTCCACATGAAGAGTCTGGTTTTTGCCGGGATTTTAACTTTCCACAGTTTGTTCCACCACCAAACAGGCTCCTGTAAAAACAAGTATGAATGGCACTTTAAGTAACCCAGTTTGGGTGTATAGGATCCATATGGTGCAACATCCCAAATTAGTACATCCTCAGAGTCTAAGAGTCGAAGTTGTGCGAGTTTAAGCCCATGGATATAGAGTTCTAGTTATCGATATTCTTCTTCGTTGAGTCCCAGACTGAAAGGGTCCTTCCATCCCTGAGCCTAGAGCGTGGAGCGGTTCGGGTCTGCTAAAGAACTTGGGTAGTAAAAATCCTTGGAGTGTAATGACTGTACTAACTGTTCAGTGAGTGAATGACTCCCATCACTTCCTGACCAGGGGTCCAAACCTATCCCGAGTCTGTTGCCATTCCCAATATTCCAAGCTAAGCTGCTTTCTATGATTGGAAAAGATTTTACGGTAGCTTTCCAAATCACCGAGGCTCCTTTTAAATATTTTGGCTAGCTTCTTATCCAGGCTTCAAGGGAGAAAGGTGCGATGTACTTCTGTCGAATAACTTTGGTCCAAATACTTGTGGTATTAAAAAGGTGCCATCCTCCTTTTGCTACCAGAGCTTTTGAAAAGTAGAAGATATTTTTTAGTCCCCAACTACCCAAAGCCTTTGGTGTGGCAATTTTCTCTCCAACGAACCCAAGGAATTACATGTGACTCAGATTTTCCATTCCATAGGAACTTGGGGGTGATTTTTCTTCCAGCATTAATGATTCCTTTAGGGATCCAAGAGAGAGACATCCAATATATAGGGATGGCTTCCAGAACCGATTTAACCAAAACCAATCTTCCTGCTCATGACAAACATCAGTGATTCCAAGCATTTATTCTTTTATCTAGCTTTTGCAAGAGCCACTTATAGTATGCTTTCCTATAGTTATTGGGTTTTAGTTTAAAACCCAAATATTTTACTCCTTCCTCTAAAGACCTTCTTTCGTAGGGGAAGTAGTTTTGGTGGGTTAAAACTTCTTCTTTCGAAAGAAAAGAAGTGGTGATTGACAATTTTCGGTCATTTATTTGCATCCTTGTAGCTTTGGAGAAGAGTAAGAGTATGTCCTTTAATGTCTCAGCTTCCTTTCTTGTCCCACCATTGAAGAGTAATACATCATCCACAAAGAGGAGGTGAGTAAGAGATAGATTCTGTGAGATTTTGATCCCTATAAGTTCACCTGCAATGGAACTTTGTGTGAGCGCTCTGCTGAGCCCTTCTGCAACCAGGAGAAAGAGGAGTGGTGACAAGGGGAAACCTTGTTTGAGATCTCATTCAAGAGTGAAAAAGGGGGAGGCTGAGCCATTTATTAGAACTGCAAAGGATGATGTGGTAAGACAACTCATAATCCAAGAAATAAAAGGAACTTCAAAGACTAAGTGGTTCAAGAGTAATCAAATATACAACCAGCTTACTCTGTTGTAGGCTTTTGAGAGATATATTTTTAGTAATGCCCCTTTTGGTTTTCTGGTCTTCATACTATGTAATCCTTCTTGTGCTATTCCTATAGCTTCATGTATCTGTATCCCTTCCAAAAATCCAAATTGTTGTTCCGAGATATTCTTGGAAAGGATTTTTTTGAACCTTTGAGCTATGATTTTGGAGACGATTTTATAGGCACAATTATAGAGTGAGATGGGTCTAAATTCATCCAGAATCTCTGGTGTATCTATTTTTGGGATGAGCGCAATGAAGGTGGCATTTAGGTTCGAAGGGATGCAACCTGAAATCCTTGTATCCTCCACCATTTTCAACAGTTTTGTTCCTATTGTTTCATAGCATCCTAGGAAGAATTCTATGGTCTATCCATCTAGGCTAGGACTTTTATCCTTTTGAAAGCTATGCAGAACTTCTAGGAGTTTTTTTCCTGTAATTTCACTCATCAGATGACGATTATCTTCCTCTTCTACAAATCTTGGGAAATATTGTGCCACTTTGACTACTTCCTATATAGTAGCTTGACTGTCTGCTTTAAAAAGATTTTTGAAGTAGTTTTTCCCTAAGAGTGACATCCCTTCAAAGGAGGTTTCCAAGTTTCCTTCTTGATCTTTTAAGCACCAAATGGCATTGACATTTTTCCTTCCTTTGGCATACGCTTGAAAGAATTTTTTATTTTCATCTCCGCTTTCCAGCCAAAAAGCTATGCTTTTTAACCTCCAAGTTTCTTCGATTTCTTTGAGCAACTTTATCCTCTTTTTTTCTAGGTGTAGTAGTCTAAGTTTTGTTTCTGTAGTTCTCAATAGATCTTTTTCTTTATCTGAGAACTTTTTAAGCTCTATTTCGATTTCTTTTAACTCCTTTTCCTCTCTTTTTATATTCTATATGGCCCAAGGTTTTACAAATTCTTTGATTCTTCTTAAATTTTCAGTAAACTGAAAAACTACTAACTGTATTAAATCTTGACTGAAGGGGATCCAGTGATCCTTGATTAGCTTTAAAATGAATCATCTTCTAGCCACGTCTTGTTGAATTTAAAAGGGCTAGCTAGTTTTTTTTAATCCTGTCTTAGCTCCAGAAAGATAGGATGATGATCAGACAATCCTCCAAAGCCTATCCACTGCTTTAAGTTCAAAGAGTTGTTAAGAAAAGAGTCAGTTAGTAGGAAACGATGAAGTCTTTTTGCCACTCCAACTATTTCGGTCCTGTTTTTCCTCCAAGTAGGTTTGAGGGAAAGTGGGGCTAGGTATGAAAGGGATGCTTCTGCAAATTTGTTACTGAAGTAGTCCACCAATGGGTTAGATCTTGCACTGTCCCCCCACATTTTGGAGGGGCCTAAGGAGAGGTTTAGGCCCCCTCCTAGGATAAGTAGTTCATTGAAAAAGGATTTACTGAAGAGGGTGTCCCAGTAGTGTTTCCTATCCATATAAGGTCCATAAATGTTTAGTATATGGACTGTCTCTTTTAAGGCTGGGAGTAGAAGAGTGATCCCGATGCCCGAGTCAAGTCCCCAGGTATTAAGAACTTGTATTTTAAGAGAGTTCCAACCAATAGCCAAACCTCCAGACCTGCCCAAGGCATCCATTGTCGTGAAGCTCCATCCAGGGAGTAAGCGCTCCAACCTTGTTTTCACTCCTCCCCAGTTCCCAAAGTCTCTTGTAGAAGCAGTATGTCCAGGTGTTCAGTGAACACCACCCTTTTTAATGAAAACTCAATAATGATATATAAAAAACTTTAATTAATATAAACTCTAAATTAACCATAAATTTATACTTAGAAAAATACAATTAATCTAAGAAAATCTTAATTAAACCTTAATTTTTTGTTCAGAACCTTTAGCTAATCTAATAACACCTTAATTTGACATCATGGAACAATAATGGAGTAAATAATGAGATAATTTGATGGGTTTGTTTTAGTGGTTAAGTGTTTTGAGCTTTATCTGAAAGGTCTCGGGATTAATTCTCCAATTTGGTTGTCTTTGTTATGTGCCTCACTCAATGTTTCTACTTGGTTAGGTGCCATAATAAACGTCAATGAATTTACACTAGGTACCATTTGCGCACTTTAAGGAAGTGCCAAAGGGTTTCCCTACAAAATTTTCCTTAGAAAAAATGTAGAATGGGGAGGATGTCCAAGGAGTTATTTGAACTAGTTATCATCATTGTTATTGGGCATTTGGCTAGTTCCATGCCAAAAAATACTCGATTTGAATCTCCTTAAATGAACTGAATTGATACACACTTACAAATTTATTAAGAATACCATCCATAAATGTAAAAAAAAACATTATTTAATTTTTTCATCAAATTTTAAAAAACAAATAAAAAAATATAAATATATTTGTTGGGACAAGATTTTGGGGACCAATTTTGTGAATTGTGCAGGAGAAAACCGCGTGAACAAAGTGACAGGCAGGCCATGAATCAACACACACAAAAGAAGGAAAGGCAGTTGGCGCACTTTCACATGCAGGGATCAACGTGCGAAAAAAGAAGGAAGACCTTTGGAAGTCGTTAGACATTTTGGGTCCATTGATATGGGTTAATCCCCATTGTAATTGTATAAATATGTAAGGGTTTTGGGATAGAGAGTGTGTAAGGAAAGGGTGTGAAAGTATGAAAAAAGGGAGAAGAGAGTGATAGAGCGTCAGATAGATATAGGGATACAGGGATAGATAGTGAGTAGGCAAATAAGGGAATGACAAGGGCATTTTCTATTTCTAAAACATAATGTATGAGCGCAATGCACATATTTTGTAATTGATGTTCTGAATAATATAATAAAAATCTGATCGTTGTCGATGTATCCCATCTTGGGTGAATCACGTTAATCATGGTGTTTATGTGTTATGATGTGTTTGATGTTCTTTTTATTGTGTGCATATGATATATGTTCTGTTACTATTAATATGTTACATGTTATTATGTTTTTGCGCACATGATATAAGGAATCCTGAACAAATGTTAGGTAGAATGGTTATAAGGATTGCCTCCCATCCCTTCATCACAACGAAAATTGGGTTCCTGTAGTTCCCATAGATACCTCGTGTGAGACTTCACCTTCTTGTGGTTGATGCTGAAAGGGCCAGTATCTGATGGTCTTGTTGGTAAAATCATGTTGAACCCTCGGTCTGCCCATTGCGCGCCAACAAATGGTTCCAATGTCGGGACCGAGATCTGCGAATAAAGGGAATGTGGAGGACAACTAAGGAAGAAATAGGATGGTTGTTAGATATGAAGGAGCGTAAGATCACCAAAGATCATAATAAGAACCCATGCATCAGCTCAGAACAATGGTTATAGAGGTATGTATTTACAGATTTACATGAAATTTTATTTGTTGATTTCCCAATATTTTTGGCTGAGTGGTTACAAAGGTTAGCTAAAAAGAATGGAACATTATGCACTATTGTTCCGAGAAGTTGGACCCCTGAGTTGATCCACCAAGTTAATACCGTAACTAATTATATCTTACGTGCAATTGATTTCTGGATAGATAGTGTATTAGGGGGTTATATTACTGAGTTTTCTATAGAGTGTACCCATTCATATAGTGTTGTTGAAAAGGGGTTTTTTAAATTTCAGCGTGGAAGATATTTGAAATCACTGTCTACTTGGATCAAGATGTTGTTGTGTGAGAAGGGGGTTATGAAGTTGGAAAATGACCACCCTAGTAGTTAGGCACCTTCGCACGCATAGGGGGTTGCGGGATGACTAGGGGATGGTCTGAGAGTATGAAGGAGAGGGATGCAGGAAAGAATAAATAAGGAACAGATGACCTGAGAATGCCAAGAGAAGAAGAAGGTGCGATGGAAGAAGAGATTGGACTGTTGCGCAGTGGAAAAATATTTTGGTACAATGGGAAGAGGACTGTGGATGATAGAGAAGGGAAGCACAATGATTTTAAGGAAAGAGACACCGGCGTAGCGCTCCAGATCAAAGGAATATTATGCACATAAATGAAGGAGAAATAAAAGGATCGTCAGCTCAGTCCAATAGAAGGAGATCCATTACATCCCAGTAGCCCCAATCAGGCCAGCCTCTGCGTCGAACCCATGATCTTATGTACGTCTCCGAGGTCTGAGGTAAGATCTGAAAATTTGTTGCCAACCCTTGTAGTTAGTGCAGGAAGAAAAGATAGAAATAAATGTAGTCAGAGTAGTGGAAGTAGTGCGACAAACCAGATTCAGTTACCAACACCGAGGAAAAATACTGCATAGTACACAATGGCGGGGGTAGACCCCACTTTGAGAATGCATGTCTTCCATGAAGCAGGGACAAAAGATCTGGAACATCACTTATTTTTCTGTGAATCAATATGGACCATGAAGCAGGTACAGGATGATAATATGAAAATTGCTCAGTTAGTGACGACATTCAAAGACTACACATTACTCAGGTATATTAAATATCACTCCACTGCACCTACGGTGTTATAACCCTATATTTCATAGTATTACCCGGTGATTAGAATTTCTTCCTCTAGTCATATTTTATTATAAATAATGATTTATTTTGCAAATGATTTACAAAAGAAAAGAAAAGGAAAAAGAATAAACAAAAGAAAAGATAAAAATAGAAAAAATGAAAAGAGGGTATAAAAAAAAGAGAGAAAATATAAAACCCCCTGAAAAAATAAAGTTGGTTTGACTCATACTATATAATCATGATCAAACCTTTTAAATGTATGTTGACATGTTAGTGAATAAATTCGGTCAAACAGTTTAATCTTGCCCAAATTAGTTAGGTTAGAGTAATAATTAATCCAACAGTATAAGCTGGATTAATGTGTTAGTTGATTAGGTTAGGAGTTAGGTTAGTGTTGTTTATTTGAATAAAAATTGCAAAGGGATTGTTAAAATACCCTTTATTTGAGTTAATTCAATGTTTTTTTAGCTTAGGAAATAATGCCTTGGTGAAAAAATAAGAAAGAGAGAGACTAGCGCTACCCATCGCATGATTTTAGCCTAAGTTTCTTATGGATACGACTGTTTTTCATGTTGCAACTAAAAGGCACACAACTTCCATCAGCGACATCGAGCAATGCCCAGATAAACGGTCATCAGTGATTTTCAGACCCCCCTGACCTTTCTGCCTTTAACGGTTGGGGGGGGGGGGGTCTTGAAAAGCGATTTTCCTTGCGCGGGCCCCGCATAACATGTCACCCTCTCAACATTTCATACCCCCCCACTCAAATTCAGTTACTTCCTACCCCCCCCCGAAATCCTTCCTAACCAAGTACCCGATACCGCCCACCTCACTTTGCCACCATACCCCACTATCGTCTGTCACACGTCACACCCCACATACTCGTTGGCCAATCAATGCCCTCCCTGTGACCGTTATTTGCCCAGTCATCACCCCGCACCATAAAGGACACCTTCGTGCACTATATAACCTCGTTTCTTCACCATTGATACACTATTTGCAGATCCAGACATTGTCGACACCGCGCCAAATCCAGTTTTCAATCCAACTGCCACCAAGATCCGCTGTCGACAGACACCAATAACCTGGGTAATTATAGTCATCCATAAATTCAACTTCAGAACTCTGTTAGTCATGGATTCCAAATCTAAATCCGTCGAGACATTTGAAAATCCATTTCTTCCCCCTTCCGTCGACCTGGATCATATTCCCCTGGCAGATAAAGACTACAAAATTATAGAGCCGAAGTGTGAATTCAACTTCTTCGAATTACACTTATGGCTAAATGATATTTTTCTGATCAAAGTGACGCAAATGGACTATGGGAGTCCAATTTCCCTCTATACATGTTCCCCCAGACCTTCCACTTCCCGAAATTTGCCCTGAAATGTCAAGCCCATTATTTTCCCAGCCAAAGGGCCATCGTTTTCTCTTCTGGTGAAACCTTGTTCACCATTACCCCTGAATCCATTAATTAGATGTTACAGATCCCAAGAATTGACTCTGCAAGCCCTTTCTCTGTCGAATCCTTGAATGATCTTTATCAGAAACTCTCCTTCCCCCAAAGAGCCCAGATTTTCAAAATCTTTCTGCCAGAAGATGCTTAGTTGCCCAAGAAAAACCCTCCCTATCCATCTTCCATCTTCTCTGTCAGGGAAAACCAGATTATTTCTGCCCTCTGTTACCTATTAGGATTTTTTTCATATGAATGGTTAGATGAACCTATCTTAGGTTTTGTGTCCATTTTTTCCACAGAAGAAAAAGCTACAGTCCAATTTGATTTCAGTCAGTTTTTGGCTGACAACATACATGAGCAGTTTTTCAAATTTTCAACAAAAGGAATGTTCAAATATTCCTCAGTGTTGGTGTACTTATTCCTATTTTTTCAGTCAGATAGATTCACATGTGCTCTCCATAAATTGGATCGGGAAGGAAACCCTCAATCAGTAACTTCATGGACCTCACTAGTGAGGAAAAATTCAACTGAGTTCAGCTTCAAAGACTTCATGGATCAATTTTATCACCCAGTGGTTTGCATGCTCAACAACAAAACAAAGCCAAGAATTAATGAAGAATTCCAAAGAATTCTTCACCTCTCTGATTTGGCCAAAACAGGATATTGGTATCTGTACAAGAACTGCACTAAAATAAGAGTATATGGATGTGAATTGCCACCATACAGACTGCCAAAATATTTCCCTATAAGGATATTTGCATTGGAATACATCAGGAAGATGGTGAACTCTGATGATATTCATTTTGTCTCAACCAAGAAGAAATAACAACTCAAAATCAAGACCCAAATTGGTTCTTTCATATGCAACAATAGAGCTGCAGGAGAAGAGGAAGACAACCTCTTGAAACAAATGAACTTCACTCGGAGTTTCACATGGAATTATGACCCATTTGGTGTTATTTCTCAACTCAGGGTCAAACAAAAGAGCACTCCTTATGCTCATGTACACAAGCCAGAGGTGGAAAATTATATGAATCAGACAGATTAGCAAGAAAATACATTGTTGGAAATAGAAGAACAAATTCCCCCTGCCATTGCTTCACATACCAGGACACCTCAAGTGCAAACAAAAAAGAGAGCAAGGAAAGAGGTTTCCCCTTCAGTCACAGAGGTGGCAGCTGAATATTTTCAAGTTTACAGAAAGTGGGATAAAACTAGTCACACACTAGACCTGCTTAAAGAAGGAGAAATGCAGTCCACCATATTCATGGAGGGACCACATTCCTCAACCTTCTCAGACAGTCATTTCATAGTATCCACATCTTCATCCAAAAAAAAATAGACACTACTCTTTCATTCGAATCCTCTCATGATATAACAAGGTCAAATATTTTTGACAAATACAAACAAATCAAGTAAAGGAATGAACTCCTAAACAACAACACATATGCCCAATTCTGGAACAATACCTCCACTGCCTAGCATAGACTACTGTCATCATTTGACACTGAGAAAGGAAGAATGCAAATCGCATTCCTGCAAGCACAAGTCCCTCATTCCAAGATAGTTGTTGATTAGAAGAAGATTTATTTTGAGTTTGATGTGAAGGAGGTCCATCCAGTGGACCAAATAGACATGCACAAGCAAGCAGGGGAAATGATATTCTCCACTCTAACAAACACCTCATTGTTTGCTTCAAAATTGCAGGTGTCTATGAATAACATACAATCCCAATTGAAGCTGGAGAAGATATCCTCTTTGGCCAAGGACAATAAGATCAAATCCCTAGAAGAGTTGGTGCTAAATATTGGGTATGACCCATCGAATGTCAAGGAAGCTGAAGATTTGTTGAAGAAGAAAATTGATGATATAGCCTCCTTGAGAAAGCAACTGAAGCTTCCAGCCACTGAGGATTCACAAGCAAAGAAGGTGGTTGAAACTAAAGGCCACAAAGAGGAGATGTTGAAGCTAATCATGGAACAAAATGCAGAGATAAGAGATGTAAGGTTCTTGACTTGGCTAGTCTAGGAAACGCTGCTAATGTGTGTGTAGGATTAATCGTTTACAACATATAAATGATCATACAAATAACAAATGCAACAAAGGACTACAAATTTTATATTATGATATCTCTGTGGAGTACAAAGGCCTAATGCGGCTAAATAAAATGAATCACTTAGATAGACCAAAAGACAAAAGTATCTTAGACGGAATACAATAAGCAAACTAAATGATAATACCCGATAATAGATGCGCACTGCGGGATCAATGGATGAGCTAGAATTATGGAAACTCGTATGGTAACTATTGGAAGTCTGGAAAGTTATCCCTGGCAGCTATACCTCTCGGAATGGCCTGGAAACTGTCCCAAATGGTGTGCCCTGCTCTAGCTCACAGGCCTAGTAACTGATCGACCCCTCTGCTGGTGGGTCTGGACCACAGATGGATCCCCCTGGGGTAATGCGCCCCTCTCTCACTGGAAAAATGTGTCCTAAGGATTCCACCATCGGAATCGACCGAGATGTATCTCAAAATGATCCCCTTGGTCTACTGGGAAATGGGTCGGAAGGGTTTCCCTGAATTTGATCTGATGCTTGCTCAGGAACCCCGAATGTGTCTGCAAAAAGTATCGCACTTCCAAGTCTGGAAAATGCACCCCAGATGATTCCTTAGTCGGAATTTGACAAGGAAACAGGAAAAATATGCGCCTTGGATTCCTCTCAACTGGGTCGGAGGGGAATATCTGAACTCTCCCTGGATGGGACAAATCGATTCCATGAACCTCCTCAGGAGCTGTGCCCTCACCCTGGATAAGTGTGCCCTTGCTGCTGGACCCTGCGTAACTGCTGCTGAAGAATGATGGAAGACCTATGTGATCTTCTCGGTGACTAGGGTGTGTCTCTCAACACCGAAATCAACCAACTGGTGTCTTCCTCCTGGAATCCACTGAACTATCTCTTTTGAGATGCGCCTCTCTCCTCAATGACAAGTCATAATCTGCATAATGATGAATTAGGTCGCTGACTCTTCTCTTATAGATTTCCAAAACCATAATTCACTGCTGAAAGCCTAATTCATTGTTGACCTTTTCCCTCCAAGTGACTTTTCTTTATTTTATTATTCCTTGATTAAATCACTTAATTAATTAATTAATTAATTAATTAATCATTTTACCTCTAAAAATTTCTTTATCCATCCTTATGGATTCTCCAGCCACCAAAAGTCACTTCTCATCATATTATCCTATAATGCTCTTCTTCCCGATTCCAATGAGCTATTACACTAAGAGGTTTCTCCAAGTAATATGCACATTATGACCTTCTTAGTGAAATTAATTAAGATATGACCCATAATAACTCAAAATTACGGAAATCGTGAGAATGCAACAAAACCAAAATCAAGTTGTGAGGAATGGATCCTGATGATGAACGATGCAAGTCAGGCCCAATAAAACCCCTCAATATCTCCTGAACTCTCTGTCACCCCTATTTGGCTACTCTGGTAGGCATAACACTCTGTAAATTTATAATGTCCCAAAATGGGGACATTATAGTCCTCCCTGCCGGAATATTGCTTGTCCTCAAGTAATAACTGAATCCAACTACATATGATACCGGGGTCCCATATCCACCTGTGTGACACAAGGTAGACTCCCCTCAAGATCTAGTATCTCCAAGTGATCACCACGCATGACACCCATATGGTCCTGGTGAGTAGAATGATCAATGGCCTAGGAATCTCAGTCAACTCCCTGAGTAACCACTCTACTCGAAACTCAAATCCATCAAATGTTGAACTACCAAGAACTCCAATCCCTGGATCCCATATAAAAATGTCAACTACAATGCCCTGTGGAGTATAGTTCTGTAACATATCAACACCACGAGTCTCCTGCAAATAACACATGGCCTCAACCCGAAATGGGTCTATCCTACCAAACCATACTAAACTCAACACGACCCCCACCGATTGAGCATGTTGTTGCCATAGTGAGGTACTACAAGACCTTAACGAATCAGCAGTCAATGACATGCTCTCCCCAATATTGAAACTCAATGGAAAATCAAAGTGACCCCCCCTGCAAACGTCCACTCTTCTCCGTCAGTCAATGAAATTTCCGGTCCTGTAATCCCAGGGTCCCATGCTAGTCTCTGACAGGGACCATAATTTCGATGCTGCTATACTCTGATCATGATTGTCTACTCAAAATATCCATACTAGACCCTCCACTCCTAGATCCTCATAAGATGAAACAAACTATTTACCAAATGGACTCTCGGATCCCATGTCAAATTTGAAAGTTCATCACTTCCAATCCCCACTAACTACTGGTGTGCCCTACTGGTAATTGTCGAAAGCACTCCACCCTCATCCCAATGAGAGTCTGAATATGTAACAACCTTTGAGATATCCTTTGTCCCATGGCCTAGCATACTCCCCATCACGCCCATGGCCTCAACTATCTACCCCTGATGATCCACCCCTACCTTGATGAATGCAATCAAGACACTCCTGTCAAGTGATCTCAACCTACCAACTCTCCATGTCCCATGCCACTGTCTAGCTCCCCCTGTGCTGTTGTCAATGATGAAAGTATCGGGAAAGGCTATCATAAATATATGCAACCAACTATAGGACTTGAAAGTTTCATATTCTTTGGTCAATCCAAAGGACTTAACCAATATATCATTCATCGACACCCATGGTAAATAATCACGTGTACTCATCACTAAACCACAACCATCGGGTACAACGGTAAGTACCTCCACCAACTGCGGGTCAATCATTCTCCATACATCATCACTTACGCAACTACTTCTACGGTGAAGGTGATCTCCTAGATCTGTATACTGCTACAAGGGAGACGAATCTCCATGCTCTACTAAGTACATCTCCTCCTTGCAATCCAGTGTGTCCCCTTGAATCCCACTATACAATTCTGTATGTCTCTATGAAGTACCACTCATCATTGTGTGCCCCTGCATACTCATGTGATCTCTTGTATACACCTGCAACATCCTGGATACTGGGTGTACTACGGGGTCATCCTCTACATGAAGGTCAACCAATCCTAGAACACAAATGGAAGTGTCCTCATAACTTCCCCTAGCTCTGGAATCCCCATGTGTACGTGTGTGCTCAACTGTCTCAACACCCCTTGTGAAGGGTGGTCCCTGTGACCTATGGAAATCCTCATGTATCTCTGGATCATATCTCTCCATACTCATTAGTGATCCTAGGTACTCCTCATTCTCCTCCCTCAATTGGTGCTCCACTGCTAAACCACAAACATCCTCTCACAATGTGGCTGAGGGACATATCTGACTCACTGCTGAAATAGCTGTAGTGGATCTCTGTCTAATTTCCTCAAGGAGCTCCTCTGATCTGGAATGTGATTCTTGAAGGGTTGTCTATGTGCCTTATGAGAATATCCGTGTGCTCACCAACTCATGAGTGAGTCGGTCCACCACAACCTCCTGCTCCCTCAGTGCCCTGTGATACATCTCGCCAACCTCCAATAGGTAATCCCTATCCCTCAACAATTGCTAGTAGTCGGCCTCATCGCAATCACTCTCTCCTTGAGTGTATGGAAGCCATCAATGAAAATTCCCCCATCTGAACTATCCTGTTCCATCGAGGCCCTCCAACAATAATCTACCATCAATGCATGTGTATCATCAATGCATCTAGTGGTTTCCATGATCATGTCCTCATTGACTCTTAACTGTCCTGCCAAGTGTCGTGACTCCTGGTCACAATCTTGTTGAGGTGCTACCTCATGCCTCTCACTTCTAGTGTCAACAATGGAATCCCCAACAACACACTCCTCAAAATATAAGGCACTGAACTACCCACTATCCCTTGTGCTACTAAGTCCTCTTGTATGCCACTGTACTCCATCACCAACTATGACCCCTATCTGAATCACACCATATCCTGTATGGGTAGTTGTATCCTCCTGTGCACTCACCCTACTAATATCATCTGCACCTGGATCCCATATAGATGTGTCCACACATGTTCTATGGTCATTTCGACCAATAAGGAGTGCATCCTCATCACTGTAGATCGATTCTGGGAGTAAGTGTCCCAACAAGATGTCGTTCTCCACAACCTGTTCCATCAATGGAATCTTCAAGAGTGGTGATTCACTCTCCTCATACTGATAGGTATGTGTAAGGTCAACTATATCTAAGACATACCTCTCCTCCTCAGTCTGCAGATACATATGTTCCTTGTGTAAAATCCCCACACAAGGCTCCTCTACCATATCAGGAATGTCATTGATATCCTCATGTGTCGTGGCTAGCATAGGTGTCTGAGAAGATGAAAAATGTGGCTCACTCATCATAGGAAGCTCATCATTCTCCATACATGACTTCCTAGAAGCCATGTCTACACCCACCGGTAGCTCATCCAACCTCCTAATCTCATCATGTCTAAGTGTCAACACATATGAATCCTCACAAGTGTCACCACTATGTTGAAGTGTTGAATCCTTAACATTACCTGATGGGGAATATGAAGGATATGTGTTATCATCCTATCCATACAACTATCCCTCAGATGCGCAAGAGTCACTAGCCTTATTGGACTTCTCCAAATAGGCATCTATGGTTTCATTCACATGCATCTCATCATCCTCGTTGTCATAGTGCACCTCAACAATGTGCACCTTCCCTTTACCCCTACATCTATGATTTGGCTTCCAAGGCACTTTGCAACTGTAGCAACACTCCTTGCATCTAATGGGTGTAGGCTCCATCTGTGCTCATGTCAATACACTCGCTAGTAATGATGTATCTAGATCCTTATCTGATTTTCCCCTTAAGCTGGTAGGAAAACCAACTCTGATACCACTATAAGGTTCCTGACTTGGCTAGTCTAGGAAACATTGCTAATGTGTGTGTAGGATTAATCGTTTACAACATATAACTGATCATACAAATAACAAATGCAACAAAGGAATGCAAAGTTTATATTATGATATCTCTGCAAAGTACAAAGGCCAAATGCAACTAAATAAAATGAATCACTCGGCTAGATCAAAATACAAAAGTATATTAGCCGGAATACAATAATAAAACTAAATGATAATACCCGATAATAGATGAGCATTGCGGGATCAATGGATGAGCTGGAACTATGACAGCTCGTACGATAATTGTTGGAAGTATGGAAAGTTCGCCCTGGTGGCTATACCTCTCGAAATGGCCTGGAAAATGTCCCAAATGGTGCGCCCTACTCTAGCTCACAGGCCTGGTAACTGACCGACCCCTCTGTTGGTGGTTCCGAACCCCAGATAGATCCCCCTTGGGGAATGTGCCCCTCTCTCACTGGAAAAATGCACCCTAGTGATTCCACCGTCAGAATTGGTCGATATGTATCTCAAAATGATCGCCTTGGTCTACTGGGAAATGGGTCGGAAGGATTTCCCTGAATCTGATCTGATGCTCGCTCAGGAACCCTGAATGTGTCCACCAAAAGTGTCCCACTTCCAAGTATGGAAAATGCACCCTAGATGATTCCTCCGTCAGAATATAACGAGGAACTAGGAAAAATATGTGCCTTGTCTTCCTCTCAACTGGGTCTGAGGGGAATCTCTGAACTCTCCTTGGATGGGACAAATTGATTCCCTGAACCTCCTCAGGAGCTACGCCCTCACCCTGGATAAGTGCGCCCTTGTTGTTGGACCCTGTGTAACTTTTGCTGAAGAATGATGGAAGACCTGTGTGATCTTGTCGGTGACTAGGGTGTGTCTCTCAACACCAAAATCAACCAACTGGTTTCTTCCTCCTGGAATCCACTGAACTATCTCTCATGAGATGTGCCTCTCTCCTCAATGACAAGTCATAATCTGCATAATGATGGATTAGGTCACTGACTCTTCTCTTATAGCTTTCCAAAACCCTAATTCACTGCTGAAACCCTAATTCATTGTTGACCTTTTCCCTCCAAGTGAATTTTACTTTGTTTTATTATTCCTTGATTAAATCACTTAATTAATTAATTAATTAATCATTTTACCTCTAAAAAGTGATTTATCCAACCTTATGGCTTCTTCGACCACTGAAAGTCACTTCTCATCATCTTATCCTGTAGTGCTCTTCTTCCCGATTCCAATGAGCTATTACACTAAGAGGTTTCTCCAAGTAATATGCCCATTATGACCTTCTCAGTGAAATTAATTAAGATATGACCCATAATAACTCAAAATTGCGGAAATCGTCGGAATGCAATGAAACCAAAACCAAGATGTGTGGAATGGATCCTGATGATGAACGAAGCAAGTCGGGCCCAATAAAACCCCTCAATATCTCCCGAACTCTCTGTCACCTCTATCTGGCTACTCTGGTAGGCATAACACTCTGTAAAGTTATAATGTCCCAAAATGGGGGCATTACAAGAGAGATGGAGGGTGAAATGGACAAATTGATAAAATATAAAGAACATAGTGTGAAGATGGCTATTATTCCACTGGAGGTAGTCCCTCTAACAGGATTTAGGACAACATAAGCAACTACAATAGTAGAGATTCCATCAACCATCCTAGTGCAAGTTCTAGATGCTTCTGAGAATCTTGTAAAGTCATATGGAAGACATGTCCCTTCAAGGGGAGGAGATTAGAAAGTTGCAAGAAAAGGTAAAAATCCTCCAAGACCTGAATTCTATGTACCAGTAAAGCTATCATGCATAAATGCATAAATCTTAGAGACTCAATCAACAACTACAATAGCTGCAGAAGGAGACTGGCATGGCCAAGACATTATCCGAGGCCAAGGAAAACATCTGTATGGATATCAACAAGTCTATGGTAGGAATATGGACATTTATACAAATCATATTTGATTAACATGAATTGGTACAGAATGCCAGAGAAGCAATTGGGAAAATAAGAGAAGAACTAGGAGAAAGACCTACAGAGGCCACTGAGCTCATCAGGTTCCTAAACTCCAAAAATAAGCATGAGTTAGAAGCAATGGAGATTGAAGATGGGACAAAGACCGTCCTTGAGGTCAAGAAGGTCTTGACCAAGAAAGGATTGATGTTGCAGCTAGAGGAGAAGGCTCAGGTGATGGACATTGGAGTTCAGATATTTTTCATCAAGATTGAAGTACTACACAAGAAGGGTCTCCCTAGACTTCTAGTACTCAATGCCAAGTTAATCACTCTGTCAGATTACAAGAAAAATATCAGTACAATGGCAAAGGAGGGTTCCAAGTTTGCAGGTATACAGGGAAGCATTAATGGAAAGGATTTCCTATAGACTTTACAGTTGGACCTGAGCATCCAGCATGAGATAAAACATATTTTTATCACCAAGCCCACTTTTGCAAGTATACTGAGATGGAAGAGATATACATAAAGTTACTCAAGGTTTCCATCCCTAGTAAAAAGAGATGGAAATATTTGTATTCTTTACTTGAGTAAAGGTGATTTGGAATTTCGATTCAGCATGGAGCAGACATTCAAGTCAAAACGATGAATCATCAACTACTTCCACAAAATTAGCACGAAGGATCCAAATAGATCAACATAATGCCTATATTTTGTAATATAAGATCTAACTAGTTAGATTTTTCCTCCATAATATCCTAGTCATTTATGACAGGATAAGATGTAAATTATTGTATAAATACTTCTTCATTCGAAGTATTGAGGGTTGATTTTTTCACCCATGAGCTATTGTGTAAACTTTTCAAAGGATCGACCAGTAATAAAACAAGCTATTTACAAGATTCTTGTGTCAAATTGTTGGTGATGTATCTCTTTCTCTGTTAAATGTTTTCTTGTTCCCTGTGATCATTTATGTATTTCAGATTCTAATCATTAAAAGGAAGTCAATAGAGCAAAATTTATCTTGTATACTCTGTCTCGGGTCTTTTAATGGTCTATATGTTTTTCATCTGAAATTAAGTAAGGGAATTCTTAGCTGCTTCTTTGCTTAGTGGAATCTCACACCTTTTATGTCTTATTTACTTCATTTAATCTCAATAGATCCAACAGTTTTACTACCTTGCCTTGCGAAGAAAACCTCATAAAAATATGAATCTGATCCTCATATTTAATACAGACCCCATAGCCCAATGGAAATTTAATGCATTCTTTCAGTTGACTTTTACAAACAAATTCAGACTATCATAACTATCCTAATATTTAAAACTTAAACAAATCTAAATCTTATAGAGAGACCTCTCTCTGAAACTGGCAAGGATAGATCATAGTTTCAAAAGTGGTTTTGATAGTTACCTCTGTCAATTTCTTCTACCCTTTGACAACCTATGGGAATTACAGAGTGTTAACATGCGAGACAAGCCAGAACGTTGGAAGACATCAGACAAGCCTTGTTAAAAGAGTTCCTGAAACCAAAGTCTGAGTCACGGTTTATTACAGAACTAAAAGAGATCAAGAAATTATAGAATGAATTAGTATGGGATTTTTATCACAGATTCAAGATATTGATGGATCGACTGACTTTCTAGATTCTAGATGAGAAAAATAGGGAATGGTTCATTGCAGGATTGTTACCACATATACATTGTCCATTGACACAACAAAAGATTACGTCGGAGTTAGAATCACTAGAGGTCGCCATGAATTTGTAATCATACCCTATAGGAGAGAATGGTGCATGGATGGATCTGTTGTGTTACATGCAAAAAGGAAGGTCACCATAAGAACGAATGTCCAACCTTTACAGATAATTTGGCTACAGGAGCTTTGAATCTGTTGGCCACATGAGGAGGGGTATGGTGTGAGATATGAAGAATGATGGGTCATCACCTAACTTCCCACCCTTCGATGCAAAAGTATCAGAGCACTAGCAAAATCTTATTTTGTAATTTTTGTAAGTTTGTGGGACATGACGAACAAAATTGTTGTGCATTCGATCTAATGAGAGAACGCACCTCAGATGCATNACTTTGAGAGGATACGATCAAGGGGGAAGAGGAGGATTTAGAGGTTGGGGAAGAGGAGGATTCAACAGAGGAAGAGGACCGATTATCTGCTATAACTGTAACCATCCTGGGCATTTGGCGCAAGATTGTTTGAATCCTTGCACGACATGCACATACTATAGATAGTTGGACCATGAAACGTAATACTTTCTACAGCTGATTGTGAAGTGGAAGGAAAAAAGGAACCAAAATGTCAGATGATAACAACAGAAGAGTGCGACGATCGACAAAGGGTAGCATCATTTACGTGCGGAGGAGAAAGAATAGGAGTTGATGCGACATAACAATGAAATTAGACCGACTAGTGTTTCAAGAAATTCATAGAACCTCCTTCAACGTTTGACCCCTGGAATGAGAGAGACAAATATAAGAAAGAAAGGAAGGATCTGCTAGAAACAGAATGTGTTAGCCTATGGCTTACCTTTACCAATCACTAAGTCTAAATTGTCACCTATATTTGTATTATTCATTTAGGATATTAGTAATATATCCTCAAGTGATGACTAATGAGTTAGTTAAGATTGCCTAGCCTAGTCATAATGCATGCTTTTAGGATCTAGAGCAAATCTCTCTATGAGGTGGCATCACCCATTGTACTATAAATATGTAACATTGGAGTGAATAAAAACGTGTTGGCTATTATGCCTTTTCCGCCATGTTGTTGTTCTTGTCTCTATTTTGTCAATTGTTGTTCTTGTGTTTAATTTCTTCAATTGGTATCAGAGCTCTATAGTTCTTAGGGCCTGGTAATTGCATGATAATTTTTCATGGACAGTTTGAGTTTGATTTCATAGCCACGTTCCTTATAACGTTTGTGTAGATCTGAGTTTTTTTTTTTCTGTGATAGTTGAGAGTGCTCCATGGGAATTGTTTGAGCAAGGAAATGAAGAAATATTGCGGTTGATGAGTTTCAAACTTAGCTACACGCCAGATCTACATGCCAGATCCATGGATGGCCTCTTGTATTCTCTGTTGTAATTTTCAAATCTTTCACCGTGTGTCGTGGCTATTGGTCGAAAATGGGAGTTGAGAGCCATGGAGGAGCCCACTAGAAGGAGTCCTTGTACACTTCGCCCAATTCGATGTGTGTTCTCTATGTGATTCGCTGGTGGCGCCGCCCATTCCATTGCAATCCAACTGCCTGCTTGCTCCTTGGTTTATTCGTCTCCATGCTACAATAAATGATCCATGCCTGTTTATCTGAAATGAATTAATTTCAGGCCGTTTCTTTTTCAGGCCAGGGCTTCCTTCACTTGAATTTCGTCACCAAAAAGAGATTCCAGGGCCATTGAGTATTGGGGCGGAAAGGCGACTCCCACTGCCATTATCGATCTTGTGGAGAAAGCGCGTTCATCAAACACAGTGTTGAACATCTGGTTCGAAGTGATCCCAGGGAGGAAAAGCCCTAGCAACTGTTATTAGAGTGAATAAAAAAAAAAAAATTGCTCGCTTCTGTGAAGAGAAAGGTGGGACACCCACTACAGAAAGGAGAGTCTGACCAGCGGCGCAGAAGGAGAGATCACGAGCCATGAGAATATTTTGGTCTGCTGATTTGTTGAAAACCCTCGAATCTCCCTTTGATTTGTTGAAAACCTTTGAATCTACACGTTTCCTTCATTCAAACAAAAGAAAAGATTCAGATCGTGCTTGTCTAACAAAGGCAAAAGCTCTGCAACGATTTCATCATATTCTGGGTAACAGTTCTGCAGATCTCTTTTCAGTCAATGCAATAATGCAGGTATTCATGTGTCCACGATCACATTCTCAATGCGCACTGCATTGAGAACACGATCCTCATTGGTAGTTGAGTCATTGGATGCGTAGGAAATTCACTTCCTTCGATCTGGCACATGGAAAGACATTCCCACTGTCATAGTCTTGACATCAGTTTTGATGGACGTTTCAAGCCCATTAAAAGCTGAAAAATCAGAAAATTGAGAGGATATCCTCTTCACCACTATTAGGGCGGATGTGTATGCCAAGTTCAAGTTTAAGGAAGGTAGAGTTGAATATAATCTTTATGGAAGGTTTTCAATCCTTGCATAAGTCTTTTAAGTCTTAAATAATCTTGTGAACGTTTATGGATTACCTGTGTGATTGCGCAATAGTTTGGAAAGATGAAAATAAATGGTTGTTGGCTGGAGTTGTTTTAGTTCCAGCTATATATATATATGTCGCTTGGTTGAATGATTTGAACTGTGTTTGTATGAGTGGAATTAGTGACAGAGTGAGAATGGTTTATGTCGGAAGAGCAAGGTAAATCTTGTGCAAGAATGGAGTATTCTCGTTGACAAGAAGAAGAAAGGACTGTGTGTTTTGACAGACATGTGAATCTGGACAATGGTT
>ML790116.1:472904-542158 GCA_009831015.1 Picea engelmannii | reverse complement strand
TACCTTTACCAATCACTAAGTCTAAATTGTCACCTATATTTGTATTATTCATTTAGGATATTAGTAATATATCCTCAAGTGATGACTAATGAGTTAGTTAAGATTGCCTAGCCTAGTCATAATGCATGCTTTTAGGATCTAGAGCAAATCTCTCTATGAGGTGGCATCACCCATTGTACTATAAATATGTAACATTGGAGTGAATAAAAACGTGTTGGCTATTATGCCTTTTCCGCCATGTTGTTGTTCTTGTCTCTATTTTGTCAATTGTTGTTCTTGTGTTTAATTTCTTCAGAATGGAGAACATCGACTGCCCCACCTATGTATGACATGCCTCCAACCTATGACCATTCAATTACAAAAAGATCAGTTCAGAAGGAAAGTACTCTAAAGAGTTTCTTAAAGAGTTGTTTAGAACTAATAAAGGATGAAACTACATTAAACGTGTTGCGCAGGATGATCAACTAGTGCGTGAAATATAAAGAAGCACATGTTGCACAATGAGCAATTAACCAGGTACAATGCAATATAAGGACAAATATGGAATTCTGACTTAATGCGCAGATAAGAGACTATGATATGGACAATATCATCTTGGATCTGGGATCTGATGTGGAAGTCCTTTTGAAGAAGACATGGGAAATGATGGGAAAACCAAAGTTGATCTGGTCACCTATTTAGTGGAGTCTAGGAAATTAACAAAAGATTGTTCTGATTGGACGATTAATAGGGGTGAATGTTAATATCGATGGAGTGTAAAGCACAATGGATTTTGAAGTAATCGAGATATTGTATGATAGTAAACCTTAACTAATGTTACTTGGGCTCGATTGGGATTTTGATAACCAGACCATTATTGATCCGAAAAAGAGACAAAATATCTTTGAAGTAGGAGATTTGAGAGTTGTTGCGCCATTGGATCCCATAGAAGGAAGATGATATGTGGAACCGACAAGGGGAGGATACAATACTAAATAAATTAATAACCTTTACAATGTGACTGCATGTATGGATGAGTATGTTAATCTTACTGCTGAGGGTGTACTTAGTTGGAGAAGCACCAGTGCTTGCGCGTCGGATTCAGAATAAGCCCTGAAACATTGGAAACAAAGGTTACATGAAGTATTTACAAGGAGATGTGATCGTATTACCTGCACATCGCGATGGATTGGAGCTAAAGTACGTGATCCCATGAAGTATGTTGGAATAACACATATAAATTCTTTTGTAAAATAATTTGAATTGCATATATCAAAACAACATAGACTACTAGCTTTAGATGTTGCGCTGAAAGTGATCCCTGCAAGGTGGTGGGCTAAGCATAAGGATATAATAGAGAATTGGTAGCAATGAAAAAGGTTGTTACAGGTCAGGTTTGGAATAGAAACTGAATATATTGTACGAAAGTATATTGGGTTGAGTTTTCCTATAGATCATCTTACACGGTGCACCGTGATATGGATCTTAGTACCTAAGTAGGAATGGACACACTTGTTTGTACACACTTTAGATACGATCCCAAAGAACTGGTATATAGAACTGGAAGTATGCAAGGGAACAATAGAATGGGAAGATTTGACTCGCAACTTCAAGGGAACTTTCAATTTTGAAGATGATGCCCCTTCGGTTGACACAACTCTGCAGATTATAAAAAAAAAAATATTTATATCAGAAGACTCGATAGGACCAGTACCCTTATGTAGTGCACCCAGATCTTCTGCGAATATTCAAGAGGTTTTGGAATGCTATAACGTTGTTGGAGAAGACCAAGAGGATGAAGACTTGAAAAATTTGAAAGTGTCAAAAACCAAAGGAGAGCGCCCAGTAGAGGGTCCCAAGATTGAATATGTTGAGTATGCAAAGTCGTTGAAAATGACCAAGGTGAATATTGGTACAAAGAATAATCCTAAATTCGCACACATTGAGATTACTGGAACGAAGAAACTGTCGAGAAGATTGTTGATTTACTGCGCAAATATCATGACCTTTTCCCAACAACATTTTTAGAAATGAAAGGGATTGCTAGGGAGCTAGGGGAGATGAGGATCCCTTTGAAGCTAGATGCCAAGCTAGTGAAATAGAGACTATACCGATTGAACCTTGGATACAAGAATAAAGTGAAAGAATAAATATATAGGATGTTGGAAGTTGGGATTATTGAACCTATTGCAGAGTCAAAATGGATCAATCCAATGGTGGTCCAGGACAAGAAAATGGGTGGAATCAAAATTTGCATGGATCTGCGGAAATTGAATGATGCTTGCTTACACGAGCTATTTCCTACTCCGTTTATAGATGAAGTTTTGGAGAACGTAGGAGGACATGAAGCTTACTCATTTACTGATGGATTCTCTGGGTATCACCATATTAAGATTGCGTAGGAGGATATGATAAGACAACATTTGCGATGAAATGGGGATGTTATTAGTATACATTCATGCCTTTTGGATGGAAAAATGTGCCAACAGTATTTTCCCGAGTTGTTGTCATGGATTTTAAAGAATTCATTCATAAATTCCTAGAAGTATACTTGGATGATTGGAAAATATTCAGTTTGTTGAAGGACAATATTAAAATTTTGCGCCTTATGTTGGACAAATGTAGACAGTTCCATATTTCCTTGAACTTGAAGAAGTGTATTTTTTCCATGCCATTTGGTATCTTGTTGGGTCATGTAGTATGTAAACAAGGACTTTTGGTTGATCCTGTGAAGATTGTTGTTATTGTTGATCTGCCACCACCTACTTCAGTTCAACAAATGTGAGAAACATTGGGTCATACAGGGTACTACATAAAGTTTTTTAGGGGATACGCGTAGATCACAACCTCGCTAGAAAATTTGCTAAAAAGGAGGTCAAGTTTCAATGGAACGAGAAATTTCAACAAAGTTTGGATACCTTGAAGCAAAAATTGCTTACTATGCCAATTTTAGAATTTTGATATTGGAAGAAGGAATTTCATGTTCACGTAGATGCATCATCTATATCATTAGGCGCAATTCTAGCTCAGCCAGGGGAAGGTGGTTTGGATCATCCCATTTCATTTTCCAGCAAAACTTTGTTGACTATTGAACATAATTACACTACTACATAGCATGAAGGACTGACAATGGTGTATGCACTATAGAAGTTTAGGCATTATATTTGGATCACACTTTAACATGTACACAAATCATTCTGCGTTGATGATCCAAAAAGGATCCAGAGAAGACTAAGAATAACTCAGAACTCACAAAGGCAACTCATAATGGCTCCAACAGACAGAGAAAGGGAAAACATTCAAAGTTCCCAAAACTCAGTGAAAATGGAACGATCGCAAAGAGCGCGTCACAAGATTTCTAACAGCACAAATGGCTCATCAAACAAAGTTACGGTATGAGAGATATTCACTGTCAAATTTGCGTTCAAATAGGGCCAGTCAGCAGGGGGCCACATCATCATCCTCACTGCTGACATCAGAAGTTGACATGGTAGGGTGACATCATTGTACAGGATGCTAACGTCAGCATGCCACGTGGTATCACCAGAGGCTGCCACATGTCACCCACCATTGGGATTTTTAGGGGTCCATGTGGACCAATAAAAAAGTGCCACATCGCACCACCCATGAAGCACCACGTGTCAGTAAGGAGTGACTGGACAACAACGTCAACACACAGGTGTACCTATTGGTGGACGCCATGTAGCCCAATCATCGGGCGACACGTAGCAACACGAAAAATGTCCAATGTTGACCCGTGAATGAATTTTTGTTTTAAAAAAAAATATGTCGGGTCTGCCAAATCTTGCGGACCACACCAATGTTAGCAGACAGTAGAAGTATCGACAACAGGTACGCTATAATTAGAAGAGAAGTCCAATGGATATATATATATACAAACAAACGTCCAAAATGGAGTCCAGTGAGTTCGACCCCGGAACCTCCGCCTTACCCAACGCCTTTACAACTCTGCCATAACCAACGCACCACCAGTGTTGCTTGGTATATTCGTCGGTTTTATTATTTAAAAAGAACAATACGCCCAGAGCCAGGGGGAGGCGTGACCATACTGTACGAATGTGGACATGGATTACGAGGCATAGACTGTCATAATTGCAGGTTGTAGAGGGCACGAAAACCGATACATAATTCCTCTTGGGCCTGGGAGTGCCAGAGTCAGATCGGAGCATGGAGATAATCATCTTTGGGTAATTCGACGCCACAAATCCAATGGTGATGTTTGTTTCTTGATATGAGCATTATTTATGCATCTTGATTTCAGAATGAGGTATATTCATGTATTTGCCAAATTCTTTTGCTGAGTTAATGAAAGAGCCTACCCATTTGAGAGTAGGACCCGAAGACGTAGTCCACTAGGGACGAACTTTGTTATCAAGTTTTTTTGTTAAGATCTGATGCTTATGTCTATTCATTTTAAAATTTTTCCTTCTTTAATGGTGCACTTTAATTTATGCTCGTTTAATACAATTCTTTATAAGTCACGATGAAAAGATCTCAGATCATGTTGGTATTAGAGAAATCGTCTTTGACTTTAATTGTTGAGTGTGAACGCTTACTAGGGCCAACCATAAGCAGGGTGAAGGAACTCTTAAGACTTTCAATCTCGAAGTTGGTCATGTATCGAGAAGGAAGAAAATGCCAGAAGAGGTCAAGCATGATGAACAGGAGAAAAAATTTCACATGGTCTTTTATTGCATGTCCGAAATGGTCGAGCGAATGTATGGAGATTACGAGAAGAAGATGAAGAAGGAAGGGAAGAAAAAAGAATCACATGTAGATGATGATGCTTCGGTAAACCAAGGGGATGGAGGAGATCCTCCTGAGCCTTTGTCTTCACCTTCGAGTTCTAGTTGTTCTTCCTTTGAGCATTCTCATCATTCTAGCCATAAAGCCTCTTTTAAGAAACCATTATCAAAGCTTGATGTAAAATTTAATTTACCTATGTTTAATGGGGATGCTAATCTTGAAAAGTTAGATAATTGGATCTGACAGGTTGAAGTGTGTTGTCGTGTCTAGCATATTGATGAAGAGGAATTTAAAGTGAAATTGGCTTCTCTTTGGTTGGAAAGCACTGCTCTCGTATGGTGGGAGAGAAAGCTTCAAGACATAAGTAAGTGTGGTAAGCTTCTTTCCTTATGGCCGGAATTCAAATCAGCAATAAGGAAGCAATTTTATCCATTATGATATTTACATAAAACAATGATGGAATGGAAAACCTTAAGGCAAAGTAAAGGACAAACAATACAAAGTTTCACATAAGAATTTAGGAAGAAAGCTCTTGCATTGAACATTCCTTTGGATTCTTATGAGACTTTAATGAAGTATATTGGCACACTTCACAGTTATATTTGACATACTTTTCTCTTGTTTAACCCCACTAGTATTGACGAAGTTTGTGTGCAATCCACTCACCTTGAGAACAAGGGGAAACATGTTCAAGAAGATCCCACAAAGAAACCTTCCAATTTCCCACAAAAGAATTTTAAGAAGTTTAAAAGGAAGGACAATAAGACCGCTATAGTGACGAGAGAAGGAGGAAAAACATCTTGCACTCATTGCAAGAAGAGAGGTCACGACGAAGAACACGGTTGGAAACTACATTCGGAAAAGAAACTGAAACAATTCAGTGGAAAGGGGAAGACAAAGACTGTTGCTACGGTACAACAACATCTTGGTTCTGATTTAGGGGATGAAGGAAAGATCACAACAGTTGGAGTACAAGGTAAATATTCTCTTCATGCTAGTTCTAGTTCCAATGATGAATCTCATGTTGATGAATGAAAGAGGAATGAGTTATTTCACATAAGAGTTGTATCTAAACATACTAAGATAGATACATTATTTGATTCAAGTTCCCAAGTAAACTTAATATCTGAAGAACTTGTCAATAAAATGGGTCTTGAAACGAAACCACATCCAAATCCTTATCCTCTTGGTTGGGTATGTGACAAAGAAAAACTTAATGTCACCAAACAATGTAGGAGTAGATTTGCTATTGCTTCACAATTGATTGATGAAGTTGATTTGGATGTTGTACCACTTGATATATGTGGCATAGTGTTGGGAAATCCTTGTCTTTATGATAGAAAAGCATTCTTCTTTCATCATGAGAACAAATACCACCTTACTAAAGGGGGAGTGGAATATATTGTTAGATCTCACAACATGAGGGTAAATACAACACTTGTTAATGCATGTCAAATGAAAAGACTCACAAACACTAATAAGAGATATGTACTCATGGTTGTCAGAGAGGAAGATGTCAGGACATCCAACGCTTTCCAAGGGTGTGATCCATCTCATAAAAATGAATTAATTGATATATATTTTTAAGTATGATGATATTTTTCAGGAACCAAATGGATTACCCCCTAAGAGGGAAATCCAACATGAGATACATCTTCAGCAAGATTCTCCTCTTCCTAATGTGGGCATGTACAAGATGACAATTATGGAGATGACAGAGATCAAGAAGCATGTACAGGGATTATTGGATCAAGGGTCCATCATGAGCAGTTCATCTCCATGTGGTTCTCCGATCGTGATGGTGCCAAAGAAAGATGGCACATGGTGAATGTGTGTCGATTACTGGGACTTAAATAAAATCACTGTGAAAAATCAATACTCTCTTCCTCACATAGATGATTTACTTGATCAATTGAAGAACGATGTCTATTTCACTAAGTTGGATTTGCACAGTGGATATCATCAAATCAGAGTCGTAGAACGAGATGCATGGAAAACTGCCTTCAAAACCAAACATGGATTGTTTGAGTGGTTGGTTATGTTGTTTGGGCTTTGTAATGCTCCGAAAACTTTCATGCATGTGATGAATGATATATTCGGGCCTTTCATAGTTGACTTTGTGATTGTATATTGACGACATTCTTGTTTTTAGAGGGACTTTGGATGAGCATGTGAGGCATGTAAAGCAAGTATTAGATACTTTGCAAAGGGAAAAGTTGTATGTAAAATTGTCTAAATGTGAATTTGGCAAGACTGCACTTGTATACTTAGGTCATATTGTAGGAGGAGGACAATTGAAAATTGACCCTTCCAAAGTTGATGTAATTGTAAATTGGTCTGAGCCAAAAAGTGTAACTGAAGTTCGAAGCTTCTTAGGTGCAGTCTAGTATTGGAGGAGATTTATTCCCAACTTCTCCTTCATAGCAACTCCTCTGCATCCTTAACCAGTGTGAAGAACACTTTTTCAGTGGGAAGGAAAGCAACAAAAATATTTCGACACTTTGAGGGGAAATATCAGTACCACACTAGTATTAGCATTGTTGAATCTTCAACAACCTTTTGATATTGAGATAGATTCCAGTGGATACGCCATGGGTGCAATACTAATGAAATATCGTAAGTGTTAAGGTTTAAGCTATTATTAGGTTTCTTTTCAATTTACTAGATAACCATAGCATAGATATTATCACTGAGAGAAACGCAATCACAAGATACACAACATTTATCCTGGGAAACCCTCGTGGGGAAGAAAACCCAACAAAAACTTCCTTAATATAGATAGCCAATAGAATGCCAAGACAATAAACCAAACACTAGAGAATATCCTATACTAAGCAATGTGCCTCTCTCTCTTCCTTCTTCCAACAACTGGTAACTGCAGCTTCCTTCAATACTTGCACACTAGATGAGCGAGTTCAGTGAGTGAGAAAATGAGTCGTTGGCTTCCTTTATTTATAAAAACTGGCAGGTGCTAAAAAGGTGTCTCTTCGTTGGGCAGGGACGACTTGTCTTTCTAAGTGGTTTAAACCACTTTAATTATCCCGTGGGTTGACTTCTCAATTTGCATAATACAATTAGGGTTTTACCAATCCACAAAAGGGGATTTGGTCAATTACAATGCCCAACATGATCAATCCACAAAATGGGATTGATCAAATGAATAATAAATGAATAATAAATAGAATACTCTTTGTAGTTACAATATTTCAACACTCCCCCTTAACAAAAATGGTATTCTACAACATCATCAGGAGAGAGAGAGGGCAACAACATCAATAACATCTAGAACAGTGAATGGCATATCTATAAATCATCGAAAGTTTTTCTCACCATCAATATCATCATTCACAACAGGGAGATGGAATGGCATCATCATCTGTGTCAACATGGATTAATATAACACTAATACATCATCATTAATAACATCACAAGGATGATACAACAATATCACAACACAAGAGTTGTAGCATCACCAACAACAACAACATCACATATTAAAGGCTGGAGTATCATCAACATCATCACTAGGCTAGAAATCTTCAGCACGAAGCTTGCATCTCAAAAACATCAACACGAAGGCTGGAAATATTCATCACAAAGATGACATCTCAACAACATCAACACAAAGTTGGATATCTTCAGCACTAGGCTGGCATCACAACGACATCAAAAAAAAGCTGAAAATCTTCAACACTAGGTTGGAATCACAACACGAGGTAGGCATCACAACAACATCAACAGGAAGCTGGAAATCTTCATCACTAGGATGGCATCACAACAACATTAGCACGAAGCTGGAAATATTCAGCACTAGGCTGGCATCACAACACTACTCCCCCTTTCGAGGGAGTTCCTTTCGGACTACACCAAGATTATCTCGAAAGTTCTCAAACTTTACACAAGATAGAGGCTTGGTCAACACATCAACAACCTGTTCATCTATGATAACATGCTGGAGCTTTATGGCTCCTCTCTGCACCATGTCACGGATGTAATGATATCGAATCTCTATTTGTTTTGACTTATCATGGAGCACAAGGTTCTTTGTCATCTTTATGCAACTCTGGTTATCACATAGGATCACAGTTGCTTCCATATCCAAATCGAACTGACTTGTCAACAAATTCTAAAGCCATATGGATTCACAACTGGTGGAATATGCAACAATGTATTATTCTTTTGTCATGTTGAGAGAAATGCTTGATTGCTTCCTACTCTACCATGAGATCATGGTTGACCCCAGACTGAAACAACATCATGAAGTGCTCTTTCTGTCAGAGACACTTCTAGCCCAATCTGAATCGGTATAACCACTCAGTCTGAAGTCATGATCTCCATTATAACTGAGACCACAATCTAATTTACCCTTAAGGTACCTCATCACATGTTTTACAACAACTAGGTGAACACGTCTGGGCTCTACCAGAATCTGACTCAAGGTGTTCACAACAAAATATATTTCTGGCATAGTGTTCGTTAGATACATCAACGACCGAATGATTTGTCTGTACAACATAGCATCAATCAATTCTGACAAAGTGTCAACCAATAGATTCAACTTTTTTTCCATGGGTGTATTCATGGATTTTCACTCCAACATATCAAATCTCTTCAGTATTTCAACTACATACTTCCCTTGGTTAAGGAAGATCTTCTCTGGGCTCTACCAGACCTCAATACCTAAGAAATAGTGCATTAGGCCAAGGTCTTTCATCTCGAATTATGCAGCGAGCTTCTTCTTACAATCAATGATGAGCTTTTCTTTTCCAGTTAAGAATAAGTCATCCACACACAACAACAATATAACAGGCTCATCATTCATAACCTTGAAGTAAAGGTTAGAGTCAGCTTTACTCTTAGTAAAGCCCAAGCTCTTCATGAAACTGTCAATCCTTCCATACCAAGCTCTAGGATCTTGCTTCAATCCGTATAGAGCCTTCTTCAACTTGCAGACATGAGTCTTCCTGTCTTCAACTTCAAACCCTTGAGGTTGTTCTATATACACTTCTTCTTCAATGACACCATTCAAGAAAGTTGTTTTCACATCCATCTGGTGTAACTTCCACTTCATTTTAGATACAAGGGCTATGATGGTTCTGATTGAAGTGTGTTTGGCTACAGGAGCGAACATATCTTCATAAACAATGCCTTCCTTTTGAGAAAATCCACGAGCAACAAACCTTGCTTTATATTTCTCAATACTTCCATCAGCATCATGTTTTATTTGAAAATACATTTGGAAGATACCACATCCTTGTTCTTTGGTCTGGGAACTATTTCCCATAAATCATTCTTTATGATGGATTGGTATTCTTCTATCATGGCATATGCCCATTCTTTCTTCTGAATGGATTCTTCAAATCAAGTAGGCTCCTTCTCTAAGAGATCACACATCAAAGCCATATAACTGGAGAATGGCTTGAGTTTCTTCACTTGTCTCATGGTTCCTTCGGGGACACCATACTTCTCTCCATCTTGAATAATTTCCCTTTCCCAGGTTGCATTTCTCTTGTGGGAGATCGTCATCTGGGGAGGTTCTTGAGATTCTATTATGTCATGATCTTCTAGAATCTCCTCATCAAGGAAGTTATGACTTCCCTCACTAGTTCTACAACTCTAGGAGCCACATGTTCTTCTTCATATACTTCTTCAAGCTGACATCTTCTTGATTTCTCCAATGTTTCATCTTCATCAAAGGTTACATCCACACTGATCTCAATATGATAGTAACTTGGTATATAAATTCTGAAGGCCTTGGAGACCTCACAGTATCCAACAAATATTCTCTTCTTTCCTGAAGGGTCCAACTTGGTTCTCTTCTCTTTTGGAATGTGTACAAATACTGGGAAACCAAATATTTTCAGATGGCTTACTTCTGGCTTATTTTCAGAGAAAATCTCTTCAGGGGTATTGAACCCAAGTGCACTATGGGACAATATGTTTTGTACATATACTATTGTTTTTGCTGCTTCTGCCCATAAGTGCATTGGAAGATCTTGATCATGGTCTTCATTGCTTCCATTATAGTTATGTTCTTTCTTTTTGCTACACCATTTTGTTGAGAATTGTAGGGAGTGGTGAGCTCCCTCTTGATCTCGACATCTTTGAAAAAGTTTGCAAAATATTTTGAGGTATATTCTCCTCCATTATTTGACCTGAGTATCTTGATCTTTCTTTGAGAAATATTCTCTATCAAGGCTTTGAATTCCTTGAATTTACTGAACGCTTCATCTTTTGATTTCAAAAAGTAAACCCATGTTTTATGAGAATAGTCATCAATAAAAGATACATAGTATACATACCCACTGATGGAGGTTGATGTCATTGGGCCACACACATCTGAGTGAATGAGCTCTAAGACTCCTTCTTCTTTATTGTCTCTCTTCGAGAAAGGGTTCTTGATGTTCTTTTCTTGTGCACATCCATTGCACACACCTTCATGGTCAACCTTGATGTCTAGTAGACCTGTGACTGCCTTGCTTACATATGGTAATGCCTTGTAGTTGATGTGGGATAATATTCTATTCCAAAGTCCACATGGATTCTCAATGGAATGAGTCATGGTTGCATCTGAGTGACCCTTTAGCTTATACAAGCCACTTTCTTCTTTTCGAATAACAATTGCTTCTTCCATGGTTTTTCCTTTGGACCACATAATAACTTCTCCATCTATGAAGGCAACTCTGAATCCTTTCTTCTCTAAAGATGAGATAGAAAGTAAGTTCTTTGTCAAACCTGGTACATATAGTACATCCTTCATCTTCATTGGGGTCCTTGAATCAAGTTTGTAATTTGACTCTCCTATTCCTTTGATAGGGTATTGATAATCATCTCCAAGTGTAACTTTCTAGGAAAACTTATTTTCTGAAAGCCAAGAGAGAATGTATCTTTGATCTGTTATGTGCTTGGAAGCACCACTGTCTATAAGCCAAGTGTCCTCACTAGGTGACACTGATCCTGAGAGGGCAGAGATTAAGACATAGTCTTCAATCTGTTCTTTTATCATCTTCATGGGTGGCTCTTCATCTTCAATTGCATGGGCATGGTGCCTCTTGTTTATCTTCTTGTATTCTTCTCGTCTAGCTGGACAATTCTTAGCAATATGTCCCATCTTGTCACAATGGTAACATTGGTAGGATGATAAATATTTTTCTCTTCTTTGACCTTTCTGAAACTTCTGGAATCTTCTTGGAAGGTGAGATTCTTTATGTATGAATTTTTTTGGGGGTTGAGACTCCTTATGAGTTTCTTTCTGGATGTAAGACCTCTTTTTTCCTCCTTTAGTATGATTAGTTAGGGCTTGATCTTCATCTCTTGATAGAAATGCTTCTCGGTTAGCTACTCTTTCTTCTTCTTGAACACATTCTTCCCAGAGACTGTCAAAGTGTAGTTTCTCCTTTCTCGCACAAATAGTTTGGATGAATGCATCCCAAGGTCTTGTGAGACCATTAAGGGCTATCATTATAAGTTCGTCTTCATTTATAGTATCTTCAATTTCTTCTAGATGTTCTTTGAATTGTGATATTCTGGAGAAATATTCCTGAATTGTTTCTCCTTTCTGCATCCTTGTACTTTTGAGTTGAGTTCTTAGATTCATCTTCCGATTGATGTTCCTTCCTTCATATAATTTGGTTAGGGAATCGAACATTTCTTTTGGATTCTTCTTTGAAGCCACTTTAGGAATCAGGTGATCTTTAATAGAATCAACAATGATTCTTTTGGCCCTAACTGTGTCCTTTTGGTGTTTTTCTTTAGTTGCAACATTGGTAGGTTCTGGTACATCTTCTTTAATGAATATTTCTAGGTCATTCTCTTCAAGAATGAGTGCAATCCTATACTTCTAGGCATGGAATTTTTCCACACCATCTAGCTTGTAAACAAGCTTAGTGCTTGCAAACATCTTTACCTGGAGCTAGGAAAATGACCAAAAATTGAAAATGCTCAGAATTGAATTTTGAACTTACCAGGAGGTGCGCTTGGCTGAGGCAAGTAGCCTGGTGCAATTAGTTTTCAGAAAATCCAATTTTTCCCCCTTCAAACTTGACCAACGGATTTTTGGACTGGTACTTCTAGTTTTCTGGTACTTCTATTTTTCTGGTACCGGTGAAAACTAGGGTTTTCACTTTCCTAGATTTCTATCCACCGAAAAGGTGCGTTGAAGGTGTGAAAGAGTTCCTTGGGCTAGGGAACACTTTTCTAAATGACTTTTGGGCTGAAACTCCTCTTCAATAAAAAGCCCTAATTTTCTTATACGACAATAGTGACATTTTTCTTTATCTAGTGAAAGATGCTCTCTTCAGCTTAACTCTGATACCATGTTAAGGTTTAAACTATTATTAGATTTCTTTTCAATTTACTAGATAACCATAGCATAGATAGGATCACTGAGAGAAACACAATCACAAGATACACAACATTTATCCTGGGAAACCCTCATGGGGAAGAAAACCTAGCAAAAACTTCCTTAGCATAGATAGCTAATACAATGCCAAGACAATAAACCAAACACTAGAGAATATCCTCTACTAAGCGGTGCGCCTCTCTCTCTTCCTTCTTCCGGCAACTGGTAATTGCAGTTTCCTTCAATACTTGCGCACTAGATGAGTGAGTTGAGTGAGTGAGAAAATGAGTCGTTGGCTTCCTTTATTTATACAAATTGGCAGGTACCGAAAAGGTGTCTCTTCACTGGGTAGGGAGGAATTGTCTTTCTGAGTGGTTAAAACCACTTTAATTCTCAATTCTCATAATACAATTAGGGTTTGACCAGTCCAAAAAAAGGTATTTGGTCAATTACAATGTACAACATGATCAATCCACAAAAGGGGATTGATCTAATGAATAATAAATCAATAATAAATAGAATACTCTTTGCAATTATAATATTTCAATGCCTATCTGTTACCACTCTGAAACTTTTAACCAAGTTGTTGTTAATTATCCTACATATGATAAAGAGTTGTATGCATTAGTCTAGAGTGTAAAGAAATGGAAGCACTACTTGTTAGGGAAGGAAACCATCATACATATAGATCACCAAACCTTACAGTACCTTCAAGCACATGTCAAATTGCAACAATGTCGACACTACAGGTGGATGGGTTTTCTACAACAGTTTCACTTGGTAATCAAGTACAAAAATGGTACAAGTAACAAGTTAGTTGATATGCTTTCTAGACCTCCTATTGTTGCTTCTATTATTTTGAAGAATGTTTCTTTATCTCATGATAGCTATATAGAACAATATGCCATCGATGGAAATTTTAAAGAAGTATATATGAAGCTAACCCTTGGTGCACAGGTAGAGAACTATTGTCCGCAGGGAAAGTTACTTTACCATATTGGAAAGCTATGTATTCCTACAAGTGAACGAGTCCATGTAATATGAGAAGCTCATAGGTCTCTTGTTTCTGGGCATTTTGGGGTAAGAAAAACTATGGCTCATTTTCAGAGGTTTTGTTACTGGCCTCAAATAAAAATAATTGTAACTAAATATGTAAAGGGGTGTGTGATGTGTTCTACTTGTAAGCCCACTAATAGAAAATTGGGGCTATACTCACCACTTCCTGTTCCATCCCATCCATGGGAAAGTATATCCATCGATTTTGTAGGAGGTTTACCCATGACCAAAGGGGGTCATGATTATTTGTATGTTGTAGTGGATAGGTTCAGCAAGATGTGTATATTGATGCCTTGTAAAAAGCAGATCATTGTTGAGTAGATTGTTAATCTCTTCTTTCAGCATGTTTGGGTTCACTTTGGATTACCCACATCTATCGTCTTGGATCGAGATACTCGATTCCTTGTAGACTTTTGAACTAGCTTGTGGAGAATGATGGACACCACATTGAAGAAAAGCATTGTTTTCCATCCACAGACCGACGGACAACTAGAGGTGGTAAAATGAACAATGGTACTTTTTCTTCGAGGCTACTGCAGCAAGTGTCCCAAGGTATGGGATGAACAGATACCCTATGTACAACAAGCGTACAACTGAGATTTACATTCACCCACTCAGAGTTCACCTTTTGAGACATGTTTTGGGTACTTTCCAAAGTTTCCTTTGGAATTGATGTATGAGAGAGATTCCGATGTAAATGAAGAATGAACAAAGGACAGAGCCCACAAGTTCATCTAGAGGATTCAACAGATACACCAGGAAGTTAGGAAACAATTGGAGAAAAGTCAAGCACGGTATAAGGCTCAACATGATAAGCACAGGGTTGATCATTAGTTCTAGGTTGGAGACCGAGTATGGATTCACATCGACAAGGAGAGATTGAAGAGTGAAGGCAAGAAAATCAAGCCCATTCGTTATGAACCCTTCACTATCTTGGAGAAAAGCAGTACCAATGATTTTCGTCTAGATATTCCACCTTATATGCAGATTTACTCAGTTGTGAACGTTGAGAACTTGAAACTTTTTGAGCCTCCCATGATCATGGATCAAGATGAGGAAGTTTCAATACCATCGGTTGATGAGTTTGCACCTGAGTACTTGGATGCGATACATGAAGATATCATCCTGGACAGGAGGATGAGGACTTCACACAGGGGTGATGTTGATTATCTTCGAGTAGGCTTAAAAGGCACACATCCAAGCAAGGCAAAGTGGATCGAGAAGGGAAAAGTGAGCGGACTTTTCCCTCACTTACCACTTGATTGATGAAATATTTTAGTGGTCCAAAAAGATCTCAGTGGGAAGGCGTGATCCAAAAAGGATCCAAATAAGACTAAGAATAACTCAGAACTCACAGAGGCAACTCAGAATGCTCAGAATGGCTCCAACGGATAGAGAAAGAGAAAATATTCAAAGTTACCAAAACTCAGTGAAAACTACATTATCACGAAGAGCGCTTCACAAACTTTCTAACGACACAAACAACTCATCAAACGGAGTTACGGTTTGAAAGATATCCACGGTCAAAGTTGCAGTCAAACAGGGTCAGTCAGTAGGGGGCCACATCATCATCCGTATTGCTGACGTTAGCATGAGAAATAACTGACATGGCAGGGTGACATCATTATACATGATTACGATGTTAGCATGCCATGTGGAAGCACCAGAGGATGCCATGTGTCACCCACCATTGGGATTTTCAGGGGTCCATGTGGACCAATAGAAAAGTGCCACATGGCACCCCTAGGCAACGACACGTGGCATCACCTAGGAAGGGACACGTGTTAGTATAGAGTGAATGGGCAGCAAGGTCAGCACATAGGTGTACCTATCAGTGGGCGCCATGTTTCCCAATCATCGGGCGCCACGTGGCAGCCCGAAAATGTCCAATGTTGACCCGTGAACAAATTTTTGTTTAAAAAAAAAATATCGTCGGTCCGCCAAATCCGGTGGACCACACCAATGTTAGCAGACAGTGGAAGTATCGATAGAGGGTACGCTATAGTTAGCGGAGAATTCCAACGGATATATATATATATATATATATATATATATATACAAACAAACATCCAAAATGGACTTTGGTGGGTTAGACCCCAGAACCTCTGCCTTACCCAATGCCTTTACAACTCCGCCATAAGCAATGCGCTACCAATGTTGCTTGGTATATCCCCAGATTTTATTATTTAAAAAGAACAATACGTCCATATCTGGGTGGAGGCATGATACCGTACGACTATGGATACAGATTACAAGGTAAAGACTGTCATAATTGTAGGTTGCAGAGGGCACGAAAACCAATACATAATTCCTCTTGGTCCTGGGAGTGCCAAAGTCGGATCAGAGCGTGGAGGCAGTAATTTTTGGGTAATTTGACGCCACAAATATAGTGGTGATGTATGTTTTCTGATATGAGCATTATTTCTGCAGCTTGATTTCAGAATGAGGTATATTCATGTATTTGCCAAAAAACATTGTTGAGTTAATGAAAGAGCCTACCCATTTGAGAGTAGGACCCGTAGATGTAGTCCACTAGGGACGAACTCCATTATCAAGTTTTTTTGTTTAGATTTGATGCTTATGTCTCTTCATTTTTAAGTTTTTCCTTCTTTAATGGTGCACTTTAATTTATGTTCATTTAATACAATTCTTTATAAGTCACGATGAAAATATATCGGATCAGCTAAGATACTTAGTCAATAAGTCAATGTTGGGGGGGAAGATATGGAGATGGTTGTTATTATTTTATGAGTATGTTTTTTAAGTGATTGTGAAACCAAGAAAATTAAATACAGGACCTGATCATTTTTCATGCGTATTAACAGGGGATAGATGTAGGAAATGTAGATGACAGTCTACTAGATGCACACTTGTTTGTAGTACAGATGGTCGATGACTAGTTTGCAGATTTTTTCAGTTCTTGAGCATAGGAGTAGCCCAAGCCAACTTTAGAGTTGCACAGAACAAACAATTAGTAGTAAAGGTAGCAAATTATCAACTCATAGAGGGGAATTTGTATAAGTTGGGCATAGATGGTATTCTTCGGAGATGTGTATTGGAGCACGAGAGGCCTATGATATTATCAGAGGCACATAAAGGAATTGCGAGAGGTCACTATACAGGGAAAGCGACGACTCATAAAAAATTTCATGCATGACTTTGGTGGACCACCCTTCATAAGGATGCTAAGGAGTTCTGACAGACCTGTGATGTCTGTCAGTGAGTTGGGGAGCCATCCAGAAGAGATGAGATGCCTTTAATACCACAAGTTACGTTGCATGTTTTTGATAAATGGGAAGTTGATTTCATTGGATCGATCAACCCACTAACATAAAGGTTAGGAGCAAGATATATAATCACTGCGAGAGATTACTTGACCCGATGGGCTGAAGAAAAATCTGTCATAGATTGTAACTCGGAGACTGTTGCACGATTTCTATTTGATAATGTTTTTACGAAGTTTGGATGTCCGAGAATCCTTATCAGTGATCAAGGGACCCATTTTTTGAATAAAACAATTGCTTATTTGACATAAGAATTTCATATTTATCACTAGAAGAGCACATCTTATCACCCTCAGGAAAACAAAACAGTGGAAGTGTTTAACAAGATCCTAGAGCATGCATTGACGAAGATATGTAATGTAAATCCAGATGACTGGGATACCTAAGGATTCCTGCAATACTATGGGCATATCAGACCACATGTAAGAAGTTGTCAGGGTAGACACCATTTCGATTAGTATAAGGCCAAGAACCAATTATGACCATAGAGTTCATTATGTCGAGTCTACGCAGTGTCACGCTGACAGAGCTCACAGATTCTGGCACGATAGAGAAAAGATGATTAGAGCTAGTGGAAATGAGTGAAGACCGCTTCATCGTAGGATTTCATTAGCAGGTTCAGAAAGCATGCAAAAAGGCATGGCATGACAGACATATTAAACAAAAGAATTTCTAGATGGGAGACCTAGTTTTTCTCTATGACAACAAATTTTTGCAGCACCCTGGAAAGTTCCAAATGCACTGGTTGGGTCTGTATGTGATAAGATTTGTGACATAGGAAATCGTTTTTCAGTTGGAGAAATTGAATGGGGAAACCATGGAAGAAATGGTCAATGAAAGTTGGTTGAAACTATATAGGGACAGTCGTCCTTCCGTGCACTAGCTTGAGTGCACAGTACATCTACTATAGTATTTATATTACACTGAAGAAAAAAAAAAAAAAAGATTAAGCCAAGCCACAATAAACATTTGAAGAGACGGAAGGATTGAAGTTATGAATCAGGCATTTTTCAAAGAGTCAAATTAGCAGAAAAAAAGATGAACAAGAAAATGTCACAGAAATGAAAAAAGAAAGAGGAAGGCACGCATGAAGGTGAATTGAATTGTGTGCAAAAAGGAGAAGTGAATTGCGCATAAAAAGAGATAGGATAAATATTTGTGTAGATGAAAAGAAAAACATTGAAGGGAAAACATGATAGCAAGACAGTGGAAATGCATTTTCATAAATGTAAAGAGGCGACGAGATTTTGGGAGACTAAAAAATATAGACCACGATCCGTCAGAAAATACGAAATTAATGCAAACACGCAGAGTATAGAAAACTTATGCTATATGGAATGAGATTGCGCAAAAAACAACAAGGTTGCAACATGGAATGCAAAAGGTATACAAAAACATCCTAGATGTACCAATGGAAGTGGATACTCCCTAAGAAGATCAAGTGACAAAGATAAGCGAATTCATTCAGGGCTTCCGCGCAAAGATAGTCGATTTGGAAGCTCGCACAATGCCAAGTACCCCACCAGAAGAAAGGGAGCAACGAGAGAAGAAAACCATGACAACCCTAGAGAGCATTATGAGTTTGGATGAGGAATGCACAAAGTTATATGAAGAGAGTACACAAGTGTGGATTCAATTGTTGGAGGATGCAGAGTTACAAGCAATAGAACAAAGATTATAGGTTGCACATGAAAAGGCGTAGAAGTCCAAAGAAACAATAAGCACTCTGCCAACAATAGAATGAATGGTTGCAATAGTTGAGAATAGGTAGTTGTACCTCAAGATAAACCAAATAAGACAAGAGCAACATAATCTCGCACATAAGCTTGAACTGTTGTAGGACGAAGAATTTCGGGTGACAGAAGAACTTGCAGTTGCACAAGGCATAGTAAAGAAAACAATGTAAGACAACGCAGATAAACTGAAGACCCCCATTACCGCACAGACATTAGAGAGGATTTTGGTGCAAGAAGCACAAGCAAAGGAGAAGGTTGCAACCACAAAGGAAAATTTTCAAAATTTCGTTGCAACATGCCAAGAAGCGCAGCAGAAGGACTGAGTGGCTTGAGACGAGCCACAAGTGTGTGTTGGGTTCCTGTTGGGACAAGATTTTGGGGACCAGTTTTGGGAACTGTGTTGGAGAAAAACACGCGAAAAAAGTGACAGGTCGGCCATGAATCAACATGCACAAAAGAAGGAAAGAAAGTTGGAACACTTTCGCATGCAGGGAACAACGCGCACAAAATAAGGAAGATTGTTGGAAGCCATTAGACATTTTGGGTCCATCTAAATGGGATAAGCTCCATTGTAATTGTATAAGTATGTAAGGGTTTTGAGATAGAGAGTGTGTAAGGAAAGGGTGTGAAAGTATGACAAAAGGGAGAAGAGAGTGATAGAGCGACAGCGAGATAGAGGGATATGGAGATAGATAGTGAGTAGGAAAATAGGAGAACGATAAGGGGATTTTGTATTTTTGAGACATAATGTATGAACACAATGTGCATATTTTGTAATGGATGTTTTGAATAACATAATAAGAAGTTGATTATTGTGTACGTAACCCATCTTGGGTGAACCACGTTAATCATGGTCATGGTGTCTATGTGTTATGATGTGTTTGATGTTTTATTTATTGTGTGTATATGATACCTCTTCTTTTATTATTAATATGTTACATGTTATTATGTTTATGTGCACATGATATAAGGAATCTTGAACAAATTCTAGGTAGAATGGTTATAAGGACTACCTCCCATCCCTTTATCACTATGGAAATCTGGTCCCTACAATTCCCATAGATACCTCGGATGAGACTTTACCTTCTTGCGGGTGATACCGAAAGGGTCAGTATCTGAGGGTTTTGTTGGTAAATTCACGTTGAACCATGGGTCTGCCCATTATGCAACAACAATATCTAATACTCAATTTTAAAATATTATATAAAAACCTACATATACACTATTTAATCATTGTTTCTCCATCTCAAAGTTAGTCATAATTTGTATGTATTTAATAAAATAACAACATGCACCATCTCATAATAAGAAGGAAAAAGTAACAATAGAGTCACATAGGTGTGTAAAAGATAATTGTTCTTATAAAAAATTAAAATAATAATATAAATGTAATACAAGAATTTAAATTTAGCATGAATCATTTTATAACTATATCCAATTTTATTTATTTAATATCTCATTGAGGATGGTTTTGATGCACTAGACTTAAGGTGTTTAGAATTCCAATCCTTCAGTGTATAACAATGGAACTATTTAACTCAAACTATACCTCATGATGTATGATTGGGAAGACTAATGTTCAAAATCCAAAGGTTAATGGAAGGTTTGAAATCTGTGGATTTTTTCATGTCTTGTAAGGGCTCAATACCTTAACAGAGAAAATGACTAGTGAAGCATGCAATCTTCATTTAAGAACAATAAGGAAAATGGGGGGATGTGGATTTATCTATATTCATCTCCCATGATATTTAATTCATTCCATAAGCACTAAATGACATCACTCTAACCATTGGACAAGTGGCGATCCAAAACCACAATGGTAAATGCAATATTTATGATCTTGAACTAGCACACAATCACACATCTCATGTCACGTAGTGAAACCAATATGGATATTGTTATAATGGTTTGGATGGGAGTATGTCGTAAAATGTTATTTCTATTGAGATTAATTCCTCCATACTTCATTATTGTCCTCCACTATAGAAAATAGAGGTATGGGAAAAAGCCCCATGCTCTGCAATTTTATGTCAAAGTGGAAGCCCTCATTATTGTTTAAATTTTAGAATCTTTTCCAAGTTCGGAAGCATGTATCGACACCCAAGGGTGGAAGTGATTTCCTTTATCTACACAATTGGAAGCACTTTCCTTCATTTGAAGTTAGAAATCTTTAACAGGGTTGGAATTAGGTATATCTGACCAATGGAGGAAGTAAGTATATCTAAATGCAAAGAATTCAGGCCTGGAGAATGGCCAATCCACACGGTCATTCAAACAAGTGTTCCTTCTATGAAAACTTTGAGCTAAGAAGAGAAATTTGGAGGTGTGACGAGTATTATGATGATGCCCAAGAATGCCTTTCCCTATATGTAAGGAAGTGGGAAGGTTGAAGGAATGATTAGGAGCACACAAGTTCTAAGGAAATGCGGGTTATAGAAAGGTAGATGGTCACTATAAAGGTTTAGGTAGAAAAATTAAAGGGAAATCACATTCAGTTAGACATTAGAAAACAAAGCAATAGTGATAGAATAGAGAAAGTTGAGGGGAAAGTTGGAGTGTTGCAAGATAAAGTACTAAAATTGGAATTGGAGCAACATCTATTCTACAAGGAGTTAAGGAAACCAAGGACCCCAACTCTTTCAATATCCTCTCTTGACTAGGATCAGATGGAATCAAATAAAGAAGACATTGTCTAGAAAATCATCGAGCAAGCAAAAAAGGAAAAATCTGACAACCCTCTCTCAATTGTAGGCAGCGAGAAAAATACCCCCAGATAGTATGGGCCAAAAAGTCTTTAGTTTTTCTAATATGAGCCAAAAAGTCTTTCAGTTTTTCTTGCAAGATGGTGTTTTTGTCAGATCAATATGTAAAACTATATATAATCCACACAATTAGTTTTATACTAAAACTTTAAAAACAATACAAATTGAAATCATTTTTGATAAAAATATTGAAGAAATTTAAAATCTTTAAAACATATTCATCCTTTAAATTTTATATTTATATGTATATTTATATGTTGGATGGTTCAACTGCAACTCCTTTTAATATAATAATAACCATTTATTTTTAAAAACCTCTTTGAATAAATTAAAAAAAAGTTTCTTTAATCTTGTTGTAATGGAATTAACTTTAAAATCTTGATCCAAATGGACGGTGAATGGACTCCCAATATGAAAGGAAGTTACTTTAACATATGTGAAATTAACTTTAGGATTTTGATGACCTTAACCATTCTTGAACAAATTGCAAAAAGTTGCTTTAATAACTTACTTTAGGATCTTCATGAAATGGATGATGAATGGGCTTACAAGATTGAAGGAAAAATAAACGATGATTAAAGTAGTTGCTGAAGGAAATTGCTTTAATATTGTGAAATAAACTATGATTAATTAGTTGCTGAAGGAAATTGCTTTAATATTGTGAAATAAACTATGATTAAAGTTTATTTAATAACTTACTTTAGGATTTTTATAAAATGGATGATGATTGGGCTTACGAGATTGAAGGAAATTGCTTTAATATTGTGAAACAAACTATGATTAAAGTTGTTTTAATGGTGGAATAGCGAAGAAGTATTATATTTAAAACAAAAATTATGATTAAATTATAAATTAAAAAAATATTATTATTATTATTATTAAAAAAAAAATTGTAAGTGAGTGTGAATTCTTGTATTATTGAGAGAAGTTATGATACAAAAAAGAAAAGGGGAGTTCCTTGATATGCCAAAAAGGAAACCAGATCAGGGATCCCAGAGTTGCGTTCTCTATGATAGCAGGGGGAGGGCTGGGCCGCCACCATGGGAAACCAACCCAGTCCTCCGAAGACTAGTTTGATAAACTGAACCATAACATATACAAAAGACATAACCATAAAAAAGGGGTAGCTCCTACACTGAATACAACTTGACCAGGGGTTGATCCTGCGCTAGTCCAGGATGATGGGATGCCTTTCGCCTCCATCATTTATGGCCTCGTTCTCCTTCCTCTGCTCCACCGTGCGCGTCTTTCTGATACAAGCTGGTGTTCCGCTCCGATCTGCTGGAGTGATGTACATGTGGTGGACATAGCGTAGGTAAAGGTGGAATTGGCCTGCCATTCGTTCCATTTTTTCCTTCTAGCTCCTCTGGTCCTCAACTAGTCTTTTTGCATTGGCCTCCAGGTTGTTGAGGCAACTCATAATTTATGTGAGCACCTTCTTGTGGTCCCCGATTGCCTCTCTGCTGGTCTCTTTCTGGTCAACGCTCATCTTGCCTATCAACATTTTTGTTCGCCGGGCCTCCTCCACCATTTTTTGGTAGAGGGTTGTTCTGGGTTGTGTGGCCTCGGGGTCCCTTATCTCGTCTGCTTCCTGAATTAGTTCCATCCAGAATTTTCCCTTGCATGTGGTGTTGATTTCTCTCTCCCACATGTTGATGATTTCTTTGCCCTTTGGATCAACCTACGTGAGAAAGGTACCCTTGGCTTCTCTGGCCGCTTTCTCCATCCTTGTAATCCTCCAGGCACTTGGGGGAGGTTCTTTCCCCTGGGGGCCTCTCTTACTATGGATTTTCTTCATTCGTACCATCTTGTCTTGTTTGTGGTGTTTTTTTCTTTAGGTTCTTCTCCTGTTCCTATTCGCCCCTTAATGGTATGTAATATGGCCTCTGTAATTGCTTCTCTCTGGTCTCTGTCTATTCCTGGTGTTTATTCTTTTATGGGATCTCCCCAGCTGCGGGCTCGTCTTGGAAATCACGAGCCGCTCATAAAGGTGTACCTTATGGTCCTTTTTCACTGTTTCAGAGTGTGTTCTCTTGGTAGCTCTATCGTAATCCATGCACCAATCATTTTCCCTACATGTTGTATGAAGATCATTACCACTCCCCATATCTGTACTTGGGTGAGGTGTACCCATACTTGGCCCTGGAAAACCCTTTTGTTCTTCGTCCTTTGTCGCCTGCTGATTATCTTTTCTTTTTTCCCACGGATAACCCATGTACTTCTTCCTATTGACAGGACTGTGGTGTCATACCTCCTCTTGTTGTGTGACCTGGATCTACATTGTAACTCGTGTTTGAGTGGTGGGCTATCAGATTCTTCCTGGATCCTATGTGCCCTTCAGTTATTCCTGCGCCTCTATCCTCGATGTGGTCGTCCGTACTTTGGCTGTCGTCGCAGTCTTTTGCCGCTAGTTGGATGCAGTCTGTTTGGAACTGACCATTCAGGGTGTTACTCCAGATAGTGTCCAGTTCTTGTCCTTCCTTGTCGACCCCCTTGTTAGCAACTTTGTCCGCCAGTCCATTTGTTGACCTCCATACCCAACGCAGCTCCACTGTGATCCCCGTCTGCAAGTGCTCCTGAATGTTTTGCAGGGAATGTGCCAAGCACCAGTGCCTTTGAATTTTTCCCACTCTAGTATCGTTTTGGAGTCTCCTTACTGTGTTGATAACTAGTGTGGAATCTCCTTCCACTATGGCATTTTTCATCCCTTCCCGGCTTAGAATCTTGAGGCCGGTCTCCAGGGCTCCGAATTCTGCAGCGTTGTTGGTTGAGTTTCCTAGACTCCTAGCGTACAGTCGAATGATATTTCCTTTATTGTCCCTGATTACTCCTCCCATTCTTGTCCGTCCTGGGTGATCTTTCGACGCCCCGTCGAAATTTAGCTTTAGGGAGCCTACTGGAGGTGGTTTCCAGTTGCACTCACCTACTTGGAGTTGCGGTGGCCGTCTTACCTGATTAGGGTTGCGTCCATCTTTTAGGTGGAAGGATTCTAGGATTCGGGAGTCCTGGTCTGTGAGTTGCGCTCTTCATATCTGGCAGTTGCAGCTCTGTATTATTTCTCTTGTCATGGAGATTATTGTTTCCTTGATCTTCCCTTCCGACCAGCTTTGGTTCTTGAAGATGCGTCAATTCCTTTCCTTCCATATTGCCCATATGATCATTCCTGGGATGAGGGTCCAACAGAGATTCACCTCTTTGTTTTCATTGTAGGTCTCTTTCCAGATGTTGATAGTTGCGGATATGTTACCTCGAATCCTATTGGATTGTCGAAAGATACCTGTCGCCCAGTCCATGATTTATGTTGTGTAGGTGCATTCGTCAAGGAGATGGTTCATTGTTTCTTCCTTGGCTTGATAGAGGTGACATCTGGAAGGACCTATGAATCCCCTTTTCCTTAGGTTTTCCCAAGTTAGAATTCGGTTGTGGAGTATTAACCATTAGAAATTTTTTATTTTTGGCCAATGGGGGATGTTCCAAAGCTTATCCCATTGTTGCGTCGGGTCTTCTTGATCCTGGTCTACGATATAGTGTCAGACTTATTTTAGATTGAATTCCCCATTGTCTTTTTGTCCCCATCTCAGTTGGTCATTTCCTTTCGTGACAACTATTTTTGTCTCCCCAATTCCTCCTCCACTTCTTTTAATGTTGTTGTGGTTTGGTCTCGATTCTGTGGAGTGAGAGTGTCCCAGATTATCCATTTGTTGCGATCTGTTTCTTGTTTCCAGTAATGGTAGAATCTGGTTTTACCTTGCGCGATCAACTCCTGTTGGAATTCCTCCCTGTTCGGGTTCTCCATTCTAGGTTCCTGTTGCCAGGCATCCTCCCAAAATTTGGTTGTTCTACCATTCCTTACTTCCCAAAAGTTGTGTGTTTGATTCCAGGCTTTGTTGCGCCAGGCTAGGTTCTAGATGGCTAAACCTTCTCTGGTGCCTCTAAAGCGGATTATGTCTTGGTCGCATATGCTTGGGGCATACTTTGCCTTCCACAGGTTTACCCATGGTGTAGTAGTTTCTTTGACCCAACGCCACCAGAGTTTCACCCCGTAGGCGTCATTTGTCACTTGCGGGTCTTGTAGCCCCAGGCCTCCTTTGCTTTTTGGTTTACAAACCTTCTCCCAAGCCACCAGGGCCCATTTTTTCTTTGTTTTTTCTCCTTGCCACCGAAATTCCCTTTGGATGGTTCTTATTTTTTGTAGTATCCCCTGGGGGGTTGGGAAAACGGACATCATAAAGGTTGGAATTGCTTGCAAAACAGACTTGGTCAGAATAAGTCTTCCGGCTAGGTTGAGGCATCTGTACGTCTAATTTTTCACTTGCTCTTGTAACTTGTTGATTATTCCTTCCCATGTTGACATTTTGTAAGCTTTGTCTGTCAGGGGAATGCCCAAATACTTAGTTGGGAGTGCTTTGCATTCAAAGCTCATAATGTTGGCCAAATTTCTTTGGATTGCGGGGTTGGTATTGAAGAAGAAGATCATAGATTTGGAATGGTTGATCTCTACACCCGAGGCTTCCCCAAACGCTTATAGTATTCATTTGTAGGATTTTTCTTTCTTGACCATGGGTATGCCATGAAGTAAGGTGTCATCCACGAACTGTTGGTGTGTGGAACTAAGGTGATTTTCAAAAGGTTTGATACATGTTATTTCACCTGTTGCGGTTGTGCTTTTTATGCTTCGGTTGAGACCTTCCATCATCAGAATGAACAGGAAGGGGGACAATAGGTCTCCTTGAATGATGCCTCTCGTGGGCCATAAAGGTTTGGCAGGGGCTCCATTTATTAGTAGCGAGTAGCTTGTTGTGGATACTAGGATGACTATCCAACTGATCCGGTGCTGGGTGAAACCAAAGGCTTCCAAAGTCTTGACCATATAGTGCCAGCTAATTTTGTCATAAGCTTTTGCTAGGTCCAGTTGTATTATCATTCCCCCTCTCTTTCGAGCTTCAGGGTGTGGATAAGCTCGTGGGCATGGATGATATTGTCCATTATTTTCCTTCCTTCCATGAAGCCTGCCCATTCTTGTGAGACCAGTGTGGGTAGGAGGGGTTTCAATCTATTTTCTATAATTTTGGAGATTATTTTATAAACCACATTGCACAGGGCTACAGGTCTGTAACGATCAGGGGTTTTGGATTCATTTTCTTTGGGGATTAGTGTAATCATTGTAGAATTTAGCGCTTTTAGAATGGAATCTGACCTTCTAGAGTCTTCCACTACCCTATAAATGTCGTGTTTGGCAATTTCCCAGCAGGCTTTGAAGAACTCCACTGTGAAGCCATCTGGACCTGGGGCTTTCCCATTGGGCATTTCCTGGAGTACTTGGTCAATTTCCTCCTCAACAATGGGTTTGTTTAGGTTGTTATTTTGTTCCTTGGTGACCAGGCAGGGGATATGTTGGGTTATCCTTTGTATGGCCTCCGTTCTGTCTTGGTTGGGTTCCTGGGTTATCCCGTGGAAGTGGTTTACCAGAGTAGTTTCGATCTCCTTTTGTGACTCTCGCTCTATTCCATCCTGGTCCTTAATCTTCAAGATTTTGTTATGGGCTCTTCTGGCCATGGTTGTTCTATGAAAAAAATTGGTGTTCCACTCTCCTTCCCTTAGCCATCTGATACGTGACTTTTGTCGCCAAAGTGTTTCTTCCTGCTGGCATCGAGCTTCCCATTCCTGGGTCATCTGGATCTCTTCCTTTTTTCGATCCTCCGTATAGCCCTTCGAAATGCAGGTTTCCTAGAGTTTTTTCATTTTTTCTTCTATGTTGTTTTTATCTTGGTTTATATTCCCAAAAGTGTCCTTGTTCCACTCCTTGAGCTTATATTTGATGTACTTTATTTTCTTATAGAGTTTGAACATCCTTGTCCCTTTCTCTGGTTGCTCCTCCCGCCACCACTATTTGATTCTTTCCTTGAAAGTTGGGTGTTCAATCCAGAATTTCTCAAATCTGAAGGGTCTGTTCTTTGGTGTGGTTTGGAAGCCTGCTTCCAGTTGCACTGGCCAGTGATCAGATCCCCCCCCATGGAAGGATGTTGTAATCTAAGGTTAGCCCCTGCATAATGATTGACTCCGATACTAGGAATCTGTCGAGTCTTGTTGATACTTGATACTGGTTCATCCGTTTATTGTTCCAGGTGAACTGGCCATTATTAGTTTTGAGGTATACCATCTCCACTGTGTCTATGAACTTTGAGAATTCTTCTGCATCCCTATCTAATCTACTTGTACCTCCTTTTTTATCCTCAAGTGACATGATGATGTTGAAGTCCCCTATCGGGATCCATTGGAGGTTGTTGGATCAGGTTTTAAGGTCTTCTAGGTCTCATATCATTCCTCTCTTTTCCTCTGACACCTGGGGCCCATACACATTAGTGCATAGAATCACCTCTGTGTTTCCAATGATTTGCATGTGAACTGTTAGGGTGTGCCTAGTCGCTTCAGGTGCTATTAGGCTCAGTACTTGTGGGTTCCACAAGGTGAGAATACCTCCTTCCATTTGGTGGCCTCCGATAGAAACCATCCTGTACTTGCGCCATTGTTGTTTACTGATTGCCTCCATTCTGTTTGTAGTGCATTTTGTCTCTTGAATGAAACATAGATCTGATTGTCCCTGCTTTAGGCTATTTCTAAGGATTCTTTGCTTTCTCGGGTTGTTTAGGCCTCTTATATTCCAAGTTACAACCTTCATTTAAACATGTGGGGGGTGTTGGGGAAGAGTTTCTTGATCTTACCCGAGTTTATCAGTAACACTCCAAGCTCCTGTAGGGCTATGCTATTTGATTTCCTACCTTTTTTCCTCCTCGTCTGCTTGGGTGAGAGTTGTGGTTGTCCCTCGCCGGCTTTGACTCCTAGGTGTCCTATCTCCCCGTGTGTTTTCTTTAGTCCTCTACCTTTGGCTTCCTCCTTTAGGAGAAACAAGTACTGAATGCAGTCAAATTGCTCTGTTGGTACGTTGTCTGCTCCATGTCTTTTCCATTGCTCCAGTATGTTCGAGAGATCTATCCCTTCCTTTTCCACAAGGTCTCTGAGATCAGGATCTTCTGTGCCTACTTCGCTTGGGGTCATGTCTGCATCTCCCTCCACTTCTTGCATGGGGGTGTTGTCGTCTCTAGTTTTTCCATCTATTAGGGTTACGCAACTCCCATATTCCTTCTTGTTACTTGGTCGATCAATGGGCTCGTTTGTTGCTTATTCTATGACTTCTTGATCTTTTTTCGAATCCTTTTCATCTTATGCCCCATTATTGGTTTTGTCCCTTCCTTCCATTTTATTCCGGGTCTCCAGGTTATTTCCTGCTGCTCGGGTTTTACTCTGCTTCTGGGGTTTGGTTTTATAAACCCATCCTCATCTTGCTGTGGTTTGGGGTTTTCCACTTCCTGTTTTTTATTAAGACGAAATTCTCTGATCAGGTGGCCATGTTCATGGCATCTTCTGCATCTGAAGGGGATCTGCTCGTAATCTATGTTTTGGATCCATTCCTCATCCTTGAATTCCAGACTTATGGCTTCTGGGAGTGCTCCGGACACATCCATCTCTATGCAGATTCTTGTGTAAGATGTATATCTCCCTTTTAGGGTGGCTTCTGAGGTCTTCACATATTTCCCTAGTTTGTTTCCTATTGCTTCAAAAGTAAAGGGAAACCAGTAGTCTAAGGGTAAGGAATTAAATCTCATCCAGACTGACACCTTTTTGAAAGTCTCTTTTTCTGGGGAGACATTTTCCTTCCATGGCTGCATATACAGTCCTGTTGAGGCATGGAAGTATGTACCTCCCTCAAAGACTCTATCCCTATCCTCCAGGTTCATGAATACTGCTGTGAAGAAGCCTTTCGAGCCCAGGTGGAGCTCCACTTTTTCGTTTGGCTTCCAGTGATATTTAATCCAGTTGCGCAACGTTCTTTCTGTGGGCCACAAACCCATGACCTTACAGATTAGCACATGCGTCTTCATCTGGTCCTTATAGAGTTGCATTTGTGGATCCTCCAATATCACCTTGGGTATCATTGTTGTTTTGGGTTTGCACGGGTTGCACCCTTCTGTCCCGTTGGGCTTCTCTGTCACTTGCTCCTCACTCTGATTTTCTCTGGCTTCTTCTCCCATGCACTCGCTTTTGCCCTGGTTCCTTTCCTGACTTTTTTCTGGGTCTGATCCAGAGGTGCCTGTCATTTGTGCCTTGAAAACTATGCCTCTTCGCCCTTTCCCTCTGTCCACCACTACCTGTTTATATGAGGGGGTACCCTTACCCCCCCCACTTTGGTTCTCATGTTGTCCTCTGCTATGGACACGACTGCCAAACATTAGCTTGCAGTTGTTCCAAACCAGTGTTGAAAATATCGAATTAAAAAAAAATAATAGGAAAATGTTGAAACAAATGGGGAAGTGGATTTTGAAGATTATTATTATTAATAATAAAAAGAGGGGGGAATTTTATTAATAAGAAAATGACGTTAGAAAATGTCTAGGAGTGTAAAAATTCTAAATTTTTTCACTAAGCTATCAAAAATGCCCTGTTGAGGGGTCATTACAACTACTGATAACAATTTTATAGTTTTCACGTGGTGCTTATATCCATGGGCCTTACCTGAATAGAATTTGTAGAATATGCCCAAAATATATAGACAAAATGGAAAAAAAATTAAAAATCCTTTGATAGCAGGACCAAATTAGTATCATTACCCTACTTCTAGTGTTGGAACGTTCAAGTCAAACTGAACACGAGCTTATACAAGAGAAGATACTTCATCTGAGTTTCTTGGAGTGCCATTATCTGTTGGAGGGGTCATAATTTGTTGGTCCCTGGAGGGGTCGTAATTTCTTGTGTCGAAGTTTTAAGCATTCATCTTAGAGCTGCATAATGGTTTGTCTCTGAGTCATTGATTCTTCCAATACTATGAGAATTTGGGATGAGAGACCATTGTATCGAATTTGCAGGGAGAAAAAAATGTTTCGAGTGTCTGCTAGATCCTCTTCGACATGTTCCACTTTTCTAGCTCAACACCTTGAATTCTTGGCTGCCATATCTTGCAGCGGACACCTGAATAGGGCCTGAGAAGTATCAACCAAAACTAAAGAGCATAGAAGGATAAAATCTTCCTCACTTGAACGATGAATTCATGTATAATACGATCCATGCTTGAGATAAAATAACCCCCACACGCAAATTGAGTCACCTTTATATGCTCCCCACCTCCAGACATCATTACATGAAGCTCTGAAAAAATTTGTTGTTTCCATGTCCATCCCATATTGCAGAGGAAATATGAATTGGAGCTAAGGAAAAGATAGTTCTCGTCGAGGGAGGTTATGGAATGCTCATGGGAGTGTATGTCAAACACGTGTCAAAGGATTTGAGACAACAAGTTGACAACACCCCAAATTAATATTTGATTGAATGGCCATGAGTGGAGGGCGGGGATCTGGGGGCAGGGATCCCCCCTTTTATTTAAATGTTTTTATAGAAACAAAGTCTCTTAGGTCCTAAACAATTTGTGGGGGAGAAGAACCAATTCCTTGCCCTTTTCGAGATTAATGAATGATTTGGATAACTCATGGAATTGCTTCGATAGGTTAATATATATTGACTAAGAGAACCCCTTCATGAAGCCTGGTGGCCTGGTTGGTTTGTCTGTCGACCTCCTGGTTATTTGATCTTAAGACATGAAAAAAATTCGATTGTGCGAAAGAATTGAGTTTCTTTCTAAATCCTACAAAAGATGGCTCAAAGATGGATGTTCTTTAGAAGAGAATTAAACTTTACATGTTTCACAATAAATTTTAGAATACCCTATGACTGTGAGAATAATAATGATTTGAGCCTTTTCCAAAATCAGACCATGTAACAAGGCATAGGCTTCAACTTGGTTATTTAAAGAGTGACCAATGCTCCATGCAAAGGTGGATTCCATATTTCCTCCTGGGCCATATAACACCCCTCTCGCACCTACCACCCCGGGGTTTCCTTTTGAAGCACCATAGAAACTAAGAATATGGTTGTTTTGAGTAATTTTCCATTGGAGGAACTCAACAAGGGAGAAAAAAAGATGCCAACAAGATCTGTGAGGGGAGGGAGACTCCTTAGGGGAGGGAAAAGAGAATTGTTTGAGCCATGCTTCTTCACTGTTGTTCAAGCATTGTGAAGGATCGAGAGGTTTCTTATGATTGTTGAAGTGCTCTGAAAGAAAATAGATTTCCCTTATAGCCACTAAAGAAGGGATGACTTTCTCCCCTACAAAGATTTCCCTTTTTTGGGCTAGCCAAATTTTCTATCAAATATATTTGGGAAGGGCCAACCAGATTCTTTTGAAAATTGGATTTTGATGGAATCTTCCTTTGTATAAGAAATTCCATTTGTTGAAAATATTTCCTATAGAGGAAGGCCACCTTACTCTTGTATATAGATCTTGAAGGGATACCTAACACGCAGAACGAGATATAGGTCATTCCAAAAAGAGATGAATAATTTTCTTAAACGATTCCTTGCAAACAATGCACCTAAAGGGTCTGAGAAAACCTCTTTTGGAAAGATTGTCCCCTATTAACCCTTTGCCATGAGCAAGAGTCCAACAAAAGATATTTATTTTTGGGATTCCATCCCAATTCCAAATATGATTCTAGCTAGCGGGGGGAGGCAGGAGGGGGGATTGGGAAAGAAAATAATCAAACCCCTTCTTGATCAAATAATCATATGAACCCTAGCCTCTAGAGTATTTAATATTCATGTGAATGGAGGTGCAACCTTTAAGATGGGAAATGAGAATATGAGAGAGAGCTTGAAGAAGGGGGGTAGGGGGAGCAACTAGATCTCATCCTAGCCAGCTCTTGGATGTCTTGTTCCAAGAAGAGAGATAAAACAAAATCAATTTCCCATGATACTGAAGCCAAGAGAGGAGGGGGAAGATATGGGGGTATTAATGAAGAGGCAGGTGTCCCATGATGTTGTCAGAATGAAGATGAATATTCTGATCGTTTCCCGAGATCCAAGTGAGCTGATTTTGAATAAGGGGAAGCTATGATTTCAAAAGCTCCAGATTTGAGAACCCCCTTGTGCCACTGGCTCATTATCTAAGCAACAAAGCCTCTCTCTTAAAAAATATTTGCGTAGAATCACTTTCTTCCACTATTCATTCTTCCTTGTAACCAACCTCCAAAGGATCTTAGAACCAAGAGCTAAATTAGAGATAGACATATCCTTTATTCCTAATCCACCACATACTCACGGGGCTTTGAAAATGTTTCAATTAAATACATGGAAACGTTTAGAGTTGGATTGGCCCCATTTCCAAAGGAATCATCTAAGTTCTTGAGCAATTGCATATTTGATACTAGTTGGAGCAAGCAGAGTGGAGAATTGAAAAATCGGGAGGGTTGGAAGGACCGATTTAATTAGGACCACTCATCCTGTTGGGTTCAACCAGTAGGAGCCCCAATGATGAAATTTATCTTTGATATTGTCCAAAATTTGGTTCGAGGAGGAAGACGGAAGAGATTTGAGACATATAGGAATTCTCAAGTATTTGAAAGTTTGCCATTTTTCAACAAAGGGAAAATTAAGTAGATTGGAAATGGTCATTAGAGTTCAACCATTGGTATTCCAAGCATAAATTTAGCTTTTCCCTGCATTAATGAGTCCTCTGGGGGATTTCTTACAGTCATCCATTACCTTATTGAACCGATTGGCTATAATTGAAGATGCACCTCCAAGGAGGAAAATTTCATCAACAAACTGAGAATTATTTATTCTTTTGACTCCTTGAACTAATTTGATTCCTAGTATGGATTTATGCAATATTTCTTTGTCAATTCTTATGCTAAGGGATTCAACCATTAGGATGTAGAGGATGGGGGAGAGGGGGAAGCCCTACCTCAAGCCGCGAGTTATTTTAAAGGAGGTTTGTCTACCATTTAGCAAAGGGACCATCCAAGGGCAGTGAATGCAAGAAACAACCCAGGATAGAAAGAATTCATTGAACCCAAATATGGTTAGCACAACCAAGAGGAAACTATGTCTTACTCTATCAAAGGTGTTATCCATATCAATTTTGATGGAAATTCCTTGTTCCCCTCTAGCTTGAATTGAATGAATGGCTTCTTGGAACAATGGGATATTATCCACCATTTTCCTTTTCTCCACAAAACCACCCTGATTGTGAGAAATGAGAGAGGGGAGGAAGGGTTTAAGTCGGTTAGCTATGATTGTGGAGATGATTTTATAGGAGACATTGCAGAATGAGATGGGATGGAATAAGGAAAAGGAGGTAGGATTGAGCTCTTCAAGGATGAGGGCCATGAAGATGAATTTGGTGTTTCCGCCAATTTTTGTTTAGATTTGCACAAACTGGATCATTATCAGAAGATCTTTTTTGATGATGGTCCAACATTTTTTTATAGAAATGGGTTGAGAACCAATCTGAACCAGGTGCCTTTTTTGGATTCATTTGAATAACCACCCCCCAAACTTCTTCTTCTGAAATAGTTTTACATAGCTTTACATTATCCTCCAGGTGGATTAATGGAGGGATATTGTTTAACATGCTATTGAATGAGTCGATATCTACATTGATATCTTCCTTATAGAGTCTTTCAAAATATCCTAAGGAAACTAATTTGATCTTATTAAAATCTTAGATTTCTTCCCCATTCTCATCTATAATTTCAAAAACTTTGTTTCTCCATATCATGTCTCTTGCTTGGTGATGGAAAAATTTAGTGTTTGTGTCTCCTGCCTGCAACCATAAACTTCTAGATTTAAGTCTCCAATGTTCTTCTTCAATTTTGAGGAATTTTTGGAGGGATTGAAAGGTATTTTTTTCTTCTTCTAATAATTATGGGGTCACTTGAACTAATCAAGGTTTCCCCTTGACCTCTTCCATTTTTTGCATTGTGTCTGACTTTTCTTTCTCCAACTAGTTGGTCCTGGATTTGGCCTATATCTTAAGGCCTTCTTTCGTCAACTTGATATTTTTTCCCCATATTTCTATAGGGGACCCAAAGATCCATTGATTCCAAGTGGAGGAGATAATGTCAAAATAGGAGGGATCAAGAATCCAAAGGGGGTTGAAGCAGAAAGGAATGGGACTGAGATTTTTAGGGTGGGAGAGAAAAACAGAAATAGGGCGATGATCGAAATCAGACCAAGGAAGGATGAGTGAAGAGGGGATGAGGGAATATTCTAGCAAGGAACCACTAAAAAAAAACCGATCAAGTCTAGTAGCAATATGGCATGGTCCAGATCTTTTGTTAAACCAAGTGAATTTTCCTTTGGAGGGATTTATGTCTATTAGATCCAAGGTAGATATGAAATATTCCATGATTTCTTTGTTGGGATATCGAACCGGACTGACCAAAGCTTACAGTGCATTCCTTAGTAAGAGGGAGGCACTTTGCAGATACTTCAATCCATTACTAGTAACTTTGATGGTTTTCAGAACCCTACATAGGCCATTCTAGCCACATTTCCTCTGAATAATTTTGAAGGTACCATTCCCACCTCCCTTAACAACCTGTCTTCCTCTTCGCATGAGAAACATGTCATTTCTCTAGCCAAGGATTCAGAGGATGTACCTCCTAGTGACTGGTGTGCAATGAGACCCTCTAAATCTCAGGATGAAGAACCTAGGGTTATGGATCTACCTCCCCTCGAGAATACAAATGTATTTAGACAACAATAAACCGCCATAGGAGAAGGTTTTATCAAACAGATGTTGATAGAAGGAAAGTTGAGTGGTTGTGCATCCAACCCTGGCCCCCCCACTAGGTATGTGCCTTCTTTTGATGCCATGGAAGACAACAAATAAAATAATAATGTATTAAGAAAAGGTAGATTCATATCAACTTGGTCTTGGGAGAAGGCATCAAATTACATGAGATCGTGAAAATGTAGAAAGAGGCACTGGTGGAATGTTTCAACAGTAAAAGACTTTTAGTGGATATGCTCAGGAAATGGACCACTCAGACTTTCTCTCGATCCTTAAGATATGATCCTACAAGCTTGGTCTTGGCCAAAGGTTGGTTAGCATGGACTTTTCAGTCAAAAGAGGATGAGGAAAAAATACTTAGCAATAGATGGAGTTTTGGTGCGTGGGTGTTATTTATGAAACACTAGATAACATATTTCAATCCTAGATCAAAGAGGATCGATATCACGTCAGTGTGAGTTCAACTTCTAGGACTTCCGTTGATTCTCTAGTCAAAAGAAGTTTTCATAGAAATTGGGAATGTGTTGGGTTTTTTTATGAAGTCGATCACTCATACAAATACTCTAGGTACATGGGGATGGATCTTATCCTCATCGGACTAAATCTATCAAGGGGGATAGCGAATTCCATTTCAATTCAACATAAAGATACAATTTACCATCAATCTCTGTATTACGAAGGAATTCCCTTCAGATGTGGGAGATGCCACATTTATGGGCACTTAGTAAAGGACCACATGCAAACTCGGAAGCGTTGAATGTGGGTCCGAAAACTCCTAGTAGATGATGAGATCGAGAAAAGAACTTCAATTTCTTTGTTTTGTAAATGTGGTGAACCTGCACAGAATAGATCTAGCTAAACAATAATACACACATTTGCAGAGAGAATTGGAGAAAGAAGAAGAAGGAGAGAAAGAATGGAAGAATTCTCATTAACCGTTTGAATAATGAATAATTTACACATGATATACTCTGTATAACTTAATGAGTTTGACTTGAGGTGAACCAATGTGCCATAGTGGTGGTCTAGAGTGATCTGGACATACACCAACAGTTACGGGAGTGAACTGCCACCTATTCTAGTCTCTCAGGCAGTTACGGGAGTGAACTGCCACCTAGTTGAGTTAACTAGTCAAATAGTCTTCAGTTAACTGACTGAACAGAAAGTAGTGAGGAGTTAACTCAGGGAATCAAGACTAATGCGCCACTCTGGTGATGATACCAAGGCAAGGTCGAATTAGCATGGTGATGGTCCCAATGTTGCATGGTGATGATCCCAATGCAACATCTAAACTCAACTCAACTAGTCAAACTGAAGTGTCAACTGAAAGAGAATATTCTCCAGGTGGAATATTCTCCCCTAAAATATAGGAGACTCGATAGTGACTAATTATGAATAAAAAAACAAGGAATAACCTTAGGAAAAATAAATACTAGGTGTGTGTGAAGTAACTCCAACACCCCCCTGAACATCACTATGGTGAAAATAAAGATTGGGTCCCGACAACGAGGCCATGTTAGGTACCCAAGTACGAAAGATACACTGGAAATAAAGTGAGGAAAGAGGGAAAACCTCATGGAAACCCCCCCCCCCTCAAGGTACAATGTATGTAAAAATAAGAACTACAGTTTCTAGACAACTGTGTCCTTCACTCCAAGACGACCTCACAGAGAATGGAATTTATACTCAGTGAAGGTCTTGGTGAAAATGTCTGTCGTCTGTTCTGCTGAAGGACAGAACTGTAAGTCGATGATCCCCTCGTGTACTAAAACGTGGATGTAGTGCATGTGGATCTCGATGTGCTTCGTCCACTGCCTCTGAACTGGATCTCTACAGAACGTCAGAGTGCTCTGGTTGTCACACCAGATGATGATTAGCCGATGAAACTGAATGCCCAACTCAGTGAGAAAATGTTGTATCCACATAGCCTGAATGGTTATGTTAACTACCCCTCTGTACTCTACCTCAACTAAAGATAGAGCAATGGCATCTTGCTTCTTGCTCGACCAACAGATAGTCTCGGAACCAAGACTGAGTGAGTAACCAGATGTGGACTTGCGATCAATGCTATCGCCAACCTAGTCAGAATCAGTAAACCCAATGAGATCTAATGTAGAGTCTGTTGCATAATGAATCCCAAAGGTGATGGTGCCCTGTACGTATCGAAGGATACGCTTTGCATCTTTCCAATGTAGCTCATGTGGCTCCTGCATGAACCTGGAAATTGCGCCAAATGCATATGAGAGGTCTGGTCTGGAGTGTGTGAGATACAACAAGTTCCCCACTAGTTGTTTGTACAGTGTGATGTCAACCAGTGGAGTCTCCCCGCCATCCTCAAGTTTGACTCCTGATAGGAAAGGAGTCGGAGCAGACTTGCAGTCTGTCATGTGAAATCTCTCAAGGAGATCTCGTGCATACTTGGCTTGAGACAATTTGATGCCTGATGCATCCTAACTGATCTCAAGTCCAAGGAAGAAGTGTAGCAGACCCATGTCCGTCATCAAAAACCTATCATGAAGAATCCTTTTGACTGCAGTAATCGTTGAAGTCGAGTAACCAGTGATTAGCAAATCATCGACATACAAAACTAAAACTAGAATTGAATCAGTCGTCTTGAGAATGTATACATTCGGGTCTGATTTACAACGTACAAATTTCTGTGACAACAGGTAGGAGTCCATCTTGGCATACCATGCCCTCGGAGCCTGTTTGAGGTCATAAAGTGACTTCTTCAGTCGACCGACCAAAGATGAGTCCTGCATAAATCCCTGGGGATGCTCCATGTAGATCTCCTCAGAGAGATCACGGTGAAGAAATGCATTCTTCACGTCCATCTGATAGACTTCCCATCCCTTGGCTTCCATAATGGCAAGTGCCAATCGTATGGAATCCATATTTGCTACTGGAGCGAAGGTCTCATCATAGTCAATACCATGGACCTGCTAAAATCCTTTGGCTACAAGCTTGGCTTTGTATCTGTTGATTTGTCCATCCAATGTGCTCTTGGTCCTGTAGACCCATCTGCATCTGACAAGTTTCCTCCAAGAAGGAAGGGGAACCAGATCCCAAGTCTGGTTCTCGAGGAGGTAGTTGTACTCCTCTTGCATGGCAGATTCCCAAAAGGGATTTCCAACAACCTCGCCATAAGACTGTGGATCTGAAGACTGAACCAAGAAAAGATGCTTGGAAGGCAATGGTTCAGTGGAAATGAGTGCAACAGGAGGCTCCTCGAAATCAGATCAAGTCCTCCTAGTATCAGCTGGATCACCTACGAGATCCCCTCCATCCTGAAGAGTAGTATGTGCCCACTTGGGCCTCTTCTCTGGCTCTGCAACTGCATTTGGATGCTCTGACTCTACATCTTACTATACTGACTCTTAATCCGAATCCTCTGAGTCCTCTGAATCAGAAATCTCGTCTGAAGAAGAGTCGTCATGTGCATTCTCATCATCTTGGACAGGTGGAAGAGTAAAGGTGTCTGCATGTGGCTGCTGAGGTACATGCAAGACACTTTCCTCGAATTGGACACTACGCTCAATGATGAGTCGGTCCGAGGAAAGATCAATAAGCTGATATCCCTTCAAACCGTTAAGGTATCCAACAAAAATGCACTTAGTTCTCTGTGGATCAAGTGCCTTCCTCTTTTCAGAGGGAATGCGGGCCCATGCCCGAGAACCAAAAACGTGAAAGTGTGTCACTTCCGGTTTGAGGCCGCTCCAAGCCTCATAGGGGGCCTTATCCTTGACAGATCTATGAGGAGATCTATTTTGGATGTATGTTGCACAGTTAAGTGCTTTGGCCCATAGTCTCTGTGGTAGTGACTTTGCATGCAACATGCAAGATGCCATCTCTTTTAGAGATCCGTTTTTCCGCTCAGTAACTCCGTTTTGCTGCGGAATATAGGGAATTGTGTGTTGCAACTGAATCCCTGCCTCATGGAAAAGATTGTGGATCTCATGATTCACATACTCTCCCTCGTTATTAGTTCAGAGGAATTTGATCTTCTTTCCGGACTGTGTCTCAACCAAGGCTTTGAAATCTTTGAGGTGTTGAAAGACCTCATATTTTTGCCTGAGAAATTAGATCCATGAGAAATCGTCAACAAAAATGAGAACAAACCTCGCTTTGTTGATCGATGTATGCAGAAAAGGACCCATGATGTCACTGTGGATTAGATTTAAAGGTGCAGAAGCTCGCTGAGACTTTCCCTTGTCAAAATTCTCTTGAGGGTGTTTTCCAAGAACACATCCCTCACATACCCCCTTGGAGAAATGGATGTATGGTAGACCATCAACAAATCTATGCTTGCTAAGTTGTTGCATGTATCTGAAATTCAAATGTCCAAACCTTTTGTGTCATATCCTACTACTTTCATCAACATGAGTAAGCAGTAAAGCAGAATCAGGTTCAATGAATTCAGAAAATGTGTACAATCTAGACTGATGATTTACCTCACCGGTAGCAACCCTGGAGTTGGTTTGCATGTCGTATATGTCCACGGCATTTGGTGTGAATACGAGTTTCTTTCCGGTGCCAGAATTTTTCATCTGATATACAGAGAGAAGTTTGACAGAAAGTTTGGGAACATGCAACACGTTCTCAAAGCTTCCATTGGTAAGTTCAATCCTTCCTTTTCCGGTGACTTCGACAGAAGAGTTGTCTCCCATCATAATAGGAAGACCTTTGCATACATCCAATGAAGAATAGATTGCTTCTGAGGTAGCCATGTGATGTGATGCTCCTGAATCTATGATCCAAGCATCAGGAGAGGAGTTGATGGCAATCAAGGCATGGCTAGAATTGTCTTTATTTGAATTCAGATCTTCTAGCTTCTTCTTTGCACCCTCGGGGATGCGATCTCCTAGGTTGTTTTGCTAAAGTATTTGAGACATTAGATCTATTTGTTTTTTCATGCATGTAGATTTCGAAAGGAATCCTTTGTGACAATATGTGCATTTCTCTACTTTTCTTCTCTTTTTTCCTTTGGATCCAGAGGCATCGATGAAGGGTTTTGTGTACTCTTCCTTCTTCATATGCGCATGAGATTTTCACTTATATTTATCTTTAGATTTCTGATATTTGTGGCTTCCATCATGCACAGTGAGTGCATCTGCCCTTGGGCCTTTTATTGCGCCCATGTTGATGAGCTTGGTTTGATCTTGTGTCAGGGATTCGATAAAGCCCTCAAGAGAAGGCATCTTCCAGGTGGCTCCAGAGGCGAATCTGACAGTATGGAATGTGGATACGAATACATAGAATTCAGGTCCAAGTTTGGAGAGAATGGTGAGAACCATTTGTTTCTCCTCCGTCGATTTATCAACCCCGCAAGCTTTGAGTTGCGGCAGTTAATCCTTGAATTTTGTAAATAAATATTAGATATTGTCGAAGCTTTTTGGATCCAATGTGAGCAACTCCACCTCCAACATGTGTCCCCTCATCTCATCCTGTTTTCCAAAGAGCCCTTCCAATATTTTCCAGGCTTCATTGGGAGTCTTACAAGAAGATATGTGAAAAAGGAGATTGGGAGAGATAAGACTGCAAATTGTTCCGAGTGCCTCATCCATGCGATTTAAGTACTTGGATTTTTCTATGCTTGATGTCGGTTTTGTATCTGTGTTCATGGTTAACCTATACAACCCTCTGGATCGGAGATGTATAGCTATTTTCTCCTTCCATGCAAAATAGTTGTAAGGTGTAAGAATTAATTCTTTTTGGAATTCCATCTTTCTGTTGTCTTCAATCTTTTGTACCTGCAAAAATTTTTGGTGTAGCTTTTGCTTAGCAGTCTATCGGCTCTGATACCATGTAAATGTGTTGAACCTACACAAAATAGATCTAGCTAAACAATAATACACACATTTGCAGAGAGAATTGGAGAAAGAAGAAGAAGGAGAGAAAGAATGGAATAATTCTCATTAACCATTTGAATAATAAATAATTTACACATGATATACTCTGTATAACTCAATGAGTTCAACTTGAGGTGAACCAATGCGCCATAGTGGTGGTCTAGAGTGATCTGGACACACACCAACAGTTACGGAAGTGAACTGCCACCTATTCTAGTCTCTCAGGCAGTTAGGGGAGTGAACTGCCACCTAGTTGAGTTAACTAGTCAACTAGTCTTCATTTAACTGACTGAACAGAGAATAGTGAGGAGTTAACTCAGGTAATCAAGTCTAATGCGCCACTCTGGTGATGATACCAAGGCAAGGTTGAATTAGCATGGCGATGATCCCAATGTTGCATAGTGATGATCCCAATGCAACATCTAAACTCAACTCAACTAGTCAAATTGAAGTGTCAACTGAAAGAGAATATTCTCCAGGTGGAATATTCTCCCCTAAAATATAGGAGACTGGATAATGACTAATTATGAATAAAAAAAAAGGAATAACCTTAGGAAAAATAAATTCTAGGTGTGTGTGAAGTAACTCCAACATGTTTTTCCATTCCCCTCACAACTTGTCACAACACATTGGATCCTAAGGTGAGTCCCAGCTGAATGCAGTACAACGTCAAGAAGAAACAACAAATATACCCTCAGACAACAACTCGGGTAAGCTCAATACTCTCTCGTCAGTTGTTAATTCTGCAATCGATTTCAGGATAAGTTTGTCTAATTATCTAGATCCTTCTATTGTTGGGAAAGTCTCAAGAAATTCCTTCCTTTGGGTCTCTTAGGATTGTCTGGCTCTCAAGAATACCCTTTGATCCCCCTTGTCCCTCCCTCCCTTTAACCTGATCTCGCGGCTCCCTCCTCCTCTTTTAATTATCCACTTCCTACAAACCCCCTCTCCTCCCTATCCTCCTTCATTGATCCTTTCTCCCCTGAAATATAATCTAAGATCCCTCTCCAAGCTTCGCAATTACTTCACCTTATGTATTGAAGAGGGAATGTGTTCTTTTATTGAAAATGGGTAAAAAGGCCCACACAAAAGAAGAAATCATTCATCACTTTGGCACAACAACAAAGTACTTCGAAAATTTGACTTGGTAGAAAAAAATCCTTAATTGGGGCCCTTAGAGAATCTGCCCTTGGCAAGGTGCCCCAATGATTGTTTTGTCTCTGAATTGTCGAGAGCTAGGAAACCCCTCAACAAAGTTGGCCATTCATAGGCTTGTTTAGGTGCATAATCGATATATCCTCATGCTACAGGAAACAATTTCGGAAAGGAATAATGTGGTAAAATCCCTCTCATCTCTTATTCCTAGTTGGAATTTTTCAGCCACAAATGCTTTAGGGAAGTTTGGTGGTCTAATAACAAGTTTGAATAGCTCCTCATACAAACTAGAAATTTATTGAGCTCTTCATTCTATTATTGGTACACATCTCTTTCCCTTATTCTCAATTTGGACTTCTTGTGTATAAAGTTGTATGGTCCTTATTTTGATAGAAAGGACTTCTGAATGAAAACTCTAGTCTCCTTGCTCATAAAATTGGGTGAGGGATAAGAGCACTCAATGTTTTCATTGCTTCGCCAACCACATGAAGGCCTCCAACTCTATTTGGTCCATTGAAAGAAGGGATAGAAAAAAATCCACATCATTCTTGGAAATTTTAGAGGAAGGGACAAGCCACTTCAAAGCACTCTCCAAGGCTAACTCCAGAGCCATTATCGACTCAATATTCCAAATTGTTGGCCTCTTCCCTAGTTTCATAGATAAAAAAGGAAATGTGAAGTTGATGGCATAAATTACCAAGGAATAAATTTAGCATATGCTACAAATACTTCAAAAATACAAAATCCCAGGTTTTGATGGTCTTCCAACTGAGTTCTACTCCGCTTGTTTTTATTCCTGGGTAAATACCTCCTCAAAATGGTGGAATACTGCCCCCGGGGGGGCAACTCAATTGGCAAGTGCCGTGAAAATGAAGTTCCATGAGGTTTTGAGTTCAATTCCCCCCGACTTACCTTGTGTGCCGCGTAAGGGGCATCGTGGGCACACCTGGAGGTTATAGTGGTAGCGGTTGGATAACACGGCCATGTGCCCAACTAGTTGTTGATTCCTCCAGACACCAAATATATTAAAAAAAAAAAAAATGGTGGAATACTCTAGAACTTCGGGTTACATGTTGGTGGCATTCAATACAAATTTCATTTCCCTCATCCTAAAATATGACAACCCTTCTTCCTTTGATCTCTTCAGGCACATATCCCTCTACAACATCTATAAAATTAGAGCCAAGCTCATAGCATACTGCTTAAAGGACACCATGGTAGAAAATATCCTCTGAACAATTTGGATTCCTTCATGGTAGATAGATTCACTAAGCTATTGGATTAGCTCAGAAGGGGCTTCACTCCATACACAATGGGAAGAAAAGAGGTATTTCTTTAAAGGTAGACCTATTGAAGGATTTTGATCGAGTCAACTAGCTCTACATCAGACGTCTGCTTATTCATCTAGGTGTTTTGCACAATATTTTCTCTCTTGGGTGTTAAACTGCATCAACACTACTTCCTTTTCACTTCTCATCAATGGTTTAGATTCACCATTTTTTCTGTAGAAAGAGGGATTTGTCAAGGCTACCCCCTCTCCCCTATGCTATTTTTTCTTGTTGTCAAAAGCTTCAGTCGCTTCATCCACCAAGCTTCCACCACGGGATAGTTAAAAGGTATATTGATTGGCACAAATTTCTCATTAACTCATTTATTGTTTGTAGATGACATCCTCATTTTTTCCTAAGTTAATCCTCAATATGTTGAAAATTTAAATATCATTTTACAAACTTTTTGTAAAGCGACCGACATGTTAGTTAATTTGGAAAATCCACCCTTGTTTCATGGGGGTTAAACAATGAAGAGACCCATCACCTTTCATAGATCCTCAACAAGCCCATTGAGGACTTCAAGTCTAAAATATATGGGTTTCAGTCTAAAATAAAACTATTACAGGAAGAATGATTGGAGGTGGCTTAATGCAAAAGTGGAAAAGAGGCTCCATTCCTGGTGTAAAAAATGGTTATCAAGGGCAGGAAGGCTTGTGTTAGTCAAGTATGTTCTCAAATCCATCCCAATATACTCGACCTCATTAGACTGGGTTCCAAAGGGCGTCTTAGGAAGGATCAATGAGATCTCACACATGTTCCTCTAGTATGGAAAAGAAGACAAGAAGTATTTGGTTCTAGGATCTTGGAAGCACCTGGAAATTCCTAAAAACCTAGGAGGATGGGGGTTGAAAAACATCCATCTCTTCTAAAAAAATGGCATCCAAAAATGTATGGAGCATTATTGATGGAGAGGAACCCTGGTCAAGGGTGGTGAAGGCCAAGTACTTTCCTAATGAATCAATCATTGAATGGATTCGAAGGTCACTCAAAAAAAATCCAAAATGGATCCATCATATGGAAGGCTTCTCTAAATGCCTTCCCTCTCATTGAGAAGTGGCTAATTTGGAAAGTTGGATTTGGAATAAATTTCCTAATTGGTGAAGTCCCATGGATTGGGTGCAACCATAAACACATCCTCCCTTATCCCTTATCAACAACTCAATCAAGGATGTTTATGCTTTTAAAATCAAATTTATCAAAGAGATATGGTGGCAAGACACTCCAAATGGATTAGTTGGTAGGAAGTTGGATTGCAAGAACCTTTTTCTCTAGTTTGGATAGATTATAGCAATGCCCTCAAAGTATGCTTGGTCTCTCCCAGAGATAGATAGGATAAGTTGATCTGGTATTTTAACCCATCTGGGAGATACTCCACCCATTTTCGTTACCTAGCACTATTGCATGAGACATTGGATTAGCCCCACCCCCCCTCCCCCCTTTGGTGGGGAAAAAGGTTATGGAAGTTAGGTTTCCAAAAAATATCTAAGCTCTTCATGTGGTTGCTTCTTTTAAACAAAGATCCCATTTGGGAAAATCTTCAAAAGATAAGTTTTGTGGGACTGAATCGATGTGCACTTTTTAAACAAGATGAGGAGAGCAACCCCCATCTTTTCCTCCATTATCCTTTCTTTCGCTTGGTCTAGGCAGAAATTTCTCGTGTCACATGAATACTTTGGCTAGGATATTTTGTTGAAAATGCTCTGCTTACTTGGCTTTAGGATCCTAATAATTCTCTATGCAAATATTTTCCTTTAATCAAAGCTTGGGGTATATGGATCTCACGTAATAATTCCCTTTTTGAAGAAAAAATTTCCGCTCCGAACAAAATTGCAATTAACAACCTAGCAATCCTTACATCTTTTTCTCAAAGAAAATAAACTCGTACTCGACCCCCAATTGTTGAGTGTGCAATAAAAAAAGATCAATCATGTGATTTATTTGATGGAGCATCCCAAGGTGACCCCTCTCAAGGAGGGGTTGGTGATCTTTTTCACCTTGAAGAGACCTCCATTGTTTCATTTTCTGCTAGCCTAGGAGAAGCCATAAACATCATTCTTGGAAATTGCAGAGGAAGGGACAGGCCACTTCAAAGCACTCTTCAAGGATGCCTCCAGAGCCACTATCAACTCAATACTCCAAATTGTTGGCCTCTTCCCCATATTCATATATCAATAAGGAAATGAGAAGTTGATGGTAGAAATTGCCAAGGAATAACTTTGGCATATGCTGCAAATTTTTCAGAAAGATAAAATCTTGAGTCCTGATGGTCTTCCAGTTGAGTTCTACTCCACCTGTTTTGAATGCCTGGGTGAAGACCTCTTCAAAATAATGGAATACTCTAGAACTTTGGGTCAGATGCTAGTGGCATTCAATACAAATTTCATTTCCCCCATCCCAAAATTTGACAACCCTTCTTCCTTCGATCTCTTTAGGCCCATCTCCATCTACAACAATATCTATAAAATTATAGCCAAGCTCATAGCATCTCGCTTGATAGATACCCTAGCAGAAAAAATATCTTCTAAACAATTTGGATTCCTTCATGGTAAAAAGTTTCACCAAGCTATTGGATTAGCTCAGGAGGGGGTTCACTCCATACACACTGGGAAGCAAAGAGATATTTCTTTAAAGGTAGACCTATCGAAGGATTTTGATTAGGTCAACGAGCTCTACATCAAACTTATGCTTATTCATCTAGGTTTTGCACAATCTTTTGTCTCCTGGGTGTTAAACTGCATTAGCACTACTTCCTTTACACTTCTCATCAATGGTTCATCTTCATCATTTTTTTTTTTGCAGAAAGAGGGATTTGTCAAGGTTTCCCCCTCTACCCTTTGCTATTTTTTCTTGTTGTTGAAAGCCTCAGTCGCTTGATCCACCAAGATTCCACCACATGATAGTTAAAAGGTATATTGATTGGCACAAATTTCTCATTAACCCATTTATTGTTTGTAGATGACATCCTCATTTTTTGTGAAGGTGATCCTCAATATTTTAGAAATTTAAATATCATCTTACAATTTTTTTGTAAAGCGATCGGCATGTCAATTAATTTGGAAAAATCCACCCTTGTTTCATGAGGGTTAAATGATCAAGAGACCCATCACCTTTCACAAATCCTCAACATACCCATTTAGGACTTAGGATCAAGTCTAAAATATCTAGGTTTCTCTCTAAAACCAAATAATTACAGGAAGAATGATTGGAGGTGGATTATTGAAAACGTGGAAAAGAGGCTCCATTCCTGGTGTAACAAATGGTTATCAAGGGCAGGAAGGCTTGTGTTAGTCAAGTTTGGTCTCGAAGCTATCCTGATATATTGGACCTCATTAGCTTGGGTTCCAAAGGGTGTCTTAAGAGATATCATCCAACACTCATACATTTTCCTTTGGTCCAGAAAACAAGACAAGAATTCATTGGTTCTAGCATCTTGGAAGCACTTGGATATTCCTAAAAACGTAGGAGGATGGGGGTTGAAAAACATCCATCTCTTCTAAAAAACATTGGCAGCCAAAAATGTATGGAGAATTATTGATGGAGAGGGACTCTAGTCAAGGGTGGTGAAGGCCAAGTACTTTCCTAATGAATCGGTCATTGAATGGACTCGAAGGTCACTCGAAAAAATCCAAATTGGATCCATCATATGAAAGGAATCTCTAAATGCCTTCCCTCTCAATGGGAAGTGGTTAATTTGGAAAGTTGGCTCTGGAATAAATGTTCACATTGGTAAATACCCATGGATTGGGTGCAACCATAAACATATCCTCCCTGATCCCTTAATTCAACAACTTAATCAAGGAGGTTTCTACTTTTTAAATCAAATTTATCAAAGAGATATGGTGACATGACACTCCAAATGGCTTAGCTTGCAGGAAGTTGGATTGCAAGAACCTTTTTCTCTAGTCTAGATAGATTACATCAATGCCCTCAAAGTCTCCTTGGTCTCTCCCATAGATAAAGAGGATAATTTGATTTGGCCTTTTAACCCATTTGGGGGATACTCCCCCCATTTTGGTTACCCAACACTATTGTGTGAAACATTGGATCAACCCCCTCCTCTGGTGGGGAAAAAAGTTATGGAATTTTAGTTTCCCAACAAAATCAAAGCTCTTCATGTGGTTGCTTCTTTTAAACAAATCTCCCATTTTGGAAAACCTTCAAAAGAGAAGTTTTGTGGGATCGAGCCAATGTGCACTTTGTAAACAAGATGAGGAGAGAAACCCCCATCTTTTCCTCCATTTTCCTTTCTTTCACTCGGTCTAGGAAGAAATTTCTCGTGTCACAAGTAGACTTTGGCAAGGAGATTCTGTTGAAAATGCTCTTCTTGCTTGGCTTCAGGATCCTAATAATTCTCTATACAAAGCTCTTCCTTTAATCACGGCCTGGGGTATATGGATCTCGCGTAATAATGCCCTTTTAGAAGACAAACTGTTCCCTCTGGAAATAATTTCAATTAATAACCTAGCAATCCTTTCATATTTTCCTAAAAAAAAATCAACTCCTACTCGACCCCCAATTGTTGAGTGTGCAATGATCCAAACAGATCAACTGTGGGATTTCTTTGATGGAGTAGCCGAGGGTGCCCCCTTTCAAGGAGGGGCTGGTGGTCTTATTCACCTTAATGAGACATCCATTTTTTCATTTTCCGCCATCCTAGGAGCAACCACAAACAACTACAGTGAATTTATGGCCTTAAAGCTTTTACTACTATTGGAAAAAGAAAAAAAACATACAAAGGATGGATATTTACGAGGACAATTTTTCATTAATTGCATGAATGGAACCAACCATATTCAAAACTATACTCTACATCCTTTGTTTGAAGAAATCAAATATTTCCATGCAACCTCTTTCTCTCATGTCACTTTCAGTCATGTCTATAGGCACATGAATACAAAAGTGGACTCACTCTCCAAAGTTGGATTGGAGATGGACTACAACTGTTGGAAGGTATGGGAAAAGGCTCCATAGGGATCCTCGGAATTTTTTCGCAACTCTTGGCTCAATCTTTGATTGAGCATTTTCTCTGACCACAAAACTTTGACCTCCAACTAATTGACCTCTTAAAATGTTATTTTTATAAAAAAAATTATCTACTTCATTTAGTTGGGATATTTTCCTATGACCATGTACATATTAGGGAATCGTATTTTTTCTCTGGGCTAAAATTCTGATAGGATTTTATAGACAATTTTATGTTGATCAATAATTTTGAGCATGTATTCTCCTGAAGCACAATGCTACTCAACCACAAGAATGCCTACAACATTTATCGATGTAATTTTGTTTTCTATAAATAAAATTACTTGTTTTTTTTCCTTGGAAAAAAATGTACATACTACACTTACAAAATTAAAATTACAAAGTAATGCACATCTCATTTCTTGCCTTTTAAAAAATAATCCTTAATCTTTTCCCTTTTCCCTCTTCTTTTTAATATCTTGCCACCCTACTAAAGAATGCGTCATAATAACTAACTATGAGTCAGAAGCTAGGAGATCAAGATTCTTAGAAGGAACTAATTCCTTACTTGAATCAGAAGTATTAGTTTCATGATGTCTTTCTATGCCACCTATAGGGTCTTCAGATACCACAATCTCCCTCGAAGAGGAAATCCCTATATTAATTTATTTGACTTTATCCCTCGAGAAAGGAGTGGATTCACCAATCGACACATTCAATTGTCGATTTACCTAATTCTAATCAATGTTAGTAGTTGGTTGTTATTTTATCTCATTAAGATCAATATCAATATCCAAATTTGATTCCTCTGAAAAATTTCATCTCTTTGAATTTGATTTTGATTTTGTCCATTTTTTCCTGAGAGGATGAACTCGAGCATGGAAACGATCATCTTGTAAATGCCCTAGAAGATTACACGTCCTACACCTAAATGTTGCATCAAAGATCATTGTATTTGATGGGGCTGCTAGCTCGCATAAAAAAAAATGGCATGTCCTTAGGTTTGATATGACATGTGCATGTTCATAGGAATTACAATTTAGTAAATGAATCTTGTAATATTATTTCCTATTATGAAACAACACACACTGTTTTAATAAGATATTTTGAAACCTTAATCAACACAAACAAATCTAATTAGCCTCTAATTTTAAGCTAATCAAATTTAAGGTATATACAATTTTTTTTAATTAATATCATTAAACCCTAATTATATACCAAGTAATCTTAATTAGCATTTCTAAAACAACTAATTAAACTTTAATTAATTGAAAAATTTACAATCATACCTAAATATTATGGAGTCAAGCCTTAAAATTAACTCAAACAATAGTTAAACATGGTTATAGGTCAAGAAACCTTAGTTAACCTAAACAAATCCTCACTAAATTCTGATTATTCAATCATAAATCCTAATTAATGCAACTTCAAATCCAAATTTGAACCTTTATTAAACCCTAATTAACCTATAAAAAAACCTTGTTAAGCACAAAATATATACACTAACAAAACCTAAGTAATCTGAAAAACCTAGTTAAGCCCAAATATCATGCAAAGAAACCCAATAAACTTAAACAATCCACCCTAATTATACACTAAAAAGCCTTAACTAACCCAAAATATCGAACAAAAATAATTCGTAAGGAAGTTTCTATTCACTTATTTTGTTAATTAGAACTGAGAGATCTGATAGAAAAGATGGTTGACTGGCTCAAGGCATAGCATTGGAATTTCTATATAGGCTTCCGGGGAAGGACCTCTGATATAACATTGTGTGGAGGGAGGAAGTGGCATGTTGCGTGGTTCAAAGACAGTAGAAAATTTATTAATGACGAGATATATAGAGGGTGGAGGGAGCTACGAAGAATTATTCACATGTATAAGAGGCACCATGTGAAGGGAAAGACATTTATGCAAACTAGCATGGTGGACACCAGTGTTTCTAGAGAGGAGTTGGGGGTAAGGGACTGTAGAAGAGGTAAGGGCATAGGTTTTTACATCTTTAAAGAGATGGTAATTATTACAACGTGCACCATAGAAGAAATTATATTGATGTTAATATGGGACCCCTGAAAGTAAACCCAAATAATCTAGAGGGGATACATCACATTTGATGATATCCTGAAAAGAGCCAATGGAAAAGGTGATGGCACAACGTTTATTCACCAGCAAGTGAGGGTTGTCCTTTTGCACCCAACTCAAGTAAGTGATATGGAAACGGGTGGATTGTCGTGGGGAGCTAGAGATGAGCTATGAAGTCATGGGAGATGAGGTTCTTTTTGTTAGAATATTGTGCTCGTTTACCATAGAAAATTCTACACCATTGTCACCCAACCATAGGCACAAAGCCACCCCCAAGAACCTTAACCTTTTCTAGATAGAATGATTATGGGAAGCCACACTAAAACCAACAGATAAACCAGGGTAGCGCCCCTTCTCCGAAGGTAGTGCACAAGATAGAGTACCAAAAGATTGAACATGGAATCATTGCACACCTGTAGCTCCTCCTCAACACTTGCGCCTTGCTTCTAGATGGATGAGTGTGTATACAAATGAGCTGGAGCGCCTCCTATTTATACCAATCTGGACAGGTGAACATCTATCTCTTCAAATAAGGTCGGAATGTCCTTTTTTGTATATATATATATATATTTATTTATTTATTTATCTTTCTGGAAAAGCCGACTTGACTTTCTAGGGTTTACACACATCTGTTAGGGTTTTCTCTTGCTTCCAGAATATTCTATTCTAGTCAAAGGTTTTATCCATGGAGGTTAATACCTCCCACAGCTACCAAAACATCCACACTCCCTCTTAGCTAGGGAGGTATTTAACCATGATGTTCCCTTTTGGTCTTCATAGCCTTGCTCGCTATGCCATGATCCTCTCGTCATGCTTACACAGACCATGCTACTGGTAGAATCGTTACATCACACATAGCTACACCCATGTGGACCTATCAATCTCGTCTAGGGGCCACAACCCTCTAGAGACCACTAGAGCTACACCTCGTAGTGTGTCACCATCATCATCATGGGATACACCCGCATGACGTGCTCACCCATGTCATGAGTATCATCATTACTGTCATTATTATCCATCCATCTCACATGGCATGGGAAATACCTACATGGTCTTGCAGACCGGTAGCATCACCAGAGCTACATAGGATATCTCATGATCACATAGATCATATTACAAGCAACACCATCACAACCATACAGGTTCTCGATTACACCACTAGCGTACCAGACTGTCTCACTGGTGTAGCAAAAACTCAACATACTATACCATCTCACTAGAGTAGCCTACAACTCGACATAAAGCCTACAAATCGGCACAAAGCCTACAACTCGGCACAAGGCCTACAACTCAGTACAAAGCATACAACTCAGCATGAAGCCTACAACTCGGCACAAAGCCTACAACTTGGCACGAATCCTACAAATCAGCATGAAGCCTACAACTCGGCACAAGGCCTACAACTCGACATGAAGCCTACGACTCAGTGTGAAGCCTACAACTCGACACAAGGCATACAACTCAGCACGAAGCCTACAACTCGACATGAAACCTACAACTCGGCACAAGGCATACAAGATCCTTCTTTTCAAATTCTTCCATCAACTCCCTCTAACTGAGAGAAACCTCGGACCACGCTTTCGTCTGCTGCATGCCCCTTTGTATCCTGCAAAGTCCCTCTGAGTCCTTTCAAGTCTTTATTTCTGTGGTAACCTTCCTAGAATATGTAGGATAGCCTGCCCAAAACAAGAACAACAAGAGCAAAAGTATTTCCAATATAATATCATTTTATATAAGAACATATCAATTTCATGGTAATTCATTTTAGCATTACCAAGTTGTTTTGCCTAAGAACAAGAACAAGAAATATCTCCTAGAGGATATGTTAGTTCGTATTGCAATTAAGTACAATAAGCATTTATATTAATAATACATGCTACTAAGTATTCATTTGTTCCTGGCATTAATAAAATATAAAGGATTGCAATACTTAAGCAACAATGAAAATATCAAACCTGATATGAAAACTTGGAATCTTGTTATTATTCCACTTGAGTTGCTTTTCTTCTGAGACAAGTATTCTTTCCAACCTGGAGAGTGTGTTGTTCCTCTGAATGTATTAGATCTGAGATCTTTTTGGCTCTACGATTGCTTCTTGGACAAAGATCCCTTCTCTTTCCAGAGATTTAGAGCTGCAGTAGTTGCTTTTTATTATTTCTCCTACTCCACGTTCATGTGCTTGAAAGCTACAAAAATCAAACTCTTCATCCTTTGACCCCTGCTCTTCAGTTTGTGGTTCCATAATTTTGCCCTTTGTTCTTTGCAAGGATGATGCCAATCCTTGTCTTCCATGCTCTACCAAGAGACCATGCTTCTATTACACCACTTTGATTTTATGGAGGAAGTCATGATTGTCTTTGACTTTGATCTTGACCAGTCTTTTGACTTTGACCGGTAAAACCTCGACTTTGACCAATCAAACTTTGACTTTGACCAGTCAAATGTCGACTTTGACCCAAAAATTCAACTTTGATGTTTTTTATGTCTAAGGGCACCATGATATGCGTTGGGTTAGGGCGCACTAGGATATCCAAGAATTATGTCAAACGCTTCACTTAAAGTGTCCAAACAATCAAGCTAGTGTTTGTTGCTACTGCAATATCAGAAACCCTAGTTGCAACTCCAATTGTGCTACAACGAGCTTGACAAAGAGTTGTGGAACTACCTTCCAGTGGTTAGATTGTTCCAAAGGTGGTGTGGCCCCATAACCTATTAGAATATTGTGCTCGTTTACCTTAAACAATTCTAAACTGTTTTTACCCAACCATAGGCACAAAGCCACCCCCGAGCACCTTAACCTTTGCTAGATAGAATGATTTGGGGAAGTCATGCTAGAACCAACAGATAAACCAGGGTAGTTCACCTTCTCCAGAGGTAGCACACAAGATAGAATACCAAAAGACTGAATAGGGAATTACTACACACCTGCAGCTGCTGCAACTCCTCCTCAACACGTGTGCCTTGCTTCTGGATGACCGAGTGTGTGTACAAATGATTTAGAGCCCCTCCTATTTATACTAATTTGGCCAGGTGAACAAGTGTCTCTTCAAACAGGGCTAACCTATCGTTATATATATATATATATATATATATATATATGGCAGAGCCGACTTGCCTTTCTAAGGTTTACACACATTTGTTATGGTTTTTTCTTTCTTCCGTAATATTTTTTTCTAGTCAAAGGTTTTATCCATGGAGGTTAATAGCTCCTGTAACTACCAAAACATCAACACTTTTGACTACCATTATCTAGAATGAGAGGGTCTAGTTGATCTTTGACCTGGAAATTATGGGTAAAGAGGATATCAGTGGAGTGGTGAGAAGGATCCCTCATAATTAGCAGCAATGAGGGAAGGGTTGGTAAGAGGGATGACTTCTAGTTCATGAGAAGGGGCAACAAACAAGGATTGATTGAAATTATCAAGAAACAACTCATCAAAGTACATGGATTGAGAGGTGGCTTAATGTTGCAATACCCAACAATATGAAACAAAGTGGCTTTGTATTTTATGGTAGTTACATGATCTAGATGGATATTGATGGCCACCCACCTATTCCACTAGCTCAAAGAACAGTTTCCATTTTGGCAGTTTTCTTATAGTTTTTCGGGTCCCAAACTTTCGGGGCCATTTTGAGGCTCTAAACGACGTTTTTTGGGTTCAACGGTGCCTAGCATGTAATTGTTGGCAAATGTTAAGCCTAACAGAATATATACTCCTTGGCAATACATTTCCAACGGTGTATCCAACACCCCAAACATACATCATATGACAAAGTTACGCCCTCGGGAAGTTGACGTATAATCTACCTCTATCGGGGCCCACAAACCTTTTTGTGTTCCATCTATCGGGGTTAGGGTTTTGGATGTTTAGGGTTTTCTTATTTATGTTTTGTGTTAAAAATGCCTTTGGAGCCTCATTGTAGTCATATTCTTGTGAATGAGCGTAGCCGTCACATCTCTTCTCAGAGATAAGATGCCACCATTCAAGCAAGTTTGTTTCAGTTTGCACCTTTACAGTTTCAACAAGTTCTCTTTATTAATAGAAGTCAAGTTTTATTGTATCTCTGTGTGTTTATTTTCTATACATATGTATTTCATTTCGTTCCATTTATAAATCTAGATCGGGGGTATCAGAGTGGTCTTCTCTTTATTTGTTTCTATGTGCATGTTCCCAACAAGGTCAGGGTAGAAGGATTTGGGACTCAAAGTAGTTGAGCCCTTGCAAGACTGTCCCCGCCGATCACGACGACCTCCCATGGAGGAAGAAAAGAGAGATGATGGAGTAGGAGATCCTTTTAAATTGTTTCTCAAGGAAGCCCTCGCGTGACAAAATAATGAGATGATGGATAACTTTGCACAGATCCTTCGACGCTTGCCAACATGCAGCACATCTTCATCAAGCGACCACTTTGGAGGCGCCACCCCCTTCAAGGTACAAGTCAATTTTGATATTCCTTATTTGAAGGCCAAATAGATACAGATGTTGTAGATAAATGGTTGAATCTGATAGAAGGGTATTTTTTGGTCCATAATTTTTCCAATAGAGAAAATATTACCTTTGCGCTCCTTAAGGTTGTCCCCCATGTCAAGGATTAGTGGGAGACTTATTGTGAGAAAAAGGACATTAAGGAATTTGCAATATTTTCAGTTGCACCCACTTGGGATTCTTTCAGGGATGCTATTAAAGAATAATACTACCATGTTGGAAGTTATGATGAACAGTATACGAAATGAACCACACTGCGATAGGAAAGGGACCAGACAATACCATATTTCACAAATATCTTCCATACCTTGCGCATCGAGTTGGGTATCAAAGAATCTGAATGAAATATGGTGCTCAAGTACCATGGTTGTATGCATAGATACATCCAAATAGAAATAGTGTTTCTAGACATCTCATCACTGGGCGTGACTTATCGATATGTTGTCAAAATCGAGCAGAAATTTAAATAGAAGAAGTGGGAGTTTGGATCTGAAAATTCCTCACAGCAGAAGCATGGCAAAGGAGACCCCAACCCACAGAACAAAGGACATAGCAAGGATGGACCCCCTTGGGACAACCAGTCCAAGCCGCAAACAAATAAGGGTAATGAGAAGACGAAGAAAGACAGTGGGAAATGGTGTGAATTCCATAAAATCTCCTGGCATAACATCGATGAATGTCGCTCGAATCATTTGTTGGTGGTTGCGCTAAAGGCCTCAGAGTCAGAGGTAGGTTCTGACTCTGAATCAGATCCTGACAAGGGGAAGCAGATCATTTTTGTAGAACCCAGTGCCATTGTCGCTACCACCAAGGTCCAACCAAGTGATCCAGAAGAATCAGAGGAAGGTGAATGCCTTTTTCACTCGAAGATGTGAGTGAAGGGTGATACACTGCATTTTATTATCGATAGCAGAAGTCAAAAGAACTTGATCTTAGCAAAGGTCCTCAAGCGGTTGAACCTGCTAACGACACCACACCCACATCCCTACACCATCAGGTGTTCAACCAAGGAATAGATATCTGCGTCAACTAACAGTTTTGTCTTCCCTATGGCATCAATCCCTTCAAGGATGATGTATTTTGTGATATTTCCCCCCTTGAAGTTTGTGATGTTCTTTTAGGCCAACCATACTTGTGAAAATGACATGTATATAAATTTAGACCTCGCAGTGTTATTATTACTTTGGGTAGACAATTGTACGAGATACCATAAGTAGCTTTGCCCACTGTCATTTCTTTGATCTCTTATAAGTAATGCAGGAAGGTCATTTCCCAGATCGGGAAATTTGTCTTCTTCATGATTCGCTCTCAAAGTGAACAGAAGGTCGTAGCCACATCCATGGCCTTTGCACAGGGCCTCTAACGCAGCAGAAACAACTGGACAAGATCGTGGAAGAATAAAAAGACATATTCTCGTCATCCACCGGGACACCATTGCATTGTCAGGTCAAGCATTCAATCGATCTAACCCCCAGTGCACCTCTACCCAATGGGCCAAATTATCGTCATTCTCTGATAGAAAATGAGGAAATCAAGTGACAAATCCAAGAGCTACTTCAAAAGGGGCACATTTGACTCAACTCATCACCTTGCGGGACCTAATTGTACTCATGCAAAATAAATATGGGACTTGGCGACTCTGCATTGATTATAGGGCCCTAAAAAAAATCACAATCAGGAACCGATACCCAATTCCCCACATTGACGACCTTCTTGACCAACTCAAGGGAGCCAAGTTTTACAGTAAGATTGACCTGAAGTTTGACTACCACCAGGTCCCAATAGAGTATATTGATGTATGGAAGACTGCTTTCAAGTCCAAAGAAGGTCTGTTCGAATGGCTAGTCATGCCCTTTGGTTTGACAAATGCTCCAACAACTTTCATGAGATTGATGGATGATATATTACAGCCTTTCACCAATTCTTTTGTGGTGATATATCTGGATGGTATCCTCATCTTCAGCAATAATTGGAAATAACACTTTATCCACGTGGATATTGGTGGCCACCCACCTGTTCCAAATTCCAACTAGCTCATCTTGGCAATTTTCAGTTCAACACGTTTCTTTGTAATGGGGACATTTCTTTGTAATTGTGGGTTATGCACTTACGGGGCTATCCTGAAGCCCTACACAACATCTAGGTGGATAATGGTGGCCGCCCACCTATTCCAACTGGCTTATTTTGGAAGTTTTCATGTCAGTACATCTTTTTGTACTTCCAGGGTTGTTTTGGGGCTCTAAACAATGTTTTATTGGCTTGCCACAATCAAACTGTAGACGAAGTCAGAGTTTGACGACATAATGCGTAGCTCTGAAAAAGACCTTTCCAACGGGTTATCATGTGCCTAAAACAGAGATCGTATGCAAAAGTTATGACCCCTAGAAGTTAATGTACTAACTTACCCCAATGGGGGCCCACATGACTTTTGACGCTTTATCTCCTAGGGTTAGGTTTTTGGATGTCTAGGGTTTTAGAATTCATGTTTATCATAAAAAGGCCTTCAAATCCTCATTGTAATCATCTTATGGCGAATGAGTGTATTCATCACATCTCTTCTCAGAGATAAAACTGCCTCCATTCTAGCGAGTCTTGCACTCTGTATTTTAACAGTCTCTGTACATTTCTTTCATTAATAGAAATCATGTATTGTTGTATTTCTTTGGAAATTTTTATGTGTATTTCATTGTAATATCTCTGTTTTCATTTCGTTCTGAAAATAATCTGGATCGGTGGTATTAGAGCAGTCTGATCTTGATCATTTTTCAGTGCATGTCCCCAATGAGGTCCGAGTATAGCAAGTTGGGTCTCGAGCTTGTCTCTCTTGAGGACAATCCCTCTCGCAGGCCCAAGAAACCCTTGATGGAAGCAAAAAAAAACAAAACGACGGAGCAAAAGATTTTATTAACCTGTTGCTTGAGCAAGCGCTCGTGCGACAGAGGGACAAAATGATGGAGAATTTTTCCCACATCCTTCAACGTCTGTCGAAAGCAACAAGGGCATCTTCATCAAGAGACTACTTTGGAGAAACCTCTCCCTTCAAGGTACAAGTTAATTTTGATATTCCCATATTTGAAGATTAGATAGATGTAGATGTCTTAGAAAAATGGTTAAATCTGTTAGAAGGTTATTTCTCTGTTCACAATTTTTCTGACAGGGAAAATATCACCTTCGCACTCCTCAAGGCTCTCCCTCATTTCAAACATTGATGAGAAACTTATTGGGAGCAAAGTTCCACAGAGGAATATGGAATATATGGGGCCGAGCCCACTTGGGATTTTTTTGTGGATGTGGTCAAGGAACAATACTACCATGTTGATAACTATGAAGACCAGTACATGAGATGGACCACACTGCGGCAAGAGAAGAGCGAAACAGTGTCAGAGTTCACAAATACTTTCCATACCTTGCACACCAAGTTGGGTATCAAAGACTCTGAGCGACATCGGGTTTTGAAATACCATGGGGCTCTACATAGGTACATCCAAACCGAAATGGATTTCCTAAACATCTCATCATTGGGAGTTGCCTATCGATATGTTGTCAAAATCGAGCAGAAATTTAGGCACCAGAACAAATGGGAGTTCGGGTCTGCAAATCCGCAACAACTAAAGCATAATAAAGAAGGCCCTAACCAACAGCCTCTTGACAACCAGGCCAATACACAGGAAAATAAGGGTAAAGGAAAGACGAAGAATGATACTGAGAAGTGTTGCGACTTCCACAAAATCCCCTGGCATAACACTGATGAATGTCGCTCGAAACATTCATTGGTGACCGAGGTCAAAGACAATGAGATGAACCCTAATTCAGAATCTGATCCAGAAAATATTGAAAACAGACAGATCATCGACGCAAAAGCTACTGCTATTGTCACAACCACAACAATTCAACCAGAAGAACCAGTAAATCCTGAAGAGGGGGAGCACGTCTTCCATTCACAGATGTGGGTTGAGGGGACCCCATTTCATTTCATTGTTGATAGCGGTAGCCAGAAGAACCTCATCTCAGTTGAGGTCGTCCAACAATTGGGTTTGTCGACAACACCACACCCGTAGCCATACAACATCGAGTGGCTTCACGAGGGACGAGATCTATGTGGCAGCCAGCAGTGTCGCTTGGCCTATGGCATCTAGCCCTTCAAGGATGAGGTAGTGTGTGGTGTTACCCTTCTTGATGTCTATGATGTTTTGGGTCAATTATATATGTGGACACGTCATGTTGTTTATGAGTCTCAACCTCGTAGTGTCATTATTACTATGGGGACTCATCTCTACAGGATACCAGCGGTAGTTCCGACTATTGTTCCACCAAAACAGTGTCGCAAGGTAATCTCTCATACTGCAAAATTCATCATCTTCGTAGTCTATTCAAAGGATGCACATAAGGCCACTACAACCATTGCAGCCTCAACACCTTCTATCTAACAGAAGCAGATTGTAGAAGAGAAAGAAGATATTGTTTATTCACCTACAATGGTGCCTACACAATGCCCCATCAAGCCCAGAGACAACAGGTTGGTGGAACATATTCAACCTCGCCAGCAGCAGGTTTGTGATAGTCTTCCACAGACCAAGCCGCGCAACTTCTCCAACAAGACACACAACTCACCAAGATTCAGATTCAGAAAACGTTTTCCCCTCTTCCTTGGGCACTCAACGCAATGGAGACCATTGCTTCCTAAAGGGGGAGGACTGATCCAGGTGGATATTGGTGGCCACCCACCTGTTACAAATTCCAACCGGCTCATCTTGACAATTTTTAGTTCAACACGTTTCTCTGTAATGAGCACATTTCTTTGTAATTGTGGGTTCTGAACTTACAGGGATATCCTGAATCCCTACACAACATCCAGGTGGATTGTGGTGGCCTCCCACCTATTCCAACTGGCTTATTTTGGAAGTTTTCATGTCAATACATCTTTATGTACTTTTAGGGCCATTTTAGGGCTCCGAACAGTGTTTTCTTAGCTTGCCACAGTCAAACTGTAGACGTAGTCAAAGTTTGACGACATAATGCGTAGTTCTCGAAAAGACCCTTCCAACGGGTGATCACACGCCTGAAACAGAGATCGTATGCAAAAATTACGATCCGGGGAAATTAATGTACTAACTTACCCCAACAGGGCCCACATGATTTTTGATGCTTCATCTCCTAGGGTTAGGTTTTTGGATGTCTAGGTTTTTAACATTCATGTTTATTATAAAGAGGCCTTCAGAGCCTCATTGTAATCATCTTCTGGTGAACGAGCGTAGTCGTCATATCTCTTCTCACAGATAAAGCTATCACCATTCTAGTGAGTCTTGCACTCTGTATTTTTACAGTGTCTGTACATTTCTTTCATTAATAGAAATCATGTATTGTTGTATTTCTCTAGCAATTTTTTATGTGTATTTCATTATAATATCTCTTCTTTTATTTTGTTTCGAAAATAATCCAGATCGACACTTGCAGCATATTCAGCAGGTCCTTCACACTCTGTGACAACACAAGCTATATGCTAACTTGGAAAAATGTTCCTTCGGCATGAACATGGTCCAGTGGTTAGGCTACATTGTTGATGAGCATGGTGTGCATGAGGATCCAGCCAAGATCTAAGTCATTTGTGACTCGTCAACCTCGACCACACTAACCGAGCTTCAAAGTTTATTAGGACTTGACAACTTCTATTGCAGGTTCGTGTTGAGATTCCCCCATATTGCATGGGCTCTTAAGCAAGTGACCAAGGGTGGTGGCAAGGGAAAGTTCGTGTGAGGGAAGTCACAACAACGAGCGTTCGATGATCTAAAAAATCGCTTGTGCTTAGCTCCAGTACTCTCCTTACCTGTTCTGCAACAACCTTTTGAGATTGAGACTAATGCCTCATACTATGTCGTGGGCGCAGTTCTCACTCAACATGGTCATCCAGTGGCATATCATAGTGAGTAACTATTAGATGTTGTCTATAAGTATCCCACCCATGACAAAGAAATGTATTCCATTGTACAAGCTTTCTGACAATGGAAGCACTACATTCTCGGGAATGAGACATTAATCTACACTGAACACAAGCCTCTGTAGTTCATGTAGACACAAGGCAAATTGTAGAACGACCGCCATCAAAAGTGGTCCACGTACTTGTAGCATTTTCATCTCAAGATCAAATATAAGACATGGAGCACCAATCGTGTTGTTGACTATCTCATTCGACCTCCAGTTGTAGCCTTAACCACAGTGCTCCACTCTTGTGGCCATGAGGAATCCGAGTGGTCCCAACCCTGTAGATTTTAACCTTATACAATATTTACTGCAAACAGATTTTCAGTAAAAGAACATAAAAGATACAATGGCAAATACAAACATTACACAGAGATTTTTCCCCTAGAAACCCAAACCGGGAAAACCAGCATATTCTATATTCATTCATAGTGATACATAGTTTACAATACAATATACATATAGGAGCCAGCAACATCCAAAACCCTAACCCAATGACTTGGATTAGTCAACAACCCCAATTCCTTAACCGGAAATAGAAAACCATCGGCAAAGAAACCATGTGCCGAAAAACCACTTAAATATGTGACACATTTCCCGAGGTAGAACATTTTTTATCAGGAACACTTTCCTTGAACCCCCGCGCAGGGCGCTTCGCCCCCCTGCACCCCCCAAGGGGGGACCTAGCAGTCCCCCCTCAAACCCCCCTGCGCGCAATACTACATAAGCATTTATATTGGCCGAAATTGTGCTAGGATGTCAGCAAGTATATCAGGTCCTGCACTGCCTACACCATTTCCAAACCAACCACTAAGAAGCAAGGCCTATACATCCCTCTGCCTACTCCCGATAATCCATGGAAATCCATCTCAGTGGACTACATGTCGAGCCTTCCTTCAACCAAGCAGGAAAATGATTGTGTTTTTGTGGTGGTTGATCAATGTTCTAAGATGGCCATCATAACAACTTGCAAGAAAAATATCACAACGGAGGCCACTGCCAAGCTCTTCTTCAAACGAGTGTGGGTACACTTCTGGATACCGCAAATCATCATATCAGATTGGGACAACATCTTCCTAAGCACATATGGTCCAACCTATGGTCATTATTGGAAACCAAGCTCACCAAATCCATTGTCTTCCACCCCCAAAATGACGGCCAGACAAAGGTTGTCCACAGAATAATCATGCATATCGCGCGCATGTACAACTCCAAAGATCCGCGCACATGGGATGAGAGTCTCCCCTATGTTCAACACAACTACAACAGAGCCCTTCATAGCTCGACCAACCACAGTCCCTTTTAGGTGGGGTTGGGATTTCAACCATTGGGTCAGATTGATGTCACACTGCCCCTTGCATCCACACAAGCATAATCATCCCATGCTCAATCTGAGTCCGACAAAGCCACCAAGTTTATTGAGCAGATTCAACACATTCGACAACATGTCCGTGATATTTTACAGAAATCCAATGCTAAGTACAAACAACACCATGATCAAAACTAGGTGTCGCACAAGTTTCAGGTGGGAGACAAGGTCTAATTGCATTTGCAGAAAGAGTGCCTTACATGACCCCATTGAAATCTTTGTCCACTTTACTATGGACCTTACACCATCACCAAGGTTGCAGGTGACAATGCTCTTGAGCTAAGTATTCCCCCCTTCCTTGGCCTACACCCAGTGTTCAATGTGGACCTCCTTCGACCATACTTCCCACCATTATTGGACACATCGGAGATCGCAAAGCAGTTGACACCGACAGAGCTCAACCCTGACTGCATGGAACAGGAAACCACTGATCATATCAAGGACACTCAGATTAAGGGCACTCTCCAATAGAGGATCCATCTTTATCGGGTTGTCAGAGCAGGACAACTCTTGCACCAAGACAAGTGGCTCACCTGGGGCCAAGTTCAGCAAAAGTTTCCCCATATAATTGGGGCGCTCAATGCAATGGAGACCGTTTCTTCCTAAGGGGGGAAGACTGATCTAGGTGGATATCGGTGGCCACCCACATATTCCATTGGCTGAAAGAAAAATTTCCATTTTGCCAGTTGTTTTACAGTTTTTCGGGTCCCAAACTTTCGGGGCCGTTTTCAGGCCCTAAACGACGTTTTTTGGGCTTGGCGGCACCTAGCATTATTTGTAAATAAAATGCTAGGCCGAACAGAATTTGTACTCCTCAGCTATACCTTTCCAACGGTGTATCGAGCGCCTCAAACGAAGATCGTATGCAAAAGTTACGCCCTCGGGAAGTTAGCGTATCATCTACCCCCATCGGGGCCCACAAACCTTTTGGCGTTTCATCTCCCGAGGTTAGGGTTTTGGAAGTTTGGGGTTTTCTCATTTATGTTTTATGTTAAAAATACCTTTGGAGCCTCATTGTACTCATCTTCTTGCGAATGAGCATAGCTGTCATATCTCTTCTCAGAGATAAGTTGTCACCATTCGAGCAAGTTTGTTTCAGTCTGCATTTTTATAGTTTCAACAAGTTCTCTTTATTAATAGAAGTCAATTTTTATTCTATCTTTGTGTGTTTATTTTCTATACATTTGTATTTCATTTCGTTCCATTTATAAATCTGGATCATTACACTAGCGATTAGGGCGAGAAGAGGAAATAATGCCAGCAGTAGGTTTGGGAGAGGGTTGTGGTAGTGTGTGAGTGGGAGTGGGACGAGGGTTAAGGTTACGAGAATAATAAAAACAAGGGCTTTTGTCTAATTTTTGTTCCATAGCTAGGGCATGGATAAAGGGTTGGTCTAGAGTGGTGTTTTTAAATAGTGTCACTTCATGTCAAAAAACAACTAACAAACCATAATTAACTTTAAGAATGTGTACCTCTTTAGATTCCCTAATTTGGAGTTGGATCTAGAGCTTGGTGAAAAGCTCGATATATTGTTGAACGCTTTGACCTAGAGATTGATGAAACTACAACCACCTACACATCAAATTTTGCAGATACCCACAAGGGTAAAAACATCATCTAGGGGTTTGGCAAAAGGTGTCTCAAGTGTAACGCACCCAAAAGTGGAACTGGTAGATTGGTCCTCATCAAGTTGAATGTAGATCTCCGTTGAGGCATATTGATACTGCCACCAAGATTGGGCCACACCTTCTAGCTGGTTTCCTACAAGGAGCAAGCGCTAAGCTTCAATCATGTCAGGGCAAGTTTGGAAACAAGTAGTGAGACTACGGATCTAGGAATCCAACAATTCTCTCTGCATTTGGCTTCCATATTTGGGTAGAGAGATGCATCTATCAAGATAAAAAACTTGAGTGGGAGCCCTAGCTTGTATTGCATTTGTGGTGGGCACTAACCAACTCTTGTATGATGCTAGAGAGATGTGAATTTGCATCATATGAAGAACATTCTCTACATGGAGCCATTGTTGAAGAGTGATTCCTTAAAACAAGTAGTCCCTGAGAGGAGTAGTAACCCTAGCCAATGGTTCCTTAGGGAAAGAGACATCTAGGATGAGTGCCAAAAAATATTCGGGTGGGAGGGCCACCTCCAAGAACTAGATCTAGGAAAGAAAGTGTTTGGGATGGGAGGTTAGCTTCCGAGGAACCCATATTAATGTTGAAGATAGTTTTTCTAGGTGGGTGTTGAGCCATATAGAACCATAACAAATGCCAATTTAAAGATAGTTTTTCTAGGTGGGCATTGAACCAAAGAGAACCAAAACAAATGCCAAGAGTAGCTAGGGTGGAGGGGTAGACCTCAAGGAACCCGATGCTGGACAAATTTTGGGTGGGTACGAAGCCAAGGAATCATATTCATGTGAAAAGCAGGCCTAAATTGTAGGCTTTGATACCAAATGATGAAGCTCGACAAGCCTCGCATCTAGAAACAAGAAACTAGTAAAGCAAAACCCTAAATAATAAGCTTTTGATGGAAAGAAGACATAAAATAAAACTCAGAATAGAATGCTTATCCTTTATTCATCTAGAAAAAGCCTTTTGCAGATTTACAAAGGATCCATCTGAGTTTATTGATTGATGGAGTCAACTTGAACTATTCATAAGATTAACTATTTAGCCACCTGTACACAACTTAAGGACGAAGGTGTTGTTCTTTATTAAAAACTACCCAAAAAACCCTAGAGATGTGTCCTTATGAAAGGTGCGCATATGGAGAGGCATGCCTTCATGTGCCATATCACTTCTCTAATGCATCCTCACCATAGTTGCACCAACATGTTGCACAAGAACCGAGGAATTGGATCTACATATGAAGCACACCATCGCTACTACGAGGAAAGTGTTCTTCACCTAGCCCAATGTCTCCCTCAACATCTCCAATTTCCCCTTTGTTGGGAGCTTTGTTAAAATGTCTACAACCTACGAATCTAAAGAAACATACTCCAAGATCACTACTCCCTTCTAAACTCTAACTCTGATGAAATGGTATCGGATATCGATGTGCTTGAAGTGATCATGAAACAACCTACGAATCTAAAGAAACATACTCCAGGATCACTACTCCCTTTTAAAATCTAACTCTGATGAATGGTATCGGATATCGATGTGTTTGAAGTGATCATGAAACAATAGATTCTCAAAGATCTTGATGCAAATTTTATTATCATAGAAAACAATTGTGGACTCCAACCTCTAATATGTCAAACTACTATTAGTTTGTGTCAAATAGCCTCACAAATAGTAGTAGTTGCTACCCTATACTCTGTCTCTGCTGAACTAAATGTGACTGAAGGTTCCTTCATACTAAACCAAGATATGACTCTTAAAACCCAAATTTAAGCAACACCGTATAACACTCTTCTTGTCACCTACATCTCCTACCTATTCAAAATCAACAAATCCATGCAATAATAAATTACCATCTCTCTCATACCTCATACCATAGTGAATTGTGCCCTTCAAGTATCTGAGCACATATTTTGCAACCCTCCAACGCTCAATCATGAAGTACCTCAATGTGTTCACTACAAAACAAATATCAGGCATTGTATTCAATAAATACATGAGGGAGCATTTTCCATTCAATTGTACCATTACATGTTACTAGATCTAGCCATTTGAGAAAGTAAACTTGCTAACATTTATAGATGATAGTGCAATTCATAAAATGAACAATGATTAAAGCATGTAAATTGAATAGACGTAGGATTGTAAATTGTTCAGAGGCACCAGCACAGAAATTAAACATCTCACACATGCTTATGAGAGAGGAAGATGGAACTGCTAGAAATTCTTGAAGAAGCATAAAAAAGAGGGTGACTGATCACCCGAACAAAGAATGGATGATCAATAAAGAGCCCTAAACAACTTTCAAATAAAGAACATGCCATTTCTCAATTTGCTCTGTTGCTTTTGAACTCCTGTAAATAGAGCAGAATTTGATTGAAAGTCCTCATCATCCCAAGATTGACCTGGTAACCTCATAAGCAAGGAAGCATGCCGCATTGGCAGGGACACTTCTGGCCATGGCTGGACCATATCCTTTATACAAGCCCTTAAACCCTTCTGAAGTGGCCATTTTCTTGAATGCATCAATTGTACCCGAATACTTTGGCTGGTGAAATTCATCAATCTGGATGACACTCTTCACAACATCAGTTGGATAGATAAGTGCCCAGGTAGCAGCACCGGCAATCCCACCAGAAGTAAGCAGGGCACCCATGCCCAATTCAGATGTATCATGCCCTCCTGCCATGAACTGCTTCAGGGCTTCATACACGCCAAACGAAATGGCATATCCAGGCACATCCCTTGATAAAGTAGGTATTAAACCCTTAAACAATCGTCTGGCTCCTTCATATCTTAAAACATGCTTAGCTACATCAATTGGGCCATCGTGTTTAATAGAAGCTGACACTCCTGTTACCCCCAACGTCGCAACTGAAGCAGTAGCCAAAGCACTCTGAGCTTGCAATCTACACTTGATAAGCTCAGTTGGGCAAGTCAGGAAGGATACGACAAAACCAGCCCCTGCTCCACAGACCACCTGCTGCCCTACAGAAAGGGGCAAACCAGGCTCAACCCTAAATAGGGCTTCCATCTGACCTCTTGCAGTGAATAGAACTGCATTGCAAGCTGCCACTGTAGCCAAAGGGGCTCCCATTCGTTTGTACAGCCCTCGGAGACCGTCTTTGGTAATGGTCTGCTTGACAGCATCCATTGCACCAGCATACCGAGGCTGCTGGCCGGGGCGAGGCACTGGTTGACTCTGGAGCTTCACCTTAATGGTGTCAAAGGGGTGCCCAGAGATCAGCAGTGCCGTTCCCCAACAGTACCGGAAATCAGATCCTTTGCTGCAGCGTTTACCATTTTTGGCAGCCAATATTCCTAAAACCCAGTATCTATAACCCAAGGTTTTAACAAACAAGCACCAGTTGAGACCACAAAGAATGCAATTGTACTAGAAAAAGACTTCCGCCTTGACTGCAATTTTATCTCAACTTAAGCAACACCCTTTGGGATTGTTACTATATCCAAATCCAGTTAAACATACACTCTGGGACTATTACTATATCCAAATAAATCCAGGTATTTGACTGCTATAATTTATTGTATTCAGATCTAGGTTACAGACTACTGGTTCTGTTTCCGAGTCTCGTGTGAAGAAAACGACCTCTTTGTGAGCTGCTACTTATAGGAATTCAATGGGAAGAAACATCCATTTCAACTATGTTTTGCATCCAAACTCATTGAAAAGCACGATGCTAACAAAGCCCAGATGCTTTAGGTAACTCCAACAAGGGTCAGAAAAAGATCTAAGAAGACTGTAAATTAAAAGCGTACTGGCACTACCAAGTACAGAGCACGGGGTATAGGATTCTTGCCTTCCAATGCAGGACCTGAAGATGAATTGTTGCGAGAGGACTCGGTACGCGAGGCAAAAAGAGATACCCAATTCAGAGATCTCGTACTCTTACCTTCCAACAATATATGATCATATTCACGCGCCGGATTCATGGAGAAGCCAACCAGCACATGATGGCCGAGGCAGAGGTAGAGCATTACAGTAAACGTCATTTTCTGTTTATTGTTTAAGAGAAAATATGGGGGAGCTGAAGCCAAATAGCGAGTGGGCGATGGCGGACTCCCCAGAGATTCCAAGGCTGAAGTCTGATTTCCAGCTAGTCAAATGGTTCCCTACTACTAGCCCTACCATAGAAGCGATCATGGGCAAGCATGTCGCCCCATAAGAGCGGACTAGTCTATCAGAGAGGGAACGTGACACTTTAGTTTAGAATAAGTTAACGAGGACAACAATCGGAGGAAAGAGTGGAGACAAGTTGTTACTATTTTCATGTTGGGATGATATTTAGTCACACGTGCGAATGTACCAGAGTTGTCTGTCCTAATTTGGTGTCGTAAGATGTTTGAGTTTGGATTATGTGTGTGGAGAGTGGGTGAGGGGTTTCTATGGTTTTGATGTCAAAGGGTTTATTGAGTTTTTTTGCGTCTCAATTGTGGTTAGAGTGGAGTTCATTGGCTGACTTTTCATTTTTATTATTTTTGGAAAGTGTGGTCATTATAGTGGTGGGATTAGTAGCTCTCCTACCTTGTCATATGCAAGCGACCATTATAATGCCCACCCCACTGCCTAATCACCGTTTCGACAAATTTTGAAAGTGCTAGTGTATGTAGGAAGTGTTGGTAATCATGGTACCATGGAAGGCTTTACAAAAGTTCGTCCTGAAGGTTATCCTTGAAGTAATGAAATACAAACTATAAATTTCTTATTGATATTTATAGATTATGAATACATTGTTCTTTGTGAAAAATTGAAACGACATACCTTGCTAGGGTACTTCATTTGTTGAATCTTGT